>JAJMJN010000010.1:0-510181 GCA_030563685.1 Suhomyces kilbournensis
AGGGAACGGTAGATATAGTTGAGACTCCAGATGGAGTGGGCCCTCAACCAGAAACTGTACTCGTATTCATTCCATCTGTCAGGGTACAATGCCTTTCCATTGTACCAAAGCTGGAACTCCTGGGGATAAACCTTGTCGGTATGAAAGTTGTATTCTTTCAAACAGGCAACCTTGAAAGTGCTCCCAAGCATTCTTGCCTTTCTGAGACACTCAGAAGTCTCAACTTCTTGCAATTGAGCAAGATACTCGGGAGCTGGAGCAACAACGGACTGTCTGACAGACCATTCTCCAGTGTTCATGCCCAACACGGCAAGCTGGGCATCAATCTTGTCGAACCAGTGAACTGCCCTGATGGGAACAGGCTGGCTCGGAGTGGAAGTACTGTCTCGAGGGGGCATTCCCGAGGCAGACTTGAAATCCCCAGTGGCAGGATCAATGATCCTGTAAGCAGGGACGGCGGACAATAAATTGGCCATGATAACAGATAATAAATTGACTGAAATTGACTGAGATAGACTATTCGAGTGAATTTATTGATGGAACTGTAAAGAAGTAAAATAGTTTATAGTGACGATTCTCTCTTTATATACTGTTTACAAACGGTGCAACACAAACAGCCTTCTTTGTACTTTTGAGTTGCAACCACAATCTCAAAAGTTGATTTGGGTGCAAAAAAAAAGTCAGAGCAATGGGAAGAGAACAGGTTTGGTAAAAAAAAACTAAAAAAGACATAGTATCTGTAGAGATGGGATAGTTAGCCACTCGATCCAGCACTACTATTCTTGTCTTGGTTGACATCACTATTCTTGTCTTGGTTGACACCACTATTCTTGTCGTGGTTGACACCACTATTCTTGTCCTGCACTAGTGGTTGCACAGACGGGTTACCACGTGACCTTTTCTTTTCGTGCACGCGCCATTTCTGGACGCGTTAGGCCAGCGAGACTGAAGATTCAAAACAGTACTTGTCAAACACCAGACCACCAAGATGAAGTTTAGCGATATTTTCTTTGTTGCTGCGCTCTTGCAAGTTGTGGCTGCCCACAACGTCTTGATTGCGCCCTTTGGAAAGCAATGTTTCTTTGAAAACTTAAAGAAAAACGACCAATTGGCCATCAGTTTCCAAGTGGGATCAAGAAACCCCAGTAATGCCGAGCAGTACACGGTGGATTTCCTGATCATCACCCCTACAGGCCAAGTTGTGTTGAGAAAAAACGATATGGACCACGGCGATGAAGTTATTGACGCGGAATCGACCGGAAGATACTCGTACTGTTTCTCCAACGAAAAGAGCGGCAGGGTCGATTTGGATGTTTCCTTCAATGTTCACGGCGTCATTTACGTCGATGTCAACGATCCCAAGTCCGATACCTTGGACTACGCCATCCAAAGATTGAGCCAGGCCACCAACGACGTGATGGCCGAACAAAGCTATTTGGTGATCCGTGAGAGAACCCACAGAAACACTGCGGAATCTACAAACTCCAGAGTTAAGTGGTGGTCGGTGTTTCAAATTTTGGTTGTTGCATCCAACTCTTTTTTCCAAATATATTACTTGAAAAGGTTTTTTGAGGTCAAGTCTGTTGTATAAAACAAAATAAATAAATAATCACATTGATCAAGTACAAGTATCTATTAAGTACTATGCATTAATGATGATTAGTCTTGATATAGCTTAATAAATTAGCACTAAATGTGGGCGCTTGGGCTGCAAATTTATATACCGTCCGAATGTAGACAGCGGATATACAACGCCACAAGTGCTGATTGCAAGGCGTCTAGATTTGCAACTGCGATATTACAGTACAAGGTACCAAATACAGCGCCACCAAATATCATACAATAAATACACATACGATCCTAGACATTTTTATTTACTGAGAATAAGTGGTAGATTACCGTACAACTTGACGCCCATTAGCTACCAAGGGACCAGGTGGTTCCCCTCGTTCGCGCAGTTGCCTTACCGGGCCCGTTACATCACGTGACAGCGCAATCACAGGGTTCCCCTCTTCGCGCAAAGGGATCCCTTGAATGGCAGTGAGGGGCAATCAGCTAATAGCACACTCGGTTTTAAGCGCTCGGCACTGGCGTACCTCTATTGCACCGAAGCCCCCTGCAACTGCTTGTTGCCATTATAACTGCCGCCAGAAAAAACACCTGGAAACGGATCATTTCTCTTTGTCGTGTGAGCACCGTCCTCGGCCTAAAATTTCCACCACCAGCGGTTCCCTGTTCCCGAGAATATATAACAGAGCAAATCTGGGGAAATCATTTACCAAATAGATACTAGTCTTATACAATAATTATATTAGACACTTGATAAGTTACAATGGCATCGTTTTTCCCAGGCATCAAAGAATTGCCCCCCGACCCACTTTTCGGTTTAAAGGCTAGATACACCGCAGACAACCGCTCCGACAAGGTCGATTTGGGTATTGGAGCCTACCGAGATGAGCAAGGAAAACCATGGATCTTGCCCGCCGTCAGACAAGCCGAGCAGAAGTTGATCGCGTCACCGGATTACAACCACGAGTACCTTTCAATTAGCGGATTTAACCCTTTTGTTAAGGAGAGTGCCAAGATTATTTTGGGCAACAATTCCGTTGCCATCAAAGAAGGCAGACTCGCGAGCCAACAGTCGTTATCAGGAACCGGAGCTTTACACTTGGCAGGGGTGTTCTTGAAGTCGTTCTATGCTGGCAAACACAAGGTGTACTTGTCCAAACCAACATGGGCCAACCACAACCAGATTTTCACCAGCATTGGGTTCGAAGTCGACAACTACCCATACTGGAACAACGAAACCAAATCTTTGGATTTGGAGGGTTTCTTGGCCACCATCAACGCCGCGCCAAAACAGTCCATTTTCGTGTTGCACGCGTGCGCTCACAACCCCACCGGTTTGGACCCCACCCACGACCAGTGGACCACCATCCTCAAGGCGTTGGATGCCAACAACCACTTGGTGTTGTTTGACTCGGCATACCAGGGATTTGCCAGCGGGGATCTTGAAAAGGACGCCTATGCCATCAGACACGCCATCGACGACAAATTGTTGCACGCTCCCGTGGTGATTTGCCAGTCGTTTGCCAAAAACTGCGGCATGTACGGTGAGAGAGTGGGTGCTGTGCATGTCATAACCCCTCCCGATGTCACTGGCGATGCCGCCGCGCCTTTGCTCAGAGCCATCACCTCGCAGTTGAACAAAATCATCAGATCGGAGATTTCCAACCCGCCCGCGTACGGTGCGAAAATAGTTGCAGCCATTTTGAGCGACCCGCAATTGAAGCTGCAATGGCAAAACGACTTGACCACCATGAGTTCCAGAATCATCAAGATGAGACACTCTTTAAGAGACTTGTTAACCAACAAATACAAGACTCCTGGCAACTGGGACCACATTGTCAACCAGACCGGGATGTTTTCTTTCACTGGGTTGACTCCTGACATGGTTGCCAGATTAGAAGAGAAGCACGGGGTTTATTTGGTCAGCAGCGGCCGTGCGTCGGTTGCGGGTCTCAACGAAGGCAATATTGAAAAAGTTGCCCAGTCTTTTGACGAGGTTGTCCGAGCATTATCCAAATCGAAGTTATAATTCTATGATACTAATTGACAAATATCTTTACTCTCAATTGATGTAAAACTATTGACTCTTTACTATGACAATGTATTGTATAAAATTGACTCTTAAACAATTTGCAGCCGCGAAAATTACATAATACAAATTACTCCAACAAACCTTAGAGGTTCTCAAAGGTTGTTAGAGATGTAATTAATTTATACTGATGACAACAAATATCTCGTAAGTAATATGTTGACTATGCAAAGATATCATAATGATATATAATGATATCATAATACTTCAATTATACCTCTTAATTATAATCTTAATTATACATCTTAATTATACATCTTAATTATACCTCTTAATTATTTTTCGCTGTACTGCTGATTTTTCAGTCGCAAATTGAATAATTAACCTGAAAATATATGAATTTATACCGATTACTTTTACAACATATGACTACTCAAATGTAGTATACTCTTATATAATACAACGGTGGATTCTCTATACAGTTCTGTTTTTTCAAGTATTTTTAAGCTAATTTTGATACTATTGTAGATTATATTAAAGTTAAAATAACAATATATAAGGCTAGAATTGATTATATAATCGGGGTGGTCCAATAGAGATTAACTCATATGTACCTTTTAATGTATATGTTGTGAAGTTGGGAAGATGCAGTCAGATTTACTTCTTTCTGAAAGAACAACCTTCGGTCAACTTGGCCTTACCACCAGCTGGGGTACATAAGACAGTGGAACAAGAGTCACAAGTGACAGCACTTTGGGCGTGGGAGAAGATGGTGGTAATGTTCAAACATCCTTGACATTTAACATCCATGAAGTACGATCTTGGGGATTGGACCAAGGTCTTCAACTTGTGCTTTTGAGCTTCAGAAGCTGGAGATGGGTGTAATAAATCTTGAACTAAAACCTGAAACGTTAGTATTGGTTCGGAGTGATGAAGAGAAGACTATTGGTAACTTTGGATTTATGTTGGCAGATGAATTGATACTTGTGATACTGGTGATACTTGTGGTACTTGTGGTACTGGTGGTTGACCGTAATGGCTTTATCAACTCTTTTATGCTGTGTTTAGATTAGGTGGGCTCGTGGACTTGTGAATGGTATATTGTCTTTCACTCCATGAAGCGAATGTTCATAGTGGTACTTCGCGCTGGTATCATGTTGGTATTTCTTGCTGTTGCCGATTTGCTCAATAGTTCTCCCTCGTCTTTCTCAAATCAAACATACCATATTGTCTCTGTCTTATAGATACTATCTTCTAACTATTAAGCCGTCTGAATTTTTTTCAGTACTCTTTTTCTCCAACCTGTGAAACCAAATCAAACGGCAGTATGTGCAGGATCCTGACTTGAGCGAGGGAATAGGGCTTTGCCAAACGTGACCATAGCTGTAATGCACGTGACGTGACTGCGAAAAATCAAGCATCGTGCTCATAAGCAGAATACTAGTCTTAACACCCAACCAGAAGCTCTAAAGATTGATCAGCTTGGTGTCACATACACTTTCGTAATGTTTGGATCCGATGTGGATCCGATGTGGATCCGATGTGGATCCGATGTGGTCCTACTACTGCTTTTCTGTAATTATTGGTTCAGTTCTGTGCACTTTCTATATCCATTCTGTCCTCTGCTGTCATGCTCTATATTATCCTACAGTAGATAATGGATAAGCATATTGATATATTGATTATACACAGAAAACAAGTGGTATAATCAGAGACATAATTAAATAAAAATAAAACAATTTGGCTTCGTAATTTGGTAGGTCCCGAGCAAAGTCAACTGGGTAACTCCGCCAAGGCAACCAAAGCACTCTCGAATCTAAAGTATCAAGGAATATATGCATGGCACATATACCATAGATACTTGTTTTAATATAACATTGTACTGCTAATTAGAGACAACTATACAAATATAAATCAACTAAATAAATTCATTTCTTTGACTTTTCGCAGCCAAATAAAATGCAACAATTTCACCAATAAATTTCAACATTCACCAGCACCAAAATTTCAACACCAATCAACCAAAGAAAACTCACCACCGCATGCCACCGCAGCTTGGTTCATGCCTTGTCTCGATATTTTCTTTGCTTCATTTTAAGATGATTATAAAATACTAAATAACTAACTAATAATAGAGACAAGAAATAAAAGTTTGTAGACAAAAAGAAGCACTATAAACATATAAAAAAGATGACCAGACATTCTGCAAAGTTACATCTATATAACTAATTTTAAATGCCTGCGAATTCCAGTCTCCATCCCAGCTAGACTGCGCATGATATAAACTAGGACTAGGAGTGAAGGTTTAGATATGTCTATAAAGGTAGCTCCAAATTGGCAGAATTATTTGTATGTACAATTGATGATGATAATTTTTGATTGTTGTACCGGCTGGTGTAAGCAGTTGCTGATGAAATGTACCCATTATTAAGTGTATGATTGATAGATAATGTAGCAGTATTATGATATTTGATACGTGGACAATAAAAATAATAGGAAATAGGAAGCCAACAAGAACTCAAACAAAATCAATTGAAAAAAAAAAAAAAAATGGGGAATAACTCTGTAACTGTTTGATTATTTTCCACCCTTTTTTGGTTTTCTTGGAGTCGAGACTGGTCTGTTGTTGGCGACATTGGATGGAGGGAATCTGGGCTTTTTGTCTGCAGGCTTCAATATCTGGAACGAACACAACAAACTTTCATCCACACTCATCATGGCACCAGCGTTATCAAACTCTCCACAGTAGTTTGGAGCAGAAAACAAGGTCACCAACTGCCTCTTGGAGAAGAACTCATACCCGTCTTCCACCACTTGATGAGCTCTACAGATAAGATCCATGTCGTGTTTCTGCAAGAACCTCGACACCACGTCGGGCCCGAATGTGAATGATACACCCCTATCGTTTTCCGACCAGCCGGTGATGTCCTTATCAGGATCGGACCATAACAAGTCACATAACAAGCCTACGTCGGGAATATCGGTGGGTCTCATGACTCTCCTGATTTGCTCCATGGAGTTCAAGTCAGGCGACAATCCTCCGTGCATAGTAAAGATTTTTTCGTCGATGATGGCCGCAATTGGTAGACAGTTGAAACAGTCGGTGAAGGTCTTCCATAACTTGATGTTGTATCTTCTTTTGCACTCATCGTAGAAACCGTAGATTCTGTTGATGGAGGCGCACTCGTGGTTGCCTCTCAAGATGAAAAAGTTTTCAGGATACTTGATCTTGTAGGCCAACAATAAGCAGATGGTTTCCAAGGATTGTTTGCCTCTGTCGACGTAGTCACCGAGGAAAAGGTAGTTAGCTTCCGGAGGAAAACCGCCATATTCGAAGAGTCGTAACAAGTCATAATATTGTCCGTGGATATCACCACAGATTTTGATGGGGGCTTCCAATTCCAAGAGAATTGGCTGTTGGATAAAGATTTCTCTGGCTTTGGTACAGAGATAGCGGATTTCGTGTTCCAAAAGAGTCACTTGCTTGCCGGGTCTGGAGCCTCTGACTTCCAACAATCTGTCGACTATGGAGTCGATATCAGCTTCTTGATGATCTGCTGACATTATGCAAAATTGGATTGTAATGTACCGTTAATTAAATCAACGCAACCGTGCTTATTGGCGTGTACCGAGGATTAAGGGAGGATAGCGAGGATGGAATAGCACACGAAAAGGGTGTGATATTAGATAATCGATACGTGAACGTTCTACTAATGAACGATTGTAGATGTATGGGTGGACTTAGTGAGGATTGTCCTTGCCCTTCTATTTTCCAGTGGGAGGGCGAATTTAACGATGTGTTGTAAAACAACAAATGAGTTGTGAGATTGGAAGAAAATTTTTTTGTGCGGCGCACGACGTGTTTAGGGGGCTAGGCCTGGTGAGGAAAGGTTGGATAAGAGACGTGGAGGGAATCACAAGAGCAAGCACGTAGCTGAATACACAAATATACCCTTGTTTGCACCGTGTGTATTCGGAGGTGCATTCGGGTCGTAGGTCTACAATGACGCGATAGGTTTGTAGTATATTCGTAGGTTGCTATCATAATAATAGGATGGCGCGGAAGGCGATTTGTAGGATGACCTCGCGTCGGACAGGCCCAGCCGAAGCCGTACAGAGTCGTACAGAGTCGTATAGAGATGCATAGAGATTGCATAGAGGTCCATAGAGGTCCATAGAGGTCCATAGAGGTCCATAGAGGTCCATAGAGGTCCATAGAGGTCACATGAAAGTCATTCAAGTGGAGTCGCGTCTACCTCATTAGAAATTATGGTCAGTGTAGCCGGCATTGGACTCAACATTGCATCCTTATGGTGGCAATTGTCCCCGCCTGGCAGCCTGATCTTGTGGGGAACGATGCCATCAGGGGCGATGCACGTGATATGAGCTCAGTGGTGAGAGGAATGTGCTGGCTGGGAGATTCTCGGGATTTGATGGGCGTCGTGTCAGGTGACCGCAGTTCATGTACAGGATATGAAAGATAACGATGGTATACTAAAGAGGGTAGTGATGTCTAGGGTGGGACCAGCATTTGCAAACAGTTATTTGGTGAAGCTTGTGGCCGAGTGCGACTCAAAAGCATGTTTCATTTGCTACAAACCAGCTTCAACTGTTCTCTTGTCCGAGAACAGCGTTGATTTCTTCTATATCTGCCCCAGTCATCTCAAGGACGAACAATTTGCAGTCAGTATCAAGCCTGATGAGTATACGGAGCTATTGACGCAGAAAATCAGTCTTGAATCCAAGTTGGAGAAAACCCAAAAGCATGCGGATGAAATCAAGCCGTACAAGTTGACGTCATTTGTCAATGGATATTTAAAGAGTGATAAAAAAGAAAAAGAAGACGAAGGTAAAGATAAAGACAAGTATAAAGAACTTGTTGAGGAGATCCAACAGCTCAAAGCAGAGCTTGCGAAAGTCACCGACTCAATCACCTCTTACAAGTTCAAAAACTACCAATTGAACAAAAGCATTTATAACACTCGGGTGCAGAATTACAACAAGGTGATGTTCAACAGAATGAGAAGCCAGAAGATCCAGCTGGACCCTGGTCTTTTTCCGTCTGTGCCCACCAACAAAATCGAATCCAAGAAACACCAACCTTAGTTTCACTAAATATTCCCACTATAGTATACTAATGAACACTAACAAGTTTTATTAACACTAATTTCCACTAATCACTGTTTTATTAACACTAATTTCCAATCACTAGTGAAGTACACTTAATTGAATAATTAAGAAAGAATGAAAAGCGAGTAGACAGTTGTAATGATATAACGAGTAAAGAATAAAGAATCAAGAGTCAAATGTAGTATATTTATCGTAGATGTAAACCAATATCAATAGCTACAAGTACAAAAAACACTTTTATTTTTGCCAGCACCACGACTTTCTCGCAAAGTTTTTCGCAGCCAAAATGCAAATATCAAGATAATCACTTATACTACTAGTGAGTGCCGATACAAGCTTATATAAAACAAAACATCCCAGCACTCATATGGCTGCAGGACTTATTATCTGATGCTCAGGATGTGTATGTACATATTTTACATTCATCGGATTGTCCTCAATAGACGGAGTCTAGATATACATATCCGTATATATGTATTGAAGTTATTATCATAACATTAACGAAGTGGCTTTAGCCATGAGGCATTAATTTTGTCTAGGTGTTTTTTGCAGTCAATTGCGCGACTATTTAGGTGTGAGCATAGGTGAGCATATGTGAGCATATGTGAGCATGATTCGCAGGAAAAACATAACGAGTCTATTTGTCGCACCAAATAGTATTAGAAAGTGACAGTTGAGTATGCTCATATTAGCTGTGTAGTGTTGTATTGCAATGTTTGTAGTGTAGTGTTGATTTGTGTAGTGTTGATTTGTGTAGGCTAGTGCTGATTTGTGTAGTGTAGTTAATTCACCACCTTTTCATCTATCCAATTCTTCCACCCGTCAATGTTGTTTCTCAATACAGATCCCAGCACAAAATCCATGCCTCCCTCCAACTGCTCGAACCTGAACTTTCGATCCTTCGACGCAGACACTACCCCGAGCCAGAACTCTCTCAATGTCTCCAGAGCAACAAACCCGCCATCTACTTCCGAATCATCCTTATCTATGCCTGAATTCTTGTCCACGTTGTTCAATTCGTTCTGTACCAACTTGTTAATCTCTGCTTCCAAAAGCGTCCTGATTCTTTGCGCGGAAATTGACTCGAACAAATCGCTCTTGTTGACGGAAAAAAGAAAATCCACTCCGTTGGGAGTTCTTTCGGTGATGGAAAAGACGTTGAATAAAAACTTGGATATCACCTCGATGTTGGCATTAAATGATGAAGATGCTGAGTCTATCACATAGCAAATGCCTTTGATGTTTGCAAGCGTTATATCTTCAAACATTAATTTGTTTAAAAGCTGAAAATACTTGAGATGCCCAGGATAGTCAATCAACTGGTACTTTATAGAAACAGACGAGCTCGAAAATGGTAACGTCACTTCGGTGATGTTGGGTTCTATGGATGATACTGTAGTGGCAATGCCCTTTTTTTCTTGAGATTCGTCTTTCAATCGGTAGAAAAGTCCCGTTTTGCCGGCCCCATTATTGCCCAAGATCAAAAAACTGCGCTTGTAGTACGGCGACCTGGACCCGCGGCCTATGCCGATTTTTCGGCCTGTTTGGAGGTATATGGATAAAAGTACTACCAAGGTAGCAACAAGCATACCAATCAACCCCTTCTGAATAAAATCCATGGTGCTCGTATCTTCTTATCAAGCTATTTTCTTTTGGCTTGACTTTTCGATTTTAGATCGGGTCGTGCGCGCACCCGAACTATACCTTTACGGATCACAACAAATGGATAACATGGAGAACCATAATGGAGAACCCACATGAACAGGCGCAAAATGCGCTTTTATCGAGGATCATCAACAACATGGTAAGTCAAAGAATTATCAACTGAAACATAAGTGTTTACTAACAACAAGGAAAACTTGAATGAGTCGGTGGTCACTGTGAACAAGTGCTTACAGGAAGTTGCAAGACACAATTTAGATACAGAGGTGCTTTCACAAATGTGGGAGAGTTACTTGCGGAACGCTGAGTTCAATTTGGAGGCCACGGGCGAGAAAAAGAATCCGTTATAAAATAATCAAAAACTTATCAAAACTTATCAAAACTTCTCAAAACTTATCAAGAACTTATCAAAACTTATCAAAACTTATCAATAAAAACTTATCAACGAAAACCATATCAATGAGATATGGCAAAATGAGATCAAAACATAGGAAAAACAAATCATAATGAGTCTCTGATCTTATCCTGGTTGGTTTTGCTATTATTTGTCTAAGATAATCGAGTCTCATCGGGTAGAAAGTAGAGGGTAATGAGAAGTAACATCAAGCACTCATATGGAAACATCCTAGAAAAAAAAAAAGCATTGCACTCTTAAACATCCTGACCATCCTAGCACTCAAGCACTCAAGCACTCATGCACTCATGCACTCAACAGAGGGTAGTGAGAAGAGAGGGCAGTAACAGAGAGAATAATGGTATTTTAATTTATAATCCCTAATATTAACAGCAAGATAGTTCTGATATATTCACTAAATAGGTGATATAATGTATGGTACAATAATTGTAATGTAAGCTTGGACGCTAGCAGTAAACTGTGATTGAGCACTTCATGCTAAGTACCTTGTTTTCTAATTATTTTGGGTTGGCAATAATCCGAAACGCTTCTTCAATGTGACTCTTTGTCTGGAGTACTTGTCGTCTGGGGAGAAACGAGCTGGGTGAGCCGACTTGGTGATTTCGCCGTCCTCGGTGATTTTTTGCAATGTGTAAGCTCTCTTGCCGTCTGGCCCTAAGGTGTACATTAAATGCATTTTGGTGACTGGTGTTAACTATAGTAGTTGAAGCTTTGATAAATTTTCAGATGGAGCAGAGATGAGTGGTGCGCGCACGACAGTTGTGCAGCACCAAAAGATGGAGGTGGGCGAGGATAAAGAGCTATTTGAGAAGGTGCTAGGGTAAAGAGCTGGTTGAGAAGGTGCTAGGATAAAGAGCTGGTTGAGAAGGTGCTAGGATAAAGAGCTAGTTGAGAAGGTGCTAGGATGTTAGTGTGATATAATAGTGATAGGTGGGCGATTAACTGTATATGGTTGCAGGTGATTTGCACCCAAAGTACTGCGATGTACTAGTTTCACCACCACTAACTCTCTTCTACATACACCAAACTAGTACACTCATCTATCTAGACTAACAAATACTTCATTAGTCTCGATTCTATTTCATTCATTAGTTTCTACTCTATTTGTACTCCATGATCGTATATTGAAAATTCTTATCTGCAGTACCACTATTTGTCTCCAGTTATTCAAACGATAAACAGGTGGTGGTACAAGTAGAAGTACAATGCCACCCAAAAAAGATGCTTTCGCAGACCTTTTTCTGTCTGCCAGCAATGGAAGCAAGCTGAACAACATGAGTTTGTTGGAAAGACAAAAACATCAGCAGAAACACCAGCAGAAACAGCAGAATCTCCAGCTGCTTTCGCTGGCTTCGCTGGTGCCCACAACTGACAGCTTCTCCAACTTGGACTTTCTCTCGAACCGGCCGTCACGAGAACAGTCGTCGTCGCCGTCCAAAAGTCTTTATACCGGAGTGATGACTCCCAATTTGAAACCCATGCGTTCAGCCACTCCTTCGTCTGTTTCGTCCAACTCTTCCACAAAAGATGATCCATTTGCCATCTTTGAAAAGAAACAAAGACCCCTACAACACACTCTGCTGAGTCGAAATGGACAATCTTCATTACTAGACGACGACTTTACTGACTCTTTTACAGCTCCAGCAGAATCCAGTACTCCTCCAGCTCCCTCCGGACCTAGCACTTCAGTTCCCTCCAGACCTAACACTTCAGTTCCCTCCAAACCATCTAGTTCGGCAAAATCGGTAAAAAAAGACAGTGTAGTTGCAGAATTGGTTGATATTGGGTTCAGTATAGAGGATGCCAACATGGCTATTCGAGAAAAAGGCACTGATCTTCAGGCGTGTGTGAACTACATTATGAATAAACATAGTGAAAGTGAGTCTACGCAGTCCAGAAACCAAAGTGGAAAGAGTGACGGCATTGATTTCAACGAGTTGGGCATGGATATATTTAATCGTGCCAACAAGTTTTTGGCCAAGTCCAAGCAAACGGTGATGAAAAACTTGGAGCAATTGAATCAGGGTAGTTCTAGAAGTTCTTCTGATCTTCCTGAGTGGATGAAGAACCAGGATAAGTACAAGAAAGATGCCATTGAAAAGAAGTATGGAGGCGATGATTATGGGTCTGATTCGGAGAACTTGAACCATGACGATATCCAGAGGTTTATGCAGATCCAGAAGGAAAAGGATCGTAAAAGGGCCAAGCAGAGAATTAGTAATATTAAAGAGACTGCTTTTAGTAAGATTTTAGGGAAAGAAGATGAGAGAAGATCACCAGAGGCCCAAGAAAACACAAGAAGAGAGACAAGAACAAGAGACACAAGAAACATAAGGGAAAACACAAGGAACACAAGTGAAAACACAAGAGGAGGAGCTGAAAGAGGTCCTGAAAGAGGTCCTGAAAGAACTGAAAGAACTGAAAGAACTGAAAGTCTTTATAAAGAGACATACAGATCTAAACCAATACCAGCTAAACAACCAAGTGCTAGACAAGAGAGTGTTGAAAGTAGACCAGAACTGAAGCCAGCTTCAGTTAAACCAGTGAAGTCACCGGTTGAGGTCGATTTGTTGGGCATTTCAAGTGATAACTCAAAAAGTCTCAAGTCGTCACTTCGTGACAACTCTCCTTTGAACCAATTTGACGAAAATGACTATACTAGAGCCAAGGACGCGGCCCAGGCGGCTTACAAGGCAGGAGACTATAGTGGGGCCCGTGACCAGTACCTTGTATGTTTTAATAAGCTTGCCAGTGACCATGAACTACGGGTAGTTATACTCTCTAATTTGGGCACGGTGAACAAACAGTTGGGCAATTTGAAGGAATCGTTGCAAAATGCAGATAATGCGTTGGCATTAATAGGTGAAGACGAGATTAACAATGGTGCATTTACCATTAACCAAAAACCAGTCAAGTACTGGTATACCAAGTTGATTAGCATCAAAGCAGAAGTTTGTGAGTTGATGGAAAAGTACGAGCAGAGTCTCGAGTATTACTTGATATTGATCAAAGATTTGGGCGTGGTGGACAAGAAAATTATGGATGGAAAGAGACGTGTCGATAAGATCATCAACCCAGAAAACTACAAAGTAAAGCAAACCACATCAGCACCAACTAAGCCAGGTATCCCCAAACCAGTGTCCAGTGCACCAAAGGCAAATGCTAAGAAGGATGACGAGGTAGATCCGTTGGTGCAAGACCAGATTAATGAGCGGGTCAAGAACTGGTCAGAGCCCAAACAAGGCAATATGCGTGCTTTGTTGACCGGATTGGACGCGATTATTCCTCCTTCTATCAACATGAAACCGGCCCTAAGAAACTTGACCACCAACGAATTAATGCTTTCAAAACAGGTCAAACTTCAGTACATGAAAGTGATCAGTTCTATTCATCCTGACAAGCTTGCGTCTCAGTGTAAGGATAATAAAGAGGCCGAGTTGATTTGCAAGGCGGTGTTTATTATATTGAATGAGACTTGGGAGAAGTTCAAGGCGGAAGAGGGAATATAAACAAAAAATCACTTACTATAAAGCACAAAAATTTTATTGCTACACATTATCTTTATCATACAACATTATTGCTGCCTGAAAATTACCTTGCTACACATTATCTTTATCACACAACATTATTGCTGCCTGAAAATTACCTTGCTACACTAAAGAAGGTAATTCACTAAACACTTATAGTAATACAAAAATATTGCATTGACTTTCCAACTGCGAGGGATGTAGAAGGCATAACCTTGGTAATATCAACCAGAACTCTCATTATTAAATCACAGTAATACCAGAAGTATTGTTAATTATATGGTGGATAACTATGATAATTTTCGATGTCTCTTATATTAGTTCAAAAGTGTGCCGGCCATGTCTGTCACGTGACGCGGTCCGGATCTCTAATAAAGACGTTGTGGGTGCTCTTGCAGCACCTCTACGGTGCCATACTTTTGGTTAGGCCCTCTCACTAACACTAGCTCGGGATCCAAACACTTTTCCGCTATTTCTGGTGCCGTTTGTACCTTTTCTTCTGAGGCCTTGTGGTGGTGACCCAGGCGGCCGGAAGTCGACTTTTCACGTGCCCGTGGTTTTTTGAGCCGGATCTCAGACCTATCATGAACTTATCCTCAGTATGAGATAAGAAATAGACATTCGGTTCTTGACTGCAAATCATCATAAGCATTGATATAGGCTAGAAACTATGATTCAACTTTGAAGTAGTGTAATAATTCTAGTAACATTTCACAAAACGCTAAGTTCATACCAAGGGTACAACTTATAGTACTGCGTCTAGGATGTTTGAACATTTGGTGGTAGGATGTTTGGAGATTCGGTGGTAGGATGTTTCTATTTGTAAACCTATTTGTGTTTGTACTACAATCAGAGTCTTTTCTTTTTCACCAACGCTCTTAAGATAGAAGTATATGGCTTTACTTGTGTCTTGCTCCGCTAGTAACTATATAGGATCTTTTTTTCAGTATGAGACTCTTAAGTTTCAACCGTAGATGGGTGCAAATTTCTATCATCTACACTGCAACAATACTGCATATATTTAAGACGCCGCTATTTGCTTGAGGGCTCAACAATTAGTCGATACATATCTAACTTATCGAGCAACAGCTGGACTCAATAATTCTGGGGGATGGTGCAGTAACTTTCAAAGTCAGCTGTCGCGCACTTTGGATGCGATTTTCTGCGACTTTAAATAGAAGTCTAGAGTCTACTAGTCTAGAGTCTACTTGTATTCTTAGTCACTAATATACTCTACATAGATTTATGATATACTTCTTGTGGTTTATAGTCTTTTCGTGTACTTCATATAATTTTTTGGTGTACAATAGTTCTCTTTTCGTGTATTGGTCCAGTCTAGTTCAAAGCAGCTCTCGCTGCTTCTCACCTTCTCACGTGAAAATCTATAATTCTAATCAATACCCACCATATGAGCCAAGACATTGAAGAGTACCAGGCACTCACTTCTACGCTTCTGGGGTTCTACAACTACCACCAGTGGGAGACCCAAGAAATCGTCGAGCCAAAATCCGCGAAATATGCCTCGCTTTCCAAGCAAGAACAAGACTTGATTCCTTGGTTCCCCAAGTACATTGAGGATCTCAAGATGTGCATTTCAATGAACCAAGAATTCACCCAGAAATTGGCGGTGTCTATCGCCCAAGACTGGGGGGTTTCGAGCGATCCCCGCACGTGGGCGCCCGCGTCAGAAAACGAGTATGACAAGGTCCGTTCCACATTATTGCAGTACAGTAGAGAATGGTCGTCTGAAGGAGAAAACGAGTTGAAGGTGAGCTACTTCAGAATTGTTGACGAATTGAAACAGATGTTTCCGGATGTAGAGAAAAGACAAAACGTCAAGATTCTTAACCCCGGGTGTGGCTTAGGAAGGCTAGTATTGGAGTTGGTCAAGGAAGGGTTCTGGTGCCAGGGCAATGAGTTCAGTTACCACATGCTTCTCGCATCCAATTTTGTGCTTAACCACTGTAGATTTACCCATAACTACTCGCTCTTTCCGTATTTGCACAAGTCGTCGTATTTGACCAAACGGCTCCACCAAACGCGCCCCGTGACCATCCCCAATGTCAATCCTGTAGACCTCCACCATTTGGCGGAAAAAAACCCTGGCATTCCCTATGCCGACCTCATGTCCATGACTGCAGGTTCGTTTGTAGATTTGTACGGGCCTGACAACATCAACGAGTCCAGTACTTATACCAATGATCCGGTCGCATCTGAGTTCAGAGCCACCAATAAGGAGACTTTCGATGTAGTAGTGACTGCGTTCTTTTTGGACACCGCCAGTAATGTTATAGAGTACTTAAAGACTATTTACTCGTGCTTGAAAGAGGACGGAGTTTGGATTAATTTCGGGCCTTTGCTCTGGCATTTTGAGGACGACAAGTCGACCAACGAATCTGGTCCGTTAAGGGGTTTGGAGCTTTCAAGAGACGATCTAGTAGAGTTGGTCGAGAAGTTTGGGTTTGTATTTGAAAAGAGAGAGAGTGGTATTGAGACTACGTATAGTGCTGACACCAGGGCGTTGGGTTCGTTTGTGTACAAGTGTGAGTACTGGGTTGCAAGAAAGCACACAGGAAACACTAACTAGTACACAGGAAAGCACTAACTGATAAGTACACAAGATTACACTTACTGATAAGTACACAAGATTCTAACGATAATTGTTTATATGTAAGAAAAAGTACAAGAAACACTAACATAAGTACACAAAAAACACTAACTCATATGTTTATAATTAAAAAAGTACACTACAAAACACTAATTGTAATTGTTTATCGAAATATTTCTTCTATTCTCATTGGAATTATATGAAGGTACATGTTAGGTTTTATACTCTTTATTAAAAACTGGTTAAAGAAAAATCTAGCTACAAGAGAAATGTAGGCATATTTACATTTGCTGTGGAACCGGAAACAACGATTGAATAAGGTTCCATATAGGTTCTAACCAGTTAGGGCAATAAGCTTATTTTGCAACTTTGATAACGAAGTTTCAACACTTATTGGATGCAAAAATCGCTCATTAATTGTAAATTAAAAAATAACGATAGTTTCTTCTTTTAGAATAGAAAGCATTCCCAGTACCTCTGGATCCTTGCATATCTAGGAAAATATTATAAGAAGAAAGCTTTGAAGCTTCCAAATTTGTAGCATATCTAATAGCAAGAGTAATGTAAAATTCTTGTTGGTATATGTTAGGTTCGATACTCATTAGTTAGTTAAATAAAGCTTAGGTACCGTATAATCGTCACCGTCAAAGTCCCCATACCAGGAATAAGTGGTCCTTATGATACAGTTGCCTGTTGGCCCATACTATTCTACGTAAAAATCTCCTTCAGAGCAGTGATGGTCTAAAGGCATAATAGGCATGATATTTTGACCTCCTTTGTTTCAAGGTACCTGTTCCGGGTTACCCTGTTATATTCACCAACTGACTCCAGTAGTGCACTTCGCTTAATGAGTGGGCTACTACTAGATTGCTAAGTTCTGTTACATTATGCCAGGTTGCAAAGCTTAACCGAAAAAATATTTATGGCATTCTGATGCAGCCTGCCTGTAAAGCATCATTCAAGTTACTGCCCATACTGACCAGTGTCAATTCAAAAAATATACTTACTCCGACGGTTATTGTCAACACCTGGTGAGCCATCTAGTCAATAATCCTGCATCGGCGGATGTAGTAATTATATAGTCACTTGCGTTTACGATATTGGCCGATTGTTAGTTTGCTTACTGCGGGAAAAACTAGGAGAGAATTGTGCGACTATTTATACACGCCAAGGACTTGTGGTAGCTACAGCGGGAGATTTCCAGAAGGTTGTAATTTTCCTAGGAAGGCTCTTGTGTAGGTGATATATTAGGGTGACTAGTTATGAGGCTGGCTGCGACGGAAATATGCCATTTGTTAGCGAGAAATATTTTGGGGGTCTCATGCAGTGGTGGGACCAGGGGTACAAACCATGATAAAGAATATCGACCTTGAAATTTAGAAGTTTGGTAACTTTTTTAAGGTGAATAGTATGTTTATGTGCAGCCGATGGGTCGTATGTGGCCTAACCAGCCTGGCTATGAGAAACTACAAGGCGTCACCTCGCTAGCCCTAAAAAAAATTTCGCAGCAATTTTAGCGAGCTGCGTAAAAAAATGAAAAAAGTTTGCAGCCATATTTGGCATGGCGCTGGAGTACAGTAGTAACAGAGAGCAGTAACCAATAGCAGAAGAGTACCGGAAGCTTTTGATTGCAGTCAAATTTTCTAATGGTTTTACAGTATGTAGTTAGATAGTGATAGTAGAGTTACTGCGGGATAAAACTAGGAGAGAATTGTGCGGCTATTTATACATACCGGGGCCGTTTGCAACCGAAGGGTAACCCACGAGGGATTTATGGCAGCGAGGCTATTTTGTAAGTCAGAGTAAACCCAGCTCGTTAGTAATAGCTGTAATTGTCATCATCCAGGGAAGGATATTTATCCTTCTTGTTACCTCTGGGCAGAGTGAAGCAGAGCTTTAGCACACTAGGGAAGCACTGGCTGATATCCGGGTACGACCTCCATGTTAGGGTTTATAAATAGCTAATGGTATAAATATTGATATTGAATAAATGCATCGACCTATTAAATTAATGATATGATTCTAAACTACTCTCATTGGTCATACTAATGTAGGCTACATCTGAATAATAGGCATTCAAAAAAGTATCATAAAGGTACCCAAATCAACCGTCAGTATAATATATATGAAGAAAGAGTGGTCAATTAATTTTATTCGCTTCATTCGCTTTCAGCTCATGAAGCTCACAAAACTCTATCTTATTCATTACGTCAATAGTATTCATAACTCGGAGAAATCCCAACCATTAAAACACAATAAGCCTTCGGCTTATAGTATTTTATAGTTCTTTTCTAAAGACTTTTAAGCACGTTTTTGTTCAATCTTTCGGCAATAATCTCATCGGAATCGGTCAAAACTCCGGCCAACTTCAAGTGCTTGCTGGTATTGACCACCACCTTTTGCCAGTCAAGATCAGCAGACCCGAGCTGAGAATTAAACTCGACGGTCTTTAACCATTCTCTGGCGTCTTCAGCAGTGTAGTCAAGGTTTTCACTGATAAAAGTGACGGCTTCGTCGTGGTGCTGGTTGAAGTACTCAATACCCTTATTTAAGCCAGCTACAAAGTCTCTGATCAATTCTGGCTTAGAGTCCAACAACTCAGTGTTGCAGTTGATCACCCAAGATGGCCATGGAGTGTATATTTCGCCAATCTTCTTGATTTCCTTGTTGTCGTAGTACTTTTTGGAAGTAAAGTGTTCCCACATAAAAGCATCAGAGTTCTTTTCCGGGTCGTCAAACTTCAAGTTGACGGACTTTCTGAGGTTTTCAAAGTTCGATAATACCGGGAAGTCCGAGTAGAAAGGCTGGCCAAACTTCAACTGGTGGCCCAACACAAAGCTCATGACATAAGAACCGGATCCGATTCTGGAGACTCCGATTTTCTTGCCGTGCAATTGGTCAGCACTGGTCAATTCACCACGGTTATAACCAGTACTAATGGCCCAGCACAATGGCGATTTGACGTATGTGTCGACTAGCTTGTACGAAGGGTTGTTTCCCTTGGAGATATCGGCGATAAAGGCCTCCGTTAAGCCTATGGCGATGTCCACCTCATTGGTGTTCAACAAGTTGATGAGTCTTCCGGAACCTTCGACGACGGGAGTCAATTTGATTTCGGAGCCAATGAACTTGTTTCGGATGGCAAAGAACAATGGTGTGGAGAAGTGTTCGGGAATATAAGCTACACGAAGTGACATTGCACTGACAAACACTGAGTGGACTGTGAACTAATTGAATATCTAAAGTGAAATTTCGCAATTCCTAAATAATTTTTCAGTGATTAGTGAGAAATAGTGAGAAATAGTGAGAAATAGTGAGAAAATAGTGAGAAGTAGTGAGAAATGGTGAGAAAATAGTGAGAAATAGTGAGAAATGAGTAATAGTGGAAATGCTAGGGAAAAGATAGCTAAAGAAAAACTGTAGATTGATAGTAAATTGAGAGTAGACGCATTGAACCTTGGATTAATACACTTCGATCTAATATGAGTGTATTTTTTTATCAATACAATTGATATATAATTCTATTTCTGAGCTGTCTCTTTAGTTGAGAGCTGCTCTTTTAGAGAAACTATTCTTCCATCATATCAAATGGAGTGTTATATTTGTGGGGCACTTGTACAAATCAGCCCGCACTTTTTCAGATAATTCGCAATCAAAATATATTTTGCACCCATTACTACTTGCTACTAAATTATACTGCTTATATTGCTATTTAGTAGTTTATGGATCACGCTGAATAAAGCACTCAAACTAACGTAACGGTGTAGATTATCGTATGTATATTGGGACTTCCAATGTAGAGTATATATGGTACTAAGTCTAGTAATAGGCAGTGATTAGTGCAGGTTAGTGATTAAAGTTAGATTAGGCTGGTTGGTTAGTGATAAAAGTTGGATTAGGTTGGTGTGGTGGTGTGGTAGTGTGGTGGTATGGTAGTGTTGGTGGTGTGATAAAAGTTGGATTAGGTTGGTGTTGGTGGTGTTGGGGGTGTTGGTGGTGTTGGTGGTGTTGGTGGTGTGGTAGAGTTAGTAGTGTTGGTGGTGTGGTAGAGTTAGTAGTGTTGGTGTGTTGATTAACACCCACAAACAGAAGTTCCGCTCGATGTAGTACTGGCATTGGTGGTCAAGTCGATCCGCCCAGCATTTTCTCTCACCGCTTCTTGCGCACTCGCACTGGCATCAGGAATCTTACTGCCTATTCCAATAAACACATCATTGACGTTGTACGAAGTCTTGGCACTGGTCTCAAAAAATAATAAGCCTTCTTCTTCGGCCAACGCTCTGCCCTCTTCTACACTGACTTTACGCAAACTGTTCTGCGCATCGTCCTCGTCATCACCTTCAACCAAATCTTGCTTGTTGCCTACCAACGCTATGGTAATATCTTTGGATGCTTGTTCATGTAGCTCCTTGACCCAGTGCCTGGCTCGGATGAATGACGCTGGCTTGGTGATATCGTACACTACCAAGGCAGCCTGGGCATTTCGGTAGTACATGGGTGCCAACAGCGCAAACCTCTCCTGTCCAGCGGTATCCCAAATTTCGTATTTAATGGTTCTTTCTCCAATGGTACATTTTTGGGTAAGGAACGCTGCTCCAATGGTGGGCTCCTTGTTCTCCTGGAAGTCGTTGCTGACAAACCTCAAGACCAACGATGATTTTCCCACGGCTGCCTCGCCCAACAACACCAACTTTACTGATGTCGCAGGATTCTGATAACTCATTTTGGATGTTGTTTCTAATGTAGACCTCGAAGCCTCTTATCCTTGCGTAACTCCTCAATTGCCCCTATGATTTGGCCCGGGCACGACTGGTCATGATGATTTGGCTGCGAAGTGACAGTGGCAAGCGTGCAAGTAGCGGACACGGACAAGTAGCGGACACGCAGCGGCAAACAGCGGTGACAAGCAGCTTTCACTGCTTCGAACTAACACTGGAAAAAAGTACTAGCGAATGAGGCTTACATGCTCACCCCCTTCTGGTCCCAATTTTAACATCACCTGATTCTCTGTCTATTCTGTCTAGTATTTTTCGGATGTTTCGCATGAGCAACTCTCGCAACTCTCGCAACTCTCTTATTTGGGACGTGCGCGCTAAATTTGTTGCATAGACGTTTTGTAGAGAGAACAAGACCCATAGAGACACCATGGATGCTTTACATAACAGCGGAGTGAAGATTCCGTTGGCCGGGATTTTCAAAGGCAAGAAAATAGCAGAGCCATCGTTTCTCTACTCGTCAATGCTGGATCAGAGAGAGAATTTCGCCCTCTTGAACGAAGCAGAGAATCGGCGCATCAGCGAGGCTCTAGACGCGGCTAGCACCCAAATCAGCGAGCTCTCTGATAAACCAGTTGTCGCCAGATCGGTGTGGGACTTCAGTGCTGCCACCAGCCCCAAAAACGTAGCTCGCAACAGGTACTCCAATGTGTTTCCCTGGAACAAATCCAGAGTCAAACTTGGGGTCGTAAATGGCGCGTCAGACTACATCAATGCGTCGTACGTCAAAATCAACGACGACGCTGGCACCAAGAATTATATTGCATGCCAAGGACCCTTGCCAAACACAGGGCACCATTTCTGGAGCATGGCATGGCATGAGTCGGAAAAGCAAAAGAACAACACTGTAGTGATTGTGATGGTGACGCCGTTGGTGGAAAGTGGCGTGGTCAAGTGCCATCAGTACTGGCCGACGCCAGAAAAAAAGCGCATGGATCTTTCGTCGCAAATCAAGTCTGATGGCATTGCTATTGACGACTTGATTGTAGAGTATGTTAGTGAGGAGTATAATGAACAAGGCGACTATCTTTTAACAAAACTACACTTACATTCGGGCAACAGGGTAAAGGATGTGTTTCATTATTACTACTACAAGTGGGCGGACGCCAAAGTGCCCCCCGCGATCGCGCCGCTCGTGACCCTTTCGCAACATGTCCACCACACAATTGCAACATCCCTGGTAGTGCCCATAGTGCACTGCTCTGCGGGCGTGGGCAGAACAGGCACGTTTATAGCTATCGATCATCTTTTCAGAGACCCCGACCACTTGGCTGCGCACAAGTCCAAAAAGAAAGAGTACGATCGTGCGCTCGACCCCATCTACCACACCACGCAACAACTTCGAGAGTGCAGGATGATGATGGTGCAAACGGTGTATCAGTACAACTTTCTCTACGACTCTGCTAGAGCACTAGTCATTGAAAGGAAAAAAGAGCACTAAAGAGCACAGAGCACTAAAAGTGCACTAAATGTGCACTAAAAAAGTGCAGGTGGAAAAAAGTGCAAAGTGGATTTTCCCTCGCGTTTTTGGCTGCAAATCTCAAATGTGTAATGATAATAATTAATACAACTATAACCACTGTAGACCATAGACAAAGCGAACGGTTTGTCATGCTAAATTACAAAGACTTAGAAACAAAAGTGAAAGGCGACCGGCTTCCACTATCCTCGGATGACCCTACAGAACACATGATGCTGTACATTGACGTTCCGGCTTCGGAGCCTCAGTCGGAGCCTCAGTCGGAGCCTACCAACACATTCGATCCAGAGTGTTTATGGTTTTGTGACCAGTGCATTCTAAGAATCTCGGGCATGGCCCAGAAATACCTGTTTTCTGAGTGTCGCGCGAATTACAAGAATGTGAAGCTAAAAGTTACAACGGTGCAATTGATTGCAATGGTGACTGAGGCGGCCGAAATGTATGTTGTAGAAGAGGTTCAGTTTACCGACATTCAATCAGCTCCAAACACTATATATGTTGTTTGCCAGAAACAATTGTGTGATGCCGGAATGTGGATGTTGGACATGCTGGGGTCGCGCTACTTGATGAACCATACCATGATGCCTTTGTTTAGACACCCCAAATTAATTATTTGCGATACATATGCTACATATTACCAGATGCGAAAACATAAGGCAGCACCAATCGATCTTGCGGGCACTGTTTTTTCGGTAATCCCAGATTTGCAGCTACTCGAAAATATCTGCTCCCACAAGGAAAACCACACGGTACTGCAAGAGATGACCCTCCCTATAATGAGCGTGGACATGTTTCAAACAGCCACGCCTACGCAGCCAAAAATAGAAAATGTTGGCGACGCTCTTTTTTCCCCTGATACCGTCACATTAACTTTATGCCAAAGAGAGGTAAGTGTGCTCATCGGATTGAATGGAGTGCGCCTAAATGAACTACGCAACACCACAGGGTGCCTCATCAAGGTGCATGGCGCCGAGCGTCAAAACAACCTCATGTCGCGGAAACATTCTCGGCAGCAAGTCCTGATCAGCGGACCAAAGCCAAACGTCGCCCAAGCTCTACAATCAATGCAATCGCTCATCATGGCGTATCGCACCAACCCCAGCTTCATCTAGTGCAACAGTAGCTGCAACAAAAATCCCAACACCCTCAAATCCGGGTAAACATGGGTAACTCTCAACACGCGTACATCTGGGAACACGCCATCGGTGCATTACATAATTTTGTTCCCAAGTTGGCATTTGAAAAATTGAGCGAAGACATACAGTGAAAAATTTTTTTGGATCTATATATTCACCGAAATTTTCTTTTCTTTAGAATTTTCTTTATCTTCAAACTAAAGACAATATGGCTGACGGTGTTTTCCCAGGTGCTATCGGTATCGATTTAGGTACCACCTACTCTTGTGTTGCTACTTTCGACAGTGCAGTCGAAATCATTGCCAACGAACAAGGTAACAGAGTGACCCCATCGTTCGTTGCTTTCACCAGCGAAGAAAGATTGATTGGTGACGCTGCTAAGAACCAAGCTGCTCTTAACCCCAAGAACACTGTTTTCGACGCCAAGCGTTTGATTGGTCGTGGTTTCGAAGATGAATCCGTCCAAAAGGACATCAAGTCGTGGCCTTTCAAGGTTGTGGACTCCAACGGTAACCCACAAATCGAGGTTGAATACTTGGAAGAAACCAAGTCTTTCTCCCCACAAGAAATCTCCTCCATGGTTTTGACCAAGATGAAGGAAATTGCTGAAGCCAAGATCGGTAAGAAGGTTGAAAAGGCTGTGGTTACTGTCCCAGCTTACTTCAACGACGCTCAAAGACAAGCCACCAAGGATGCCGGTGCCATTGCCGGTTTGAACGTCTTGAGAATCATCAACGAACCTACCGCTGCTGCTATTGCCTACGGTTTGGGTGCCGGTAAGTCCGAGAAGGAAAGACACGTTTTGATCTTCGACTTGGGTGGTGGTACTTTCGATGTTTCTTTGTTGAACATTACCGGTGGTGTCTTCACTGTCAAGGCCACTGCTGGTGACACTCACTTGGGTGGTCAAGATTTCGACACCAACTTGTTGGAACACTTCAAGAAGGAGTTCCAAAAGAAGACCGGTAGCGACATCTCCGGTGACGCCAGAGCCTTGAGAAGATTGAGAACCGCTTGTGAACGTGCCAAGAGATCCTTGTCCTCCGGTACCCAAACCACCGTTGAAATCGACTCGCTCTTTGACGGTGAAGACTTCTCCGCCAACATCACCAGAGCCAGATTCGAAGACATCAACTCTGCTTTGTTCAAGTCCACCTTGGAACCAGTCGAACAAGTGTTGAAGGACGCCAAGATCTCCAAGTCCCAGGTCGACGAAGTTGTCCTTGTTGGTGGTTCCACCAGAATTCCAAAGGTCCAAAAGTTGTTGTCCGACTTCTTTGACGGTAAGCAATTGGAAAAGTCCATTAACCCAGATGAAGCCGTTGCCTACGGTGCTGCCGTTCAAGGTGCCATCTTAACTGGACAATCCACCTCCGAAGACACCAAGGACTTGTTGTTGTTGGATGTCATCCCATTGTCATTGGGTGTTGCCATGCAAGGTAACGTGTTCGCCCCAGTTGTTCCAAGAAACACCACTGTTCCTACCATCAAGAGAAGAACCTTCACCACTGTTGCTGACCACCAAACCACCGTGCAGTTCCCAGTCTACCAAGGTGAACGTGTCAACTGTTCCGAAAACACCTTGTTGGGTGAGTTTGACTTGAAGAACATCCCACCTATGCAAGCCGGTGAACCAGTGTTGGAATCCATCTTCGAAGTCGATGCCAACGGTATCTTGAAGGTCACTGCCGTTGAAAAGTCCACCGGTAGATCTGCCAACATCACCATCTCCAACTCCATCGGTAGATTGTCTTCGGAAGAAATCGAAAAGATGATTGACGACGCTGAAAAATTCAAGTCCTCCGACGATGCTTTCGCCAAGAGACACGAACAAAAGCAAAAGTTGGAAGCTTACGTTGCATCTGTCGAATCCACCGTCACCGACCCAGTCTTGTCTGCCAAGTTGAAGAGATCCGCCAAGGACAAGATCGAAGGTGCTTTGTCTGACGCTTTGCAAACCTTGGAAATAGAAGACTCTTCTGCCGATGACTACAGAAAGGCTGAATTGGCTTTGAAGCGTGCCGTCACCAGAGGTATGTCTACCCGTTAGTAATTATTTCAATAAAAGTGTATCAGTAAAGAAAGTAGATGAATGGAAAAAGGACAAGCTTAAATAATTATCGAAACATTATCAAGATCATATAATGCAACACTATATTTTTCAGTAACTCGCTACTCTTTCTCTAGCTTCAATTCTTTTCACTTAACACCTGGATGTATTCAACCATAGGTGATGAATTACTAGTCTGATTTTGAAGAGTAGGTGTCTAGGATGTTTAGATATTTGAGAGTGCAGGATACTCTTTAGTCGGAGTTTTTAACAATAGCATTCAATGCTAGATGAAGCTTCAAGTACCTACACTAAGATCTATAAGACTAATTTGATGAATTTTTCATTTCTGGTTTGGCTGCGAAAAGTCGAATTGAGTAGTCGTATGCTCCTATAGACACGTTTACTTTGGGTTTTGATGAGTATCGGATGAAGAGTGTGGATGTTCAATTTACGTTAGCTGAGCAAAATTACCCATTGTCGTGAAAAGATGAGAGTATAGAGCTAGGATGTTTAAGGCTAGCTCTCGTTGTCAGAATAAGTCCATTCTCAACAAAGTCTGCACTTTTAAAAAAGGAGCATCCTATCTTTCGAAGTGTCTTCCATTTACAATCGCCTTCCTCTTAACTACCTTCTCTTTTGGTTCGGGTTCGCTCGCTCACTTGCGTTACCAACAAATCACATTCTTGTAGATTTTTCGCAGCCATTGAAGGCTCGATAATAGCCATTAATACTTGGAGATCATGAGATTACTTGTTATATGTTTACATTCGTTAGGTCTTGTACTCTTTAGCTGGTCAAGGCAAGCTGCTTGCTAGGCTCTATCTAAGTGATTTGAATCAATATTTAACTAGAGATATTTATAAATCAAGAGAGCTTCCACTAAAAGTTGTATTATCGTGAGTAGAACTATTTGAAGGTGCCAAGTACGAGGTATATCGGTTGTGGAGTAGACGGTCTTATCAGTAGCAAAGGCTTTTTGCTTTTTCGTCAGTTGTGCCACGATAGGTCTGAAGTATTCCAGTGTTTCTTCATAATTCTACTTAATTATGTCTTACTCTAATATATAATTGCCGAGTTTATCCATTTTGAGGTTTCCTCCTTGAGACAATGCCTCGACGATCTTTTCATTTTCCTCCTCAAGATCATCTTCTTCGTCCAAATCTTCCAAATCTTCCAATTCTTCTTCATCATATTCAGAATCTTCTTCTTCTTCTTCTTCCTCTTCCTCGTCCTCTTCCTCTTCCTCTTCATCCTCTTCATGAAGTCTCATGTTTTGTACAGCCTTTTCCAAATCACTATCCTCGCCCGTTCTCTTCTTGGCATATCCCGAAGCCTTCACCTCCACATCCAAGCTCTTCACTCTCTTTACGTCTCTCTTAAAACTAGGGTACGCATACTTGTATCCATCACCGTATCCTTCAGTATCAAACATCGTAGGATCATTCTCAGGAGTGTACCTAAACTTCTTTTCAAAAAAAGCCCTTATTCCCTGAACATCTCTATCGAAATACTGCTTGGCATCTTTATGATCAATGGAAACACACTGGGGAAAATCAATGACGACAAAATCGTGGTCGTGGTTCTTGGCATCTTCTGGGTCTCGTATAATGATATTGAACTCGTTGAAGTCACAGTGAATGAGCCCGTGGTTCGCCAACTTGACTATAAAGTTCATCAAGTCGCTGTAAAGCTTTTTGTAGTTTGGGTGTTTCTTCAAATGTTTCATGGGTTCTCCTTTGATCCACTCCATCATCACACAATGGCGTGAATAGTCATATGGCGTGGGAACTATAAAGCCGTTATCATGTAAGATAGTCATGAACTCGTACTCTTTGGCAGCAGCCAATCTCGACAAGTACATCCACGAAGAAGTGTGCTTGTTCTTCAAGTAATCTCTGTTGTTTTTGACTGTTTTAAAGGAAGTTCGGCCTAGACGGTGGATTTTGATCACCTTCTGCACCCCCTTAGGGTCACTGACCGAATAGATATCGGACTCCTTACCGACTCCAATGGTGGTTCCTACCGAGTATAAAGTGCCATGGTTCAACATGGTTTTGAAGGCGAGGTAATCGTAGCCGTTGTATGTCAATCTGAACCCATCATACTTGGCGTTTCTCAATCTGGCGAGCAATTTGAGCTTGGCCAAGTCGCCGATCAGTCGGTTGGTGCCCGTAGGAGACTTGAGGCCCCCGATGGAATGGATCATTTCGGTGGGCACCAACTCGTGGTTTCTGGACCCGATCTCGACCGCATGAAGGACCTTGAAGTCGTCTGCGGTCAAGTACCGCATCTGCGATGTTTCCAACTTCATTTCAAATCTATGTGTGGGTATTGGCTAGTGTAGTTGAGATACTTAATTTTTCAGCTCATCGCGACTTTTATCCAAGTCATCGCGACTTTTATCAAGTCCAAGAGAGAGTGGGAGAGATGCAAAGAAAGTGGAGGGTGCACAAGAGATGGAGGACTGGTCAGACTGGCCAGAGTCTAGAAGAGAGAGCACATGTTATAGGTAACAATTTGTTCAAGGAATCGGCGATTTTGGCGTCGTATCAATGGCATAGACTATTCCCATTACTCCACAGTAATGAGCAGGTGCGGGCGGATCGAGTGCGTAGTTTGAAGGAAATATGTGCTGAAAAGTTGGCTCGAGACGTGGATTTGCTAGAGCCGCAGTACTTGGACTTTGCGTCGTGGTCATGCTGGAAATCGGTCTGGGAAAACGTCCTTCGGCTCAACCATGATCTGTTTCGCAACTACCAGATGTTCAGCCTGAAATTTGGGGCCCTCAAGGGTTTTCGACCCCATAAACCCAATGGTTTAAAGCCACCAAAAACGCTCTCTACACAAGAACTCCTCGAGTATACACGTTCTAGGGCCATTGAGTTGACTGTCCCTCCACAAGCTTCTTGCTACAGACTAGAGAACTTGTTTTCCAATGCCCCTATACTGGACTTGGTGCGCAGGCTTAATAAAAAAGCAGTGGTGACGACATTGGTGGTGCTCGATATTTCTTCAGCCCGAGTTTCCAAAGACGACTGTTATCTATTGTTTAACCTAGTCAATCTCATTGGCTTGGATATCTCTTCCAGCGCAACCGTAGACGATAGTTTCATTCAGAATATGGCCACGGCCATCGCGGTCGATGGAAAATTACAGAAACTTCAAGTTCTCAGAGCCATTGGATGTCCCAATATCACCGCAAAAAGCATGCAAATACTAATGCTAAGGTGTAAATACCACTACAGTATGCTATCGTGTATAGAAACACACCACAACCTAGACACTGTAAAGAACCTGGGTAAAACGTATGTTGTCGGGAGTAAATGGCATCTCGTTGATCCGTCAAAAGAGTTGGCTATTCTTCCCAAACTCCCTTTGGGATTGAAAATTCACATGTTGCACAAGTACTTGGGTGCACAATGCAATGTCGCATCATTGCTGCAAACTTCCGTATTGGATATCCAAACTTGTAGCCATCCATATGTAGAGAATGACCTTGATTCTATCCTTAAACTACTACTATCCTCATGGAATCAAAGAATACTAGCTCGCAGCCGTGAGTTCACAGGCTTTTGTTATATATTTGATCGGCACCATCAACTAATGTCAGATACCGTCACCAAGTCTACAAGCACTCGAAAACCAAAGAAAATCGTGGATGCAAAAAAGTTCTTTAGTATGTAATGGCAGGTCCAGTGACTACTAAATAATACACAGAGCACTCTATTCTAAACGTTGGATCTTTGTATGCTCTTTTATCTCTTCCATAAAAGATCCTTTAATACTTCAGAAGAGTTGGCGTTATGATTTTGGGGCAAGTTCAATGGAACTGGCGAGTTGGGGGCTCCATAGATGAACTGGAAATCGTTCGGTTGGCCTTGGGCCGGCTTCTTACTATTTAATAATGCCAATAAACTCTGACCCTGGGCATTGGAGCCACTCGATTCTGGTTTTTCGCCCAAGATTTCGTCCAACGACTCGCCTGGTTTGACTAGCCTGATTTTGTTCTTCTTGGGCTCGTCTTTCTTGTAAAAGTCAGGGGGTTTATTATAGTTGGAAGTGTTTAAATCGTCAAGTAGATGGTCTACATCCTCTTCGTCGCTGGCAATATCAAAGTTTTCATACGAAGACTTGCCTAGAAAGTCTTGGTTCAATGCTCCGAAATCCTCAAAGTCTTCGAAATCTTCAAACTCTCCCTCAGCATTTTCCACTGGTGCTTTTTCCACTGGTGCTTTTTCCTCTATGGGCTTTTCCTCTATGGGCTTTTCCTCTATGGGCTTTTCCTCTTTGGGCTTTCTATTAAGAAGTCCTAGTAATTCTTGTGAAGCAGTGGATTTGGGTTTGGTTCTGGGAGATGCTTGCGACGATTGTTTGGGCGATTCAATTTTGGGGCCTTTTAACAATGAAAGAAGTTCTTTTGAGCCGTAAGATCTGGAAGAAGGAACAGTCGATGGAACAGGAGAGGGCTGTTCCTGAGACAGGGTGTGAGAAATTGGCTGAAGCTGCTCCTCGGGCTTTTCCCTCTTCAACAACTTAATCTTTCCTTTTTGACTAATATTATCATTGAACCTTATCGATTCTTCCAACTCGTTTGACGACGGATGAGTTCCACGAAGGATTTGCGATGACGGTGATGAAGTGGGTTCTTTTTTATTCAATATATTCATTAAAGTCTGTGAAGGTGTCTCTTCTTTTCTTTCTTCTTTTTTCAGATTAAGTATTCCTAAAAGCGTTTGGCTAGGGTTTTCTTTCCCTTGGGGTTCTTGACTTGTCTGGGATGCATTTTCGGGCTTCTTTTTGTTGAGAATACTCAATAATGTCTGCTGGGCATTTTCATTACCTTCACTGTTAAACAAACTTAAAAGATGCTGCGCTTTGGACCTATTACTCTCTTGGTCTTCCAGTATAGTATTGACTTTTGGATCTTCTGCCTTCTTCTTTGGCTTGTTGAGTATACTTAAAAGTTCTTTTGAGTCTGAAGATCTTCTTGGCTTTGCTAATGTCTGGGGGTTTGGGATAAAATTGGGGTCCGACGGGTAGTTTATGGGGTTGGTAGGTTGGAACTGGGGAAAGAAGGGTGGGGGGACTGGGGGATGCATCATGAATGCAGGATGGCCCGGCGGTGGGGCGTAGGGAGAATGCTGGAAATTGGGCGGTTGTGCTGGGAATTGTAGCAAGTTCTGGGGTACATCATAGTTGGATTTGTTGATGGTGACTTTTTGGAGAATATTCAACAATTCTCTTCCAGCATCGACGTTTTCTTCTTCAACTCTATTGATACCTAGCAAGTTCTTCAACTTGACTTCTACATCATACATGATCTCGTCGTCGCTAGCACCTTCCTTGTTCTTGTTGATCCACTTCAACATAGGCTTCAAGACCGTGCCAACAATAAAGAAAGTGTTGGGATTATTTCTGCTTTTCTTCTGGATCTGCTTGATATCAAACCACTCGATCTTGGAGATCTCTCCTCTGGCTAAGGGCTGGAAATTGTAGTCTTCAGGCACGTTTTTGACCAAGTATATCTTGTAGTTTTTGCCTTTGATCGTTCTTTCCACCACATCCTGCTCGTTTATCAACCCCCTCGCATCAAAGCCGGTTTCTTCCTCCACCTCTCTGGCTGCACAGTCAATGTCGGATTCGTCCTTGGAGATCTTTCCTCTGGGGAAAGACCACGTCGACAGCTCCGTGCCTTGCACCAACACCACCTTGGTCAAGTCCTTGTTAAATAACGCTACTCCTCTCACTGGAATGGTCGATTTGTACTTGCCAAACCGGGTGATAGCATCGGACGGATCGCCCCATTTCCAGATAAGCGGGCATTTTTCCAAGAACTTGGGCGCAAAGCTCTTCATCTTCATTCCAGGAAGATACGGGTTCAATTGCTTGACAAAATCTGTATAAAACCACTGGGCCTCTTCCACCTGGAAGAACACTCTTTCTATCGACAGCAAGTCTTCGTCGGGAACATTGATCAAAAACCTCACAAGAAGATCCTCGAGAACGCGATCGGTCTTTTGGTTCAAAAGCCCGTCTCGTAATTGAATAGACATAGTATACTGTTCTCTCTAGTGGTGTTGTATGGTGGTTGACATTTGATGTTGAGAAACGACAAAATCCGGGTAACGAAATTTGGTAGCGCGAGTCCGGGGAGAGACCACCAGATAATAGTAAGAGGTGATCGCCAAAGTACTACAGGTATTAATACAAGTATATTATGGTTGGGGTAAGGTTCTTGTGGGCACGCTCCTTTTCCACTTCTGTAGCTAGTCATGCCCCCCGCTTTGCTACTACCATAAAAGAAGCAGCCAAGCCGCCGTTGACCAAGTCCATCGAGGTGAAAAGACCGTTTGGACTCGACACACCCATCCTATTAAACCATAAAGAGCATACGTATTCTTTCTCAGCATTGAAGGAACTGCTTTTCGGTGCGGAGGCAAAAGAGCGGAGGCAGAAAAAATTGGACCACGAGATCGTGCACTCGCCATTCTACGAGTCCAAGTCGTTCCAGAACACCAACGGTAAGATTTTCACCTCTCCCATTTCGTATTTCAAACAAGACAAGGCCAAGTACTTTCCTGACTTCATAGCGTCGACTTTGTCGGGAAAAACCACCAGTTTGGCCGATATACTTGAAAAAAAGGTGAGTATAATTAGAGTGTATCTGACTGTATCGGGTGAGAAATGTGTCGATACGTACTTTAAAAATGTAGACGGTAAAGACTATACCAATGCTGACTATGCGGAGTTTGAGCAAAAGTACCCAAACTCCCAGATCGTCGATATAAACATTCCTCAGAACTGGATAAAGGGACTTGTGATTGGTCTTTCAAAAAGTAATATCAGAAACCAAACCCCTGTGGGCAGACAAGACAAGTACTTTATTGTTCCTGAACACGTATTTGGATTTGAGACCAGACAAGCGTTGTTGTGCGACAACATGTGCTCGGGTTATATCTACGTTGTGGACTCTGAGGGGAAAATCAGATGGGCCAGCAGTGGGTATGGAGACGAAAAGGAGGTGGACTTGTTGTGGAGATGCGTAAGAGGATTAGAAAAGGAATTGTAAATAGAAAACAGAATAGTAAATAACGCAGTGGCTTCAATAAAGTAGAAAAGAATAGTGTGAATAACACTAGTGGCTTCAATAAAGTAGAGAAGAATAGACAAGTAAATAACACTTAGAGGCTTTCAATAAAGTAGAAAACAGAATAGACAAGTAAATAATGCTTGGAGGCTTTAATAAAGTATCAATAACCATCAATAAACTATCAATAAACTATAAGTGATAGCGTAGATTCAGCCACTTCTAGTCTCTTTTTTGCACCCATTAATATTTCGCAACTATTCAACATATTTTTAAAAAAATAGTCAAAAACACTATGGTCCTAAATTGATTTAGTTATGTCTCTACCAGCTGATTTGGTTAACGCCAAAGCTCCTCTCTTATTCCTCTATTCTCTTATTCATTTATCATGATCATGGCTAACCTTTCACCACTGCATCAGTAGCGATATATGTTCTGTCACGTGCCTGTGCGATTTCAAGGGCTCGAGCCCTCGAAATCTCAACTCGCACTTTATGCAGTCCCAAAAAAACACCAGATGCCTTTTAATTTTTCATCAAAAATCAAAAAGTTTTTTACACCAACAACGTCTAATCAATAACCGACCATGTCTGCTCCAATTAACAAGGAAAAAGTTGAACAAGAACAAGAACAGATCCACAAGATCAGAATCACCTTGACTTCCACCAAGGTCAAGCAATTGGAAAACGTCTCTGCCAACATCATCAGAAACGCCGTTGAACATGACTTGGTCAAGAAGGGTCCTGTCAGAATGCCAACCAAGGTTTTGAAGATCACCACCAGAAAGTCTCCAAATGGTGAAGGTTCTAAGACCTGGGACACCTACGAAATGAGAATCCACAAGAGAGTCATTGACTTGCAAGCCCCAGCTTCCACCGTCAAGAGAATCACTCAAATCACCATCGAACCAGGTGTGGATGTCGAAGTCACCATTGCTGCTTAAGCGTGGATCAAGGCTTAATTTACGAAAATCTGCAACACAACTGGTGGGTGTACGAGGAGAGGTTCGGTGACATTGTATCCAAGTGCTCTAGGCGTGCCGTGCATTTTAGCTAATGTACTGACGTTGTGGTGTTGCTATCAGGATTTGGTATAATAAACCAGTGTGTTGCCCTCTATTAATACATGTGTCGGTAGAATAAAAATTGTAGAGTAGGAAAATCGTAGACTAGGAGAGAATCACGTAGTACTTTAGTGGGATTTTGCAGATTCTCGCGAGAGCTAGGGAGAAAAATAGAGAGACGTTAGTGTGGGAGATATGTATCACGTGAAGATTCGACTTCCGACCTGCGAAGGTCTGACGATATGGGCTCAGAAGAAACAGGGTTGGCGAGCGTAAAAATGAGAGATAAATGTTCATAGGGGTATAGCGGGTGTGTGGTATAATGATATTCGAGTTTTGGCACATATAGACATGCTATGCACCGAGAATATAGGAGAGAAGTGCTGAGCCAGACCGGATATGAGTGTATCACGTGACGCACGCTATTCCAAGTGGCTATCCCTCGCTAAAACTACCCATTCTCACTAGCCATTTCACTACCTTTATCTTAACATGATTTCTAGTAATTTTACCAAAAATCTTTAAAAGTACTATTTTTTAACAGAGACGGTCCCGTAGAGTAGTCGTAGTAAGTACCTTGACGAGCCAATAAAGGATTTAAAGATAAGGGAAGTGAAAACTAAGACTTTCTGTAAAAGCTGTAGTGCGCAGATTTCTGGTAATAAGTGCGATAACTAGTGATATCCTAGTAAGAAATTGGGTAGAGATTGAGTAGAGATTGGGTAGAGATTGGGGCTTGGGTGTAGTTTGGGTAGAGTTTCAGCTAATTACATACGCTACGCTACATCTCTAAGAAAGTCTTTTGTATTTCTACTTGTAATGACGGTGATACTGTATGGTACAGCTCTGCCTATGAGTGTATCCTAATTAAAGTGTGTGTCTTGTTTTTCCCCAGTTTCCACATAGTGAGAGGTCACATTGATTTTTGCACGACCCGACGATTGCTCCTCAAAGTAATCTGTTTCCCCTTATTGAGTAAACTGAAACCATGGTTTATGTTATTACCGCTAGACCACGGTTGTTTTACGTCACAAACAAACAGATGGGCGTCATAGGCAAGCGGATGATCACGTCGTCGCTTAAAAGAACGGCAAGGTCCAGACTTTTGGCCGCCAAACCACCAAGTAGTATATCAACAACCACCAGCCAGGCCGAGGGGGAACACACCAAAAACAACGCTATTTTTAGGAAAAGAGTGGCTCTAGTGTCAGGAATCATCATTGTGGGCTCATATATCTCGTTTAACCAATCGAACTACTTCAATTTGGACACTTTGCCTCCTAGTGGAAATGGCGATAGAGGAGGCATCAACCCCAAGTTTTTGGAGGGAACCAATGCCAAGTTTTACTCTACGTCGACTTCATCGCTTCACCAGGCCAATAGTATCAGTCATCAGCAACATAAAGAGGGAGTTTTTCTTCTTAATGAAGAACAAGTCAGCAACAAGTTGAGGCAGTTTGAAGAGAGTTATACTGTCAATAGAGGCAAGGGTGTAACGAGGTACGATATATGCCAATTGCCCTCTAACTCTCCCATAGAAGATGATAGGGCGGAGGAAATCGTCCAGGTACCTATTTTACAAGATAACAACATCAAAACGTCGACGGACTGGATGTTTTTCGGGATCTTCGATGGCCACGGTGGATGGACCACTGGCAGCAAATTGAGAGACCAGTTGATCGGGTACATCATCCACGAATTGGGCACCATTTTCAAGCCCAGCACCGAAGATACCAACCTTCGTTATGTCCCCAATAGTGCCACTATTGACCAAGCAATCAAGAACGGGTTTCTCAAACTTGACCACGAAATCGTCAACAAGAACATTGAGAAGTTGTTGAACGATAACAACAAGGCCAAGGCTGCGGAATTGTTGATGCCGGCGTTATCTGGGTCATGTGCTTTGTTATCATTCTACGACTCCAATTCGAAGCTTTTAAAGGTGGCCGTTACTGGAGATTCCAGAGCTATCTTAGGATCCTTTAAAGATAACAGGTGGACCGTAAGACAGCTCAGTATTGACCAGACCGGATCCAATCCGACCGAAGTAGCCAGAATCATAAGTGAGCATCCTGATGAGCCCAAGGTGATTCGAAACGGCAGAGTGCTTGGAAACCTAGAACCCACTAGAGCGTTTGGCGATTGTAGATACAAATTGCCAGCGTCGATCCAAGAAAGAATTTATAAGCAATTCTTTGGCAGAAGGTTACCTGACCAACTTAAATCACCTCCGTATGTTACTGCTGAACCCGTCATTACCACGACCAAAATCAACCCAGAAAACAACGATTTTTTGGTGATGGCTTCGGACGGTTTGTATGAGATGTTGACCAACGAAGAGATTGTAGGATTGGTAGTGAAGTGGATGGAAAAGGAAAAGATGGTTAAGCCTAAGAAATCGTTTTGGAATGCGTTTGCTTCGACAGAAAATAAGTTGCCTGAAGTGTCCGATATCACCAATGATAAATCATCCAAAAAGCCCATCCGTAGAAAGAACAATACCGGAGGCTTTTTATTGGAAGATAAGAACGTTTCGACTCATATTATAAGAAATGCATTATCGAACGGAGGGTCCAGAGAACAGACGTCGATGTTGATATCGATTCCTAATCCTATTTCGAGAAGGTATAGAGACGATTTGACGGTGACTGTAGTGTTTTTTGGGCAGGATCAGAACGGGGAGAATGAAAGTGGAAAGTTGGAGATTAATCAGGATGCTACGGCCGGGGGAATAAACCAGAAGCCAAAATTGTGACCATCCCAAAATTAAACATTCAACACAATCCCCAAGTTTTATTAGTACAAATTCAGCAGAATATCCCATTCAAATATATAGCATACCATATAGCTCATCCATTTAGTCGCATATATGGTGGATGACCATAGATGGTAATGTCATAGATACGTATATAGCCATTAAATACCAAGGCAGGCGATAGAAAGGCTTCAATACAAGAGATTTGGACAGCATTAAATAACCAATTTACTAAAATTAAGCAAAAGAGTTGAGTTTATAACAAAAATCCACCATTGAAAATAAAAAGTATTTGCCTACCCCAATGTTCCCAGCTAAAGATAAACAAAGCCATTTAGTACTCCAGTAATTTTCTAATTATACAATTTCATTCCATCACTAAAATTTGGCCATTCTTAACTTCTCTACTCTACAATTTCTGATCTCTCTGCCATTACCCACGTTGTATTCGTCGTGGTAAATTCATATCGGTATGTACAATTTTGGTCGTGCGCAGCCACATGTCCCCCACAAATGCAATGAACATATGAGAGGGACCTCGGGAAGAAGAACCAACACCAAGATGTCTAGCGAGAAAGTGGAAAAGAAAGAGGAAGTCGCTAGTAGTGAGCCTAAAACAGAAGTAGAGAAGCCTAAAGTTGAAGTTGGTGACGACTTGGACGATTTGGACGATCTTCTTGACGATTTCGCCGACGATATACTCAACAAACCGCCAGGGTCCGCGGCAGAAAACACCAATACTGTGGACGAGCCACTCAATGACGAGTTTAAAACCAATGTGGGCGAACTTATCAAAGATCTAAACATCGAAGACCCCGAAACCAAAGACCAGGTGGAGAATTTGATCAAGCAGTTCGAGTTGAACCACCGTGAAGAAGCCGAGACCGAGGCCAAAAAACCCCACAATTTCGAGTATGTGATGAAGGAAACCATGGAAAGATTGAAAAAATCGGGCGATGATATCGATGAGAAGTTGAAAAGCGATCCTTCTGGCGGAAACCCCGAAGATATGCTTACACAGCTCTTGGCTGGGTTGGGAGGGCCAGGCGGTTTTGGTGGGGAAGGCGGCGATATGGACATGTCGAAGCTCTTGGTGGATATGTTGGAGCAATTGTCTTCGAAAGAAGTGTTGTATGAACCAATAAAGGATCTCAACACCAAGTTTCCGGAGTACTTGAAAGAGAACAAGGACAAGTTGGACGATTTCAAGTACAAGAACTACACGAGCCAGTATGAAATAACCAACGATATCTTGGCCATTTTCGAAGCGGCCGACTATACTGATGCCAATAAGGAAAAGAGAGACCAGGTCAACTCGTTGTTGGAGTCGTTGCAGGAGTTGGGCCAGCCACCGACCGAGTTGATTGGCGACGGCGACTTTCCTGGGTTCGGAGGACTTGGAAAAGACGCCGGTTTGGATTTCAGCGACAAGGATCTTCCCAAGGATTTTGAAAAGGAATTGGAAGAAGGCTGCAAGCAGCAGTAACCAACATAATATAGTTATGATTACAATAAATATTTCCCAGAACATTGAAATGCTTCACCAACCACCCTAAAAATCACTTTCACTGCCAACAATTACAATACCAGAGAGTACAGTTAGACTCAACATAAAGCACTGTAACTAACCAAATCATGTGATGAGCTGAACTAACCGCAGATATTACAATATAAATACAAACTGCAATTGTCAACTAAAACTTGCACTCTAGGTCATTTCTAAAGCATTCTATTTGAAATATCCTAACTACCAGCTATCAAAAGAAAGTTTAATCTTCTATTTTAGTCTATATATTTAATCCACTTCTACTGGAAAACTCTTTGTAATACTCCAACATCTCTTTGGTGATACCACGAGAAATCCCGCTCAATGCATGGTCAAAGTGCTTGCTTTCAACCTTTGTGGTGTTTTTATCCTCCATAATAGCAGCCAATCCCGCTTCTTGACACAACAAGGCTACTTCTGCACCCGAACACCCTTCTGTCAAGGTAGCTAGTCTGTCCAAGTCGACCTCAGAAGAGTCAAAATTGAACTTCTTGGTGCCGTTGGTAATGATCTGGAGACGGGCTTCAAAGTCGGGTGGTGCGACGTAGATATGACGGTCCAAACGGCCCGGTCTTAATAGAGCCGGGTCGATTTCCGTGGGTCGATTGGTAGCAGCCACAATCACCACTCCTTTAAGTTCTTCTACACCATCTATTTCATTCAACAAAGATGTCAATACGTGTTGAGAAGCTGAAGTTCCACCACCGTCTCTATCACTTGAAATAGCATCGATCTCATCAAAGAATATAATGGACGGAGCAGCTGCTCTTGCTTTACGGAAAATCTCTCTAATAGTTCTTTCAGACTCACCCACGTACTTGTTAAAGATTTCTGGGCCTTTCACAGCTAAGAAGTTGAGACCCGATTCCGTAGCCAATGCTTTAGCAGTGAGGGTTTTGGAACATCCAGGTGGACCGTATAAAAGCACACCTTTGGGAGCCGAAACACCCAAGTTTTTGAACGATTCTGCCGCTTCTAACGGAAGTTGAACCACTTCCACCAACTTCTGCTTAAGCTCGTGCTGTCCGCCGATATCTGACCAGTATACTTTAGGCATTTCAAGGAAGATTTCACGCATGGCCGACGGTCTGATCTCAGGCAACGCCTCAAGAATATCTTCTACTTTCAATACCAATTGGTTCTGGTCTATTCCACTGGTAAGTCCTCTCTTTATAGCCCTCATTACAGCTTCACGACACAACGCAGTCAAGTCTGCACCGACATAACCGTGAGTTTTCGCTGCTACGCTGGCTATATCTTGAGCCGTAAGTGAATGCTTGGCTGAGTTCATCTTATTGAACTGACACCGCAAGATTTCGGCGCGGGCATCGACGTCTGGAATGCCGATTTCGACCTCGTGGTCAAACCGGCCTGGTCTTCTTAATGCTGGGTCAATGGAGTTGGGCCGGTTGGTGGATCCTACAATGACTATCTTACTAGAATCGCCTATACTGTCCATCATAGTCAACAAAGTGGCCACTACTCTGGACTCAGACTCTCCACTATCGTCAGAATTACGATTGGGAACGAGCGAGTCCACCTCGTCCATGAATATAATGCTGGGCTGGAACTTGCGGGCCTCCACAAAGATATCCCGGATGGCATTTTCGGTTTCGCCCAAGTACTTGGAGACTATTGAGGGCCCATTTATACTGAGAATATGGGCATTTGTCTGTGCTGCCACGCATCGTAATAGCATGGTTTTTCCTGTTCCTGGTGGACCGTGCAAGAGAATACCTCGAGGAGGAGATATACCGAAACTGGAAAAGAGTTCGGGATTGTTTAGTGGTAATTCTATGGCCGATTGGAGCACTGAAATCTGCTTAGAAAGTCCTCCCATTTGAGTATAATCGGGCATTTGTGGAAGATTATACTTGCAAAATGACTCTACACTGGCCAGTATTGTGGTCTTTGGATGGAAAATGTAGGGAGGAGATACGGTCGAAATGGAGACTTCTTCACCATTAATATCGAGACTGCTCATTGCAGACAGTATATCGTCATTTATATTAATTATTGTCACTTTTTTCTCAACCCCATCTATACCTATACTGAGCAGAAAGCCGGGGTGTAATAACCCTACTTTGTCAAAAACCAGCAAAATATCAGTGGAAATAGCTTCTGTTAGTTCAGCTTGGTCTATATGTACAGATATGCTCTTTGTATATGGTGGTTGTTGGGTATATGGGGCAATTTGCACTCTGTCTCCCAACAAAAGGCCAGCCAAATCTCTCAAGCTCAGCGATACTGTCACCACATTGGTATCCACAATACCAGCAGAAGCATTCACAGTAGCTACTACGCCAGGTAATCCACTTTCGGCCTTGGTCACGTAAACAAACTGCCCATTAGTAAGTTCCAATGCCTGTAGTATCTCACTATTGATCTGGATGGTCATCGCAGACTTGTGCGATGAGCTGCCTGGCCGGACAATAAACGCTTTTGGGATCTTTATCTTTTTGGGTGGTGCTGTCTCAGCACCAGGTGTCTTTTTCTTAGTCTTTGACGACATAATACTATTATTATTATTATTATTAGTAGTAATAGTAGTAGTCTTTAATTCACTTGACTAACATTATTTTATTTTATTTTATTTTATTTTTATTTATCGCACAATCAAATTGAACTTTTAACTATTTGAACTGAGACTTATTCTATTGATTATATTAGTGAGGTTTAAGATGAAACCCGCGATACGACACTGGTATAGACTTATAACGGCCGAGACGGTGCTGAACAAAGACCTCTTTCTTTCCAGCGACAAGGTGATGAGCACCCATAAAGTGGCCTACGAAGGCATACGGCCGCGGCCCCACGACAGAACAAGCTACGACTTTGTGCCAGAGTATGAGGAGAAAAATGGAAATGTGGTATGGGACTTGCTACAACAAGACCAGCTGTTTGGAACCACGATCTTGCCGCGGACAGAACCACTACAAAAGTTCGTGGGGAGCCAGTTCAAACTCACGGTGCACGAGCGATTGGCCATACTATGCGGCCTAAACAATATAAAAGTGGAACTAAAGGAGAAAAACAACAAAACAAAAGAAGAAGAACAAGAGAAAGAAAAATCAGATTTAGTTCATTCTACGGTGTTTGTAGAAACGGACAAATTACGACTAGTGGGACGCAATTTGGTGCGGCTCCAGCTCGGGCTCCATACTGTGTTTTCCACCCCAAGACACTTATCCTCGTCAGTAAGTGATATACAGCACGATCTCGACTTTTTTAACGACGACTATGCGTTGGTGGTGCAGTTTATGAAACGCAACTTGCTCTACAACACGGTGTTTCCGTTCCAAGGAGCCATGAAAAACGGGCCTGTACACTCGGAAGCTAAGTATAACGAGCTCAAGACTAAGATACTCGATAAGAGTAGTGTGGGCAGCTTTTATACCATGATAGGACTACTACATGCCAAGTTTGATAAGAAGGCAGTTGTAGATATGGTGAACGAAAGGGTGGTGAGTGGCCGTTTCGGGTTGATCAACCTAAAGGTAGATGCCCACTAACAAACACCAACTATAATAGTACAATGGAAAGCACTAACTATAATGTACACAGGAAAGCACTTACTAGTACACTAGAAAACACTTACCAGTACACTGGAAAACATTGAGTCTGTACACTGGAGACTAAATTACTATGGTTCACTGGAGACTAATTTACTATGGTACAACGGAATATCAGCTAGTACTCTACAAACTCAAATACAATCGTACACTAACACCAAGTGCAATTGTAGTTGGTGTTCTCCATTGTACAAAAGGCAAACTTATGTATATATCAATGAGGAACGAACAGGTGAGGTACTATTAAGGTCATACTGTAAATAATTAATGGCACACTAATAACAAATGTACACTGAAAAACAATAAACACCAAGTACAACAAACTCAGTTGTTACTATGGTATGGAAACACCAAGTACAACAAAAACAGTTTTTACTATGGTATGGAAGTACCAAGTACAATAGGAAGTTATATATAAAATGAGGAACGAATAGTAGGCTTACTATAGAAGCAAAACTTGTAAATAATTAATGACTAAGAACTACAATAAGACACTTCTTACTAACTAATTTACAAGTAAAAGTACTTACTCACGATTTAAATTATTCAAAGAGGTTCCACTCCAGTTAAAGATTATCAATCGTAGCTTTCATACTCTTTATGATTTTATTTGGTGATGACTACTTTTTAAGTGAAGCTTCATTGGTTTGTAAACGTTTATAAGTAGGCATGAGGGAAATAGAAAAAGATGCCACTTGAACGATAGTAATTAGCCAGATATCGATAACTCCTAGTCACAATGAATGTTGATAGTATACCGAGCAGGTGTGACTAGACGAAAATATAACTTAAAACACTGTAATGGTAGTCCATATAATATAGTAATAAATAAGCTACACAATTAGTGCTGAAGCTTACGATGAGGCTATACAAAATATGCACTGTTAGACGTTAGACTAGACTCTGGGTCACTAGTAAATTAATCCTTGCATTTTATTAACTTATCAGTACATACTCTCGTAGAATTGTCAAAATTATTATTTGGCAAATTTCTTTTCTTTTTGTAGAATAGACAAAAGATAGAGAGCGTGTTGATGCATACCTGACATTTTACTGTTATTGTGAGTCTCCGTCATTGAAAATTGTTCTAATGTTAATCAACAAACTCGCTTTCGCTCGTCTGTTGATTTTTTGCACCCAAGACGAAATGGGTTTTTTGAGACAATTACCGAAAAATAGTTTGCCTTCATTCCCTCCAAAATCTTTACTGGCTCAGTATTTGTCGTATGTCAAAATCTCCAACCATTCGAGTGGGCTTCTGTATAATTGACTCAGAATTAGTGGATTCTGGTGATCGTGTATAAGTATTTACAATTTCAGCATTGGATGATGAGCCTAGGATCCTAGTTCCTTTAAATAACCAGTAAACTCTAAAAAATTGAATCTAATATGACATAAATATCCAGACCCTCGAAGAAAACATCCTTTCAACGATGCAGCTACTAAGTTTTCTTCTTCAGTAAAGTTAATTTTTCAAGCACTACTCTCATAGAAACTGTCAAATAAATCATTTAACAAATTGTTCTCCTTTTCAATAAATAGTCAAGAAATAGATAGCTTGTTGATGCATAACTGAAATTAAACTGTTATTGTGTGTCTCTGTCATCAAATAGTTGTTCTAACCTGAATCAACAAATTTGCTTTCGCTCGTCTGTTGATTTTTTGCACCCAATTTTCGGTTCCAAAAAACGAGAGACTCTACTGCGAAACAAAAGCACTCGACCAGAAGTTTAGTTCCTTTTAATTGCCCCTCAAGCTATCTTTGTTAGCTCCGTTTCCTTAAAGCTTTGACAGCCAGTATTGGATAACCCTCAGGACATTGGATTCCTCCATTCAAATATACTACGTGAATCAATGGATTAAAGTGAATGTATATTAATTCGTTAGGTTTTATAACAATTAGTGTTGTTTTTGTTTTGATTATTAAACTCATTCTCTTTATGTACTCTCGTCATATTGAATCTAATTTGTTTGCTTCCATCTGATTTCATTTTATAAAAAACCTGTAAAGCTCATATTTACTCACACACTGGTCTACCAGGTTTTCGCCTAAATTAACTCCCATACCTCACTATACCAGCGTTACTACAAGCTTTAATACAAGACTTTGCTGCATTGCAAAAATCACTTATCCGAAATGAGGTTCAAAAATAAACCAACCTCTGTACTCTATATTTCTGAGGCCTCCAAAATGCCAGTCCGAAACAACAGCAAATGATTTTAGTAATGTAGCAAATGCTGATTTTGCTGTTTGATGTGCGGTGCTGTAAGCCTGTTTAATCCAGTGTTTGTCCGTATTGTGTACTTCAGCCATCTCAGCTGCCAACTGATACATATCTACCAACACCTGCACTGATGATGTCTGGATCAATATATCTGTCAAGTTACCTTTGGTTCGCCCTGCGTTTGCACCTTTCAACATCTCTGCTATGTCATTCATCATATCAGTCCCTTCCTTTATTTCTGTTGCTTCTTTATTACCAGCATATAAATACTTGTACAAGATGAACACGATATCACCGTGTCTGGCATTTTGATCTGCTATAGTAACTAGCTCAAGCAATTTCATCAAATAGTTAAATGTAGTGTATGTTTTGATTCCGTAGTCACCGATCATGTTAAACCCGTATTCTTCCAAAAAGTAACCTGTCGTATTGAACCACACTGTACCAGCGCTACCGTCATATGGATCTACCTGATTGAATGCAAGTGCTTCAATTGAGTCCTCATAACTTAGGGTGCAAGATGTCGCTGCTACTGTAATCAGTAATAATAATGTCGTTATCGTTCTAAAGATTTTCATCTTAGCAATTATCTAATTAGATCAGTGATGACTTGAAAATTTTTGTAAGTTATTTTTGATCTTGATATGTAATTTATGACTTGATAATTCTCCGGCCACCGTATTAGGTTTTATAGTAATTAGTTACGGGATTAAACTAGAGAGAATGATGCAACTATTTATATCCGTCAGGAACTTGAGGGAAGTTACAGCGTGGTCTTATCTACGAGGCAAATGGGCGCTATTTTATGCTGCTTAGAGTGGCTATTCTGCAGGTGATAGACTAGGGTTTTTGGTTAGGAGCTCCTTGCGACGGAAATGTGCCATTTGTTACCGTAGCGGGACGAATTTCCTGGGGTCTTATGCAGTTCGGCACCAGAGGTACAAACCACAATAAAAAATATCGATCAGATTGTAGGTGTCACACATTTTGAGTTGATATATTTAGAAGCCTCATGCTTATATAAGAGAATTGAATTATTGTATTGCGAAAAGACTGACCATACAGAATTTGGCAGAATAAGGTCACATACGTACTCAGTGCTCTGGTAAATAAATAGTATATCTACATCTCTCACCATTCCTATACGGGAAAGCGCAGTCAATGGGTCCTATTGGGTCTGACTAACCGGTTATGAGCAACTACAAGTGCGCAGCCAAAGCCGGAAATAACAGTCATTTGCAGAGTCCATGGAAATTGGCATGGGCACGAGACAAACGCCAGAGGCTAGCAGCAAGGACCAGCCGCAGGTTTTCAGTAATGGAAATCATTACCATAAATGTAAAAAAAGGTGGATCAACACTTTACTTCTCCACCCATCAAAAGAAAAGATCACACACTCTTTTACATCCTAAGCTTCCTCACTTCTTAACATCTTGCTTTCTTGAACATCTGCGCTCATCTGGAAAGAGCCTGGCACTCTTGAACATCCTGGTCTCAAACTGGTACAGCACTAATCACTCACTACAAGTACATTGAGACACGTCACATCCACGTCACCTCCCAAGCCCTGTCAATTTCGCAGCAATTTTAGCGAGCTGCGTAAAAAAAATGAAGAAAGTTTGCAGCCATATTTGACATGAGCGCTGGAGTGCAGTAGTAACAGAAAGCAGTAACGAAGTGATAGTAGAAGAGTATCAGAAGCTTTCAATTGTAGTCGGCTCTCTAATGAGAGATTGCTCTGTATTATAGTATATATTAGTTACATGTTACACGAAACGGTCTAATTAATTGTGGGAGTCAAGAGCATGGTGGTGTATATTGAAAAGTAGGCTTGTGGAACTAGAGAAAACAAGGGAGTCTACAAGTGAGAGTTGCCTAGAAATAAATGATATATAGCTATATAGGCTTTTTATTTAAACAAGTTTGGAAGCAGCTAATAGGATGTTGTACGTTTTTCATAAATACGTCAATAGGTATTGTTTCGAGTTTGAAGATCTTCGCTAAAATATATGAGGATGAGTGATCGATTTTTGCCGTGAGGTTCAAATTTACGCAATTTGGTCGAACTTATTATAATCACCGACAAATATGGCCCTGTTACTCATACACTGGTCTAACTTGGTTCCGCCTAAAGTAACTCCCCATACCTCACAACTTATACGAGCGGTACCACAAGCTCTGACACAATAATTTGCTGCGCTGTATAAGTCACTTATCCGAAATGAGGCATTAGCACTCAATGATATGAAACAACCTTTGTACTCTATGTTTCTAGGGCCTCCAGAGTGCCATCCGCATCTACGCGTATCGACTGTAGTAATGCTGCACATACCCAATTAGCTGCTTGGTGCGCGCTGCTGCATGCTGCAGTAATGCTGCGCATGCAGATTTAGCAGCTTGATACGCGCTGCTGCACGCCGCCCTATAACAACGTTTTTGCAGACTTGACCTTTCAGCCATCTCAGCTGCCGACTGATACATGTCGACCAACACACTGTCAGATGATGTCCGGATCAATATATCTGTCAAGTTACCTTGGCTTTGCCCTGCGTTCGCACTTTTCAACATCTCTGCTATGTCATTCATCATATCAGTCCCTTCCTTTATTTCTGTTGCTTCTTTATTACCAGCATATAAAAACTTGTACAAGAAGAACACAATATCACCGTGTTGGCCTTTGTGAGTTGCTATATGGGTTAGCTCAGTCAATTTCACCAAATAGTTAAATGTACTGTATGTCTTGATTCCGTAGTCATCGATCATGTTAAACCCGCATCCTTCCAAGCCGTAACCTGTCGTATTGAACCACACTGTACCAGCGCTACCGTCATATACATCTTCTATCTGATTAAATGCAAGTGCCTTTATCGAGTCTTCATAACTTAGGGTGCAAGATGTGCAAGATGTGCGAGATATGCAAGATAAAAAAACTCCCGCTAGAACGGTACTTACAGCTGTGAGCACCAACATTAGCATTTTGTAGCACCTCATTTTGCTTATATGAGAATCCGTCAGAAGTAGGAAATTATCTTGCCCCAATTGACTTAATGATCAGGATGATGAAGGGGAAATAGCAGCATATTTATATTATTTTCCAGCGCACATTTCAGTTTCGCAGCCAAATTTAGGCAGAGTATAATCTACTTTGCTTACGTGCATCGAGGTGCAGCCTTTGGTTCATTGAGCTCGTTTACCAGTTCGCCTGAATCCCCTGCGCTCTTTCTCTCGACTCTGGACCTTTGGTAAGATGACCTAAGTCATCGTATCTTATGATTATCACAATAGCTCATGTTCAACCTTGACCAACCGGCTATGAGAAACTACAAGTGCGCAGCCAAAGCCGGATAAACTTATTTGCAGAGTCCACTGGAAATTGGCATGTGCACGAGACAAACGCCAGAAGCTAGCCGCAATGACCATTCGCAGCTTTGGAGCAATGGTAATTGCCTGTTCCTATCTAGATTAAGGTGAGATCATCACTTTGTATCTCCACTCATCAAATGAACAGCCAACACACTCTTTAACACTTGAGCATCTTGCACTTTTGAACATCCTGCACTCATCTGGAATGAGCCTGGAACATTGAAAATCCTCGTCTCAAATTGAAAGAGCACCAATTACTCACTACATGTGCAGAAACGTCACATCCACGTCAAAAAATTTTTGCAGCAATTTAAGCGAGCTGCGCAAAAAAGCCGCACTTAAGTTTGCAGCCATATTTGGCATGGCGCTAGAGTACAGTGTAATGGTGAGCAGAAACGAGGTAATAATAGAAGAGTATCGGTAGCCTTTGAATTTAGTCAAATTCTTTAATGGTTTTACAGTATGTATTTAGAAAGTGATACTAGAGTTACTGCGGGATTAAACTCGGAGAGAGAATTGCGACCATATATGGACTCTCGGGGCTTTTGCGGCCGAGCACACCTCGCAAGGTGGCCTTATCGCAACTAGGCTAACCGGGTATGGCTGGAACTCAAGCAATCAGTACTGAGGAGCACCTTACAGTAATTAGTTAATTCAACTCGCCAAGATTAATATTTTCAACGTAACCTATAATGCAGATCCTAGTTTATGGTATTTGAATAAACTCCTACGGTAGCGAGTTGAATATATTTACAGTTGTAATTAATGAGAAAATGTATAAAATTTACAGTGATGATTTAATGAGAAGATGTATATTAATATTTACTGTTGTAATTCAATGCTAATGTATATCTATCTACGCTCATTGAGTATCTATAAGTACAAAGTAGTTGTGATTAAATTGTAATCTATGTCTAATCAACTCGCTACGCTCGTTGATCTATAAGTATAAAGATGCACAAAAAACAATATCCCTCTTGATCTTCTCCTGCGCCTCATTCATCTTCGAATGCAACGTGGTATCTCCCACAATCAAAGCAGCATTCTTTACCTGCCTACATATTTCGTCCAATCTCGTAATCACTCTTACAATCGTCCCCTCTGCTTCCACGCTAATCTGCATGATCTCATTGAAAGACAATCCTCTGGCCCATTCATACACCACGTTCATCAACGCAAACCTCTTTCTCTCCATAAACTCTTCTTCTTCCGACGTCAAAATCACCTGCTTGTCAGAATAAACCTTTAGGAGCTTGGCGGTGATGTCCAATATACGGCCCTTACCCTTTTCGAGTCTAGGAGTCAAAGGAAGTGGCTCTTCTTCGTTGGTTCTGCCTTCGTAGACGAAACAAGACAAGAGAGCCACGATTTCCTCGGCCTCAAAGTCCGCCAAAAAGTTGTCCAAGATCAACTCGGTCAATACAAGTTCCCAGCCAGAGTTGATCTCACACGCCACTCTTCCTTTCAAGACCACATTCTGCTTGTCATCAATGAACCCAAGGGTCTCTAAAACTTGCAATCTCTGCTCATAATCGGGCAACAAGTCCAAGTTTTCGTCTGAAAGCGACCGCTTCAACTCTTCAATCTGGCTTTCAATCACATCTTTGGACCGGATTTCGGGGTACTGCACTTTGAACTGGTCGCTGGTGATTATTCTGGACTCAGAAAGAATATCTATAATGGTTCTCTTCTTTTTAATAAGCTCGTAGATGGAGATTTGGGTGACACTGGCAAATTCAAGCTCTTCCCAACTGTTTCTAATGCTAAGAATGGTTTTGATCATCGTGGTGCCTTCAGCAATGGCTTTACTATCGTTATTCAAGATATCTTTAATAGAGGCTTTCAACAGGTACCTACAGACAAAATTGATACTGTGGACCGGAACCAACTCAAGTCTAAGAGATCCTTCAAATTTGATCTTTTCAAACTGCTTTTTCAAGTAGCTTTTGATAGGAAGGTACGGAAGCTTGTGTTTTACGGCATCGGCCTCATACTTGGTTCCATGGTCAAACGTAAGCATCAACACCTCGTTGGTTTCGTTCTGCTTGACATAAAACCCGATTTTTAAACTATCGTTCTTGTCTCTATAACAAAACATCCGGCCTACTTTGAACACCTGGAGCCTAAATATTGGCAGTTTCTGCACCAAATCAATGATTTCGGCATATATCTGCTCGTATTCGTTGATCAAATTGTACACGTACTTTGTATCTTTGAAGTCGGCTTCGTTTTCGTTGGTGATCTTGAGCTGGCTCAATTGCAGGCTCAATTCCTCGACTTTCTTTTGGTTCTCAGGCATCAACACTTGGGTAGAATTCTCACTGAACGAGTGCTTGATCATTTCTTCCACACGAAGTGCTTCTATTCTCAAGAGGTTCAAGATCATATTGTATGTCAATCTGAACTGTGACAGCAATTTGGTTGTGGCTCCAAGAGTGACGTCTTTAAAGTCTAAAGAAGATAACGGCTGGTTATACGCCATGATAATCACCGTCCCCGTATCGTCCAAACCTCTTCTACCTGCTCTTCCCGACATCTGGGTGAACTCTCCGGGCAACAAGTTTCTGAAACCTCTGCCATCGTGCTTACGATAAGAACTAAACACCACTGTTCTGGTGGGTAAATTAAGTCCCATGGCAAAAGTCTCGGTAGCATATAACACTTTCACCAAACTCTTTGCAAAGAGAATCTCAATACACTCTTTCACAATAGGAAGTAAGCCTCCATGGTGTACAGCAATCCCTCTGCTCAACATATCCCTAATTTTGAGGATCTGAGGAAGTTCTCTATCCTCTTTCTTCAATCTAGAAACAGCCTTGTCAATAAACATATGGATCTCTGACTTTTCCCTGGCATTACAGAAATCGACACTATTTAATGTTTCGGCGTATTGTTCACATTTCTTCTTGGAAAACACGAAAATCACCGCAGGAAGAAGGTTGTGGCCCTTTAAGTATTGAACCAATTGGATCCAAGTATTCTTATTAGGCCCATCTTGCTGGAACCGTGACGAATTGCCTGAAAAGTTGCCTCGAGAAACAGTACCTCCTCTTCCTCCTCTTGCTGCTCCGCCTCTGCCTCTATTTCCACCTCTAGCACTTCCACCAGGCCCTCCTCTGCTTCCAGAGCCCATCGCAGCCTTCGGAGGTCCAGATTTGCCTGATTCTAATAATTCTCTATGCTTTTTAAACTCCACTTCCAGAAACTTTCTTTGCGCATCCACCACCTTAAACAACTCGTTTTTCGCTGAAATGTAGATTTCCAAGGGAACAGGTCTTTTGGGAGTGGAAATCACATAGATATCCTTCTGTTTTGTTCTTCCTACCCAATTGGCAAACTCAAACGTATTGGGAACAGTAGCAGATAATAAAATGTACTTGACATGGTCAGGAAGCATAATAATCACTTCTTCCCATACTACACCTCTATCTACATCATTAACGTAATGAACCTCATCAAATATCACAAACTCCACGTCTCTGATAAGATCAGCGCCTCGGTACAACATCGACCGCAAGATTTCCGTCGTCATAATCAAGCAATTGGCATCGGGATTAATTTGCACATCTCCCGTAATTAACCCTACATCCACCTCCTTGAACGTTTCTTTGAAATCTCTGAACTTCTGGTTCGATAATGCCTTGATAGGCGAAGTATAGATGGTCTTGGTCATGTTCCTAGTGGCCATGGCTATAGCATACTCCGCCACCACCGTTTTACCAGCCGAAGTATGGGCTGCCACAAACACAGAGTCACCCTTTTCAAGATGATAGACGGCTTCTTTCTGGAACGTATCGAGCTCGAACGGCCATTCCCTTGCCATATTAGGCACTAATTCATGGAAATTGTCGAGCTTATGGTCCAAATCGACTACATGGGCCCAGCTCTTTTTGGACTCTTTATGAGCAATATCCTGGCCAATAGCAGCATAATCGATAGAAACAATTCCGTCAATCTCCGACGACTCAAACGGCGCTTTAGTAGTACCACTAGCACCACTCGAACTAACACTATCTTTCTTTTCTTTTTCACTGATATCAACATATCTTGCGTCTGTTTCCTCTTCCTCTTTCTCCTCTTTTTCACCTAAATCAGTTATAGTCTTTGATTCTGTATTTTCTGGAAGATCCAATCCCCGGCTTAACCCCTGCGGAATGTCAAACAACCCAAACTCACTCTTATGAAGAAATATGGCTTCGTCCTGAGGAGCCTTGCCTTTTTGGGCCTGGTCGATCAAACCTCCTGGCTGAAACGGCAAAAAACTACTCTTCCCCTTTAGAGAATCACTCTTGGATGTATACTTTCGACTCACAGATAAAGAATTGCCCGAATTGGCATTGTCCACCTCGCCCACCCGAAGCTCTTCTTTGTAGCCAGTGATGTGCCCAGCGAGACCCGTACGGCGAAAACGGAAAGATGTTCGAGATATGGACGGTGGCGTCATAAGAAGTCGCTCGTACACCTTGGTTTTGTTGATTTCGGGCACGGCCTGGACAAGATCCAACATGTCCCAGGTGAACTCATTGGACGGATCCAAGAGCTCTGTGGTTAAGGTATCCATAGTATCCTTCAATATACTATTATGCTATGATGGTAATGCTTAAATGTACTAGTATATGAATATACTATTATGCTGATGATAAAAACAAACTGTGGTGAATGGTGTTCTATACTCTAGTATTCTCTATACTCTCTCTCTTATTCTCTGTATTGGTGATTGAAAAATGCGTGCGCACGATAAATCAGACTCTAAATCGGACTATAAATCGGACTATAGATCAGATACTATATAGATAGGAGTCTCTACAAGAGAACAAATATGAGTTGGATATCTTTAGACCAACCCACCACAACCTATTAAGCCTCACTCAAGTCTGTCTCTCAGTCTGTGTCTCTCAAGTATACTGTATGATTCCTGGTAATGTAGCATTCTATGGAGTAGTATTGTCCGCGCACGACCACATGGAAGTCACATCAATTATCATTATGATGATGATAAACTCATTATCTCTAATGTCCCTTTGCAAAACCCGGTTACAAGAAGAAAGAAAGCAGTGGAGAAAAGACCACCCCTTCGGTTTCTACGCAAAACCCACCAAAGGCCCCGACGGTGCCTTGGACCTCACACAATGGACAGCAGGGATACCTGGAAAACAGGGCACGCTTTGGCAGGACGCTGTTTTCCCCATCACCATCCAGTTCCCCGAAGACTACCCGTCCAAACCGCCCAAAATCAGGTTTCCTGCCGGGTTCTACCACCCCAATGTGTATCCCAGTGGAACCATCTGTCTCTCGATCTTGAACGAAGAACAAGACTGGAGACCAGCCATAACTTTGAAGCAGATTGTTTTGGGGATCCAGGAGCTTTTGGACACGCCCAATCCCGACTCACCGGCCCAGGAACCCGCATGGAAAGCATTCAGCAAGGATAAGGTGGTGTACGAGAAGAAGGTTAGGGAACAATCGAAGAAGTATGCGGTCGCTGGATAAGTAAAAGTGAAAAGATGTATGTAGAATATCTGTATAGTAATAAACAGAAAAGAGAAAAAAGAGAAGAAACTATAATTTAGATAAACTAGAAATTTAAATCTAGGTTTCTATTTGTATTATTGTAATAATTCAAGACTTTATGAAGTATAGTAACTTTAAATTCTCCCGTGTTCAGATTAGACAAGAATAATGGAGCTAGTATTCTGAGTCTTACACTCATTACACTCTCACACTTTTCCGTTCTCCTATCTCTACATTTCCCATCACTGAATATTCGATTCAGCTCAGTTTTTCACTACCGAAAATTTAACGAAAATAGTCTGGTGATAAAAATCTACTAACGAGAATTACTCTGGTTATGAAATATAGATAGAGGTGCGAGATCTCCTATGTAGCTATTAGTTACTTTTCCTATGTAGTAATTAGTTAGTGTTCTCCTGTGTAGATATCTATCTAGTGCTTTCCATGTACGGGCACGAGCAAATATCTGCATAAGAGCGCCCTTAAGAACCCCCGCGTAGTGACTTTCGCCGCGCCTGGCGAATATAAATAGTGGCTCATTTCTCTCTAATAGAAGTAAGAAACGAACTAACTAACTGAAAACTATACTCAGCGATGTTAGATTTTGATTTCAAAGATAATGATCATTATGATGAGCATACAAATAATAAAGCAATGAAAAAGGCCATTATGACCTCCATCAAATGGAATATTGGCAATTCGATATTTTGTGCATTTGCACTCGTAATCGCAGTAGTTGCTTTAAGTAGAAGTACATAAGTATGAAGGGAATGGTTACCATTCTTTCCTTTAGTAAGCCAAGGCTCTAGGCACTCTGATCAGTCCGAGGAGTCAATCTTGCCATACTTTGGCAGCTTTACTACAGCACGGCCGCTATTAATTCCGAACTAAAGCACTCGAGGGTGTGCCATTTTAAGAACGACAAGTCATTTGCCAAACACCCTCTCTTGGCAAAGTTATAAGTATTATTGAGATGTTCAATGGCACTATTGACTCATCACTGAAAGTTTCACAGGTAGATTGGTATCTCGATAACAGCTACAATCAGTTTGCCATTTTATATGGTGATCATATATTCATTTCAACCCATTCACAAGTGTATCTGCTACCATCTCTTCCAAGAAAAACAGTCAGAGGAATAAAATAGGTCTAACTTCAAAAACTTTACACTGAGTCGATGAATATTGTCGATTACTTGGCTATAAAAAATTGAAAAATAATTGAAGATTCTGATCTATAATATAACTGTACTCTATACAACAAATGCTAAGTATGCAACGGGGGAGAGAAATTTTCATTTGACACACCATCTTTAAAAGTATGATTTCAAAATCACATTTATTTCGGCCGATCCAGTTGAAAATTGTAGAGTAGGACAGATTTATGTATTTAGGCTATAAATAATGGTCAGAATCTCAAGTTTATCGACCTTATCAGGCTTGTTGCTAATTATCGGGTTTTCAGAATTTTCGGGGTTATAGAGAGTTATAACCATGTTATAAACGGGTTATAAGCAGATTATAGTTGTGTTTCATAGTGAGTTTTTAAGCAGCGTTGTAGTGGATTTTTAGCAGTGTTAAAGTGAGAATTTTGATCAGTATAGTGATATATATGGTAAGTGATTTATAGTGGGATTATGGTAGTGTTTCTCCCTCTAGGATGGCCATTATAGCAAGATTGTAATAAAAAGGTCAGATTTATTGTATTTGGACTATAAATAGGTATAATGAAGAAATTCAGGCTTTATCGTTTTATCAGAATTGGCTATTTATCAGGTTCAATCAGAAATTTAGGGCTATAGTCAAGTTATCGCCAGGTTATGAACAGGTTACGAACATGTTATAACCATGTTATACTTAGTTTTCATAGTCGGTTAGAGTTTTGTTAATGTATAGTGGAATTTTAGCAGTGTTCTAGTGATAGTCATTTATAGTGAATTTTTAGTCAGTATAGTGGAAGTCATGGAAAGTATGTTATAGTGGGATTTATGATAGTATTTTATAGTGAGAATTTTGAGGGTTCTTTAGTGAAGTTATAGTGTTTAATTGTGAGACTCTTATAGTTAGTGTTTGTCAGTGAATTTATGGTAGTGTTAGTCTTTGGGGTTATGTCTGCGACTCCTGCGCTGCAGCCAACGAAACCCTTCCCTCACTATCCTTAATCAAATCTCTACTCTTACTAATTCCCGCACCCGAAACAAGTTCTCCCAACTGCGACGTTCCCTTCTCCTTATAGGTACTGACCGCAGGAATATCAGCTTTGATACGACTCACCAATGTCAGATAAGCACGAGGCTCCAACTTGATCAAAGTGTGCAACGGAATCGACATCCAAGGGCTTTCTTCCTGGGGAACATTCATAAAGTACGCATATAAACATCTCAAGACCGCCTGGTGGGTAATAATCAAAATGTTTTCTTGTCTTTCCAACTCCATAATAATCGGCTCCAACCTGATAACTATATCACGGTACGACTCGCCACCTCTGTACCTATACTCATACTTATCGTCGTCTCTGGCCTTGAAGTCTTCGGGAAACTTCTGTTCAATTTCCTCGTAGGTCATCCCATCACACTCGCCCGCATCCAACTCGTCCAAAGCTTTCCACTGCAACTTCTTTTTATTGGGCAAAAAAGAGGCGGTTTGCTGGGTTCTTTTGAGGGTGGACGTCCAGACCGTCAAGTTGGTGTGCTTGTTTTCTTCGCCCAACGACTTGAGGACCAATTCAGGCAACTTTTTGGCGTATCTCCAGCCTCTTTCCGACAAATTGGCGTCGCCGCCAATCTGGCCCGTCAAGTTATATTCCGACTCGCCGTGCCTAGAAAGCCAGATACTTCTGGGCTTGATGTGGAGGTTCATCACGTAGTACACAATCCGGCTTTCCAAGTAGCTCTCAATACGATTTAAAATGATCTGAGAGTTGACATTGATGAGCTTGATAAACGTAAGTTCTCGGTCTGTTATTTGGTCCATGGGCTCGTACACCTCTTCGTAGTACTTGATTCTCTGCAAAAAGTCCTTGGTGGCAAAGTCGTTGTCCTTGTTCACGTAGTCTGGAGACGTCGTTTTGACGTCCAAGATGTTCTGCAAGATCAAGTCCTGGTCTGAGCACGAGCTCTCCAAGAACATGGGCTCGATCGAATTTTCTCTGCACAACTTCAAGATCTTGTCTCTTCTTTCACGCGTGGAGTTGGTGGCGTCAAGAATACCCACCACCCCGTTTTCCTCCAGAAACCACTTCATCATATCGGTGGTGGCCAAGTTGACAGCCTCCTGACGAGACCTGAGACCTTCCTCGTTGTGGGAATCAAAAAAGTCGGCCTTGACATCCGAATTGACCACCACATTGCGTCTGTACGAGCCCACGTTAAAGCACTTGCTCTTGATAGACAACCATGAAAGGTACCGGACGATTTTCTGTGCTATCAACGACTTGCCTCGGGCAGGCAAGCCCACCATCACCACACAAACACGGACGTTTTCCACATGGGAAATTGAATAAACGGGCATGCTAGTCACCTATAAGTTTATAAATACTGATATTAGCTGATAGCTAGCTGATAGCCACTGTATACTATTGCTAAGAATTGCTAATTGATGGTTTGATTTTCGTTTGTGAAAATGCGGAGAATCACAATGAAGAGAAGCGAGAATACGGGCAAAGACATAAAACAACGAAAAGAAGTGGGATACAACGAAAAGAAGTGGGATTGAGAAGATTGACGACGAGGAGCAAGTGCAGGGTATACAGCAGCTAAAAGGGCAAAAACCGGTGTATAAAGCGGTATATACAGCGGTATAAACAGCGGTATTTATGTTACTGGTGGTCCAGCTGGTCCCGCACTAATTGACACACGACTATTGTGGGGCTGATTCTGACGTGCGAAAGGCTATAATTAGTGAGAGAGTGACAAGTAAATAGTGAGAATGGATATGCGATCTCGCACCAGGCTTTCCTATTGGTGTGAATAGTCTCAGGGTGAGAGTAGACTATTATAATAGAGCAGTAGGGTAGTAAGGCCGACACGGTGTAGAGTTGTAGGAGTGGTAGTGTTGGTGTTTAGCGTCAGTGTTGTTAGTGGTGGTGGTAGTGTTATTAGTGGTATTATTAGTGGTATTATTAGTGGCGTTGTAGTGACAGCACAAGACGGTAATTAGTGAGTTGTCGCACTAAATTACTCTAAGACTGACAAGTATACACAAGTATTCGCTATACGACTACTCTACGACTACTCTACGACTGACAAGTATACACAAGTATTCGCTATACGACTACTCTACTTGCTACTTCTCTACTTGCTACTTCTCTACGTCTATTCTCTCTTCTCTCTCTTCTATTCTCCTCAGTTCTCCTCGTTCTCGTTAACTCCCATGTGTTTTCTCGTTATTTTTCGCCGCACGCCTGAAATTACCTGAAATCAAGACAACAAAATCTTCTGATAAGGCCACTAACCACCAGTGTATAAGTAATGTCGATGAAACGATTCTTGGGCCGTGGAAAAGACCTGGATAAGGAGCTGAGCTCCAACAACCAGGATAATCTGTCGATAGCCAGCGGCAGCACGCTGGGCTCGCGTGAGTCCATCTCCGAAATGCCCCCTATCTTCGAGGATTCCACTCGTCTGGAATCCACTTCTCAAGGACGGTTGAACAACTTCAAGTTCACCAACGACCCCAAGCTCAACTTAAACCCGTCGATTTCCAACAAAAAACCACAAAGTGTTTTGACAAAAGACTCGGAGTACGGTGGAAAGTCCATATTTTCAAAGAGCAGGAAGACGTTTTCCACCAAGCAGTCGTCGTATTTTTCGAGTAGCGGCAGCGGGAAACCCGAAACCTACACCTATAACCAGCCACTTCAGATCTTGAACATTGCCGGAGACTCAGAGAACCAAAAGACACCTGTTCAGGCCATCACCGACAAATTGCAACTGTTGTACGACGACTTGGCGTACATTCTCAACCAGTTCCACAACTCTTTCTTCAACTTGACCACAGCAGTGATCAACTCCATCGACTGTTTCAAGAGCTTTGTGGCCTTTGCAGAGCTGCTTCCAAGGGACGACTGGAATTTCACCACCTATAACAACTCGAATCTCCGCAAGATCATGAAAATCTACCTCAATTTCTACGACAACATGCTTAAAGACGAGGTCTACGTCAAACTTAAGCTTTTGTTGGTCAAAAACTTCAACGATTTTGCCCAGACTCTAAACTCCAATAACTCCAATACTGTCCCACACACCATAGTAAAGCCCCAGAACTTTGCTATTGGGATCAATGGAGACGGAGCCTCTTTGCCTAATGAGGACGTTTTGGCCAGAATCATCGACAAGATCTCCAAAACCTATGTTTCTATCAAAGAACAAAACGGCTCTTTCATTGCTCCTATAGCGAGAGGAATCAGCACCGATCTCAATATCTTGTGTCTTTACTTTGGGTATCCCAATCCTACCGATTACCATACAAAGTTGACCCAAAGTTTGCATGGGTTATACGATGATATTCATATCGTAGTGATGAAGAATAGAATAGATCTAGCTTCTTTAAAGCCTCAAGTCCCGCCTTCCTACCCTGAACCGTTTGAAAGCACCTCCAAAATCCCTGGCTCCAATGAACCAGAAAGTTCTTATACTCCTCCTTTAATCCCACCCCACAAGTTCAAACTCCCCTTTAGAATCCCTACAGATCTCGAAAGACCGCCTATGTCTTTATCCTTATCCATTGAAAACTCCACCCGTACGTCTGGAACGATGGGAGGGTACATTTATCCCATCATAGACGTCGAAAAACAGCCACGCTTGGAGTCGTATGCCAACTCCAAGTTTGCTATATCTTGTGGCCACGTTTGTCTTGATTCTTCCCCTGGCGGTACCACTTCTACCGAGTATCCGCTTGTTTCTGCTCCGCTGTCTGTGCTTATTTACTTGTACAAACAAGCATTGATGGCACAGTACCAGAAAGCGTCGGAAGGACCCGATCTTTCCGAGTCCAAAGCAGCTTACGGTTCTGTTTTGAACCAGGTAGAACAGATGTTTCCGCTCAAAAGAGTCAAGGTGGTGGACCCGAAAACCAAGCAAGAATCGTATGAGTTGCGCAACTTGCCCAAGTTGAGGTTTGGCCAGATTATCTGGGGTGAAAGAAACTTGGTAAACACCAAAAGTAAAGGTGAAGAGGCGGATATCGAGAAGAAATTGTCTGATTTGGCGATTATTAAAGTCAACAAGAACTTGGTGTGTGACCAGAACTTTTTGGGCGACGATATTCCATTCAACGAGTTTGATCCAGCGTTAATGTTCGACAATCTTTATGTCAGAAAAGTGATTAATCTCAAGAGACACTCAACAAGAACAAACATGAACTTGAATGTTGACGAGGTTGACTCTGATATTTCCAACGAAGACGAAAGCTCTGCCAAAGCATTTGATGGTCTTCCAGTATTTAAGTACGGATCTACCACCAAATTCACCAAGGGAAACTTGAATGGTATCAAGCTCGTTTACTGGTTAGACGGAGCCATTCATTCGTCTGAATTTATAGTCAATTCGGTAGAAACAAACTCTGCTTTTGCTGCTGGCGGTGATAGTGGGTCGTGGATTCTCTCCAAGCTCGAGGATATAGACCCTAAGGATAAGGGGTTGGGTGTAGTAGGAATGTTGCATTCGTACGATGGAGAGTTCAAGCAGTTTGGATTGTATACTCCCATGACCGAGATTTTGGCTAGACTTAAAGAAGTGACGGGTATTACGTGGGGAGTGGTTGGTGTGACCCCAGAGAAGGGTGTAGAGACTGGAACCGGTACTGATGAGAGCAGCACTGATTATGACAGTGAGTCTGGTGCTGATAGTGATAGCGAAGGTAGTGACGAGGAGAGTGACGGAGCGTACCCTCCAGAAGTAGATTAGCACATTAATGCGCCAGCATTAATGTGTAAGTGTTTAAAGCGTAGATTAAATAGCACATTAATGCCGGCGCATTAATGTGTAAGTGTTTAAAGCAGTAATTTAAATAATGTCCAATTATTAATTTCAAATAGAATTTCCAACCCAAAAAAATTGAGTATTATTGATGGATACTATCAAAACTAATATTTGCGAAATCTTTATTCAAGATTGTAGAGATTGGTGCCCTCTAGAGCTCAGAAAAGAAGACGGGAAATAAGAATTAGAACGTAACTAGCTAGAGAATATAAATACAGGGTGCTAGAAAATTATGGAGTGCTGGATGTTAATGGTATATTACTAAAGGTTGTAGAGTGCTAGTGTATTTGGCATGTTCAATTCGTAATCAGCGACGTATTCCATGGAAAGATGACGGCCAAGTACTTCGATTTTAAAATTCATTTTTTGCACCCAAATTTAAATTTAAAGCACTTCCAGGGACCAGCCATTTTTTACTGTCAATGACCATAGCAATGATAGTGAGACTAGAAATTTAAAAATAGATGAGTAAGTAATCCTAAGAGCATCTTATTTTATATGAAGATTAATTTCTATCTGTATTGAATTAATTCTAGATAGTTGAAAATTATGTGAAAATGTGAAAAATTGAAGCTAAATATCACCAATTGTATTTACAGTCCTGTAAAATGATTAAACATTACCTAAGCTAAAAGGGCAATTAGTCTGAACTAATAGTAGCAGTGCATTTATTATGTTTATACTTTTTAGTTTTTTTTACTCTCTTTTCTCTACTTCTAGGCCACTCTTTTTTCTATTAGCAAAGTAGAATAAACTAAATACTGCTAAAATGTTAAGGAAACACTCAGTCAAAGTGGAAAACAGTGTAATTTTACCTTAAACTTTTTACTCTAGAACTAAAATGACTCAATAAGATTGGTTTCAATTACTTGTGGCTCTACGAATTATCATATTGGCTTCAATTACTTGTGGCTCTACGAGTTATCATATTGGCTTCAATTACTTGTGGCTCTACGAGTCATCATATTGGCTTCAATTACTTGTGGTTCTACGAATTATCAGATTTATCTGCATTATTGGGATTCTGACCACGTGACAATTTCACCTATCTGTGAAAACTACCAACCTAGACTCCCCAAGAACAGTTGAAGATGGCAGGACCAGGAATAGGAGGCAAGGCGCTCACCATAGTGTTTGTATCTGTGGTGAGCTGGTACACTGGGATTAAGTTTTGGAAACCGATCGTAATGCAAGTATCTTCAATACTATTCGATAATTCTATACTGACATTTAGCGAGCATTTGAAGGAAGAGGACCGGTTAAGATCAGATATCAAGGTGGACTACGATCCGCAGGAACAGCCCAAGTCGTGGGAGGACTTGAGAGAGAAGGTAAAAGGTACATGGAAGCGGTCATTGAGTACTGCCGAGGCCAAGAATCTTGAACAGAACTTGACGGTGATTGAAGAGGTGAAGAAGGAAAAAGAGAACGAGAAATAACACTCAAAATAACACTCAAAATAACACTCAAAATAACACTCAAAATAACACTCAAAAATTAGTGACAAGAAAGCTTGTAAGTAGTATAGTACTTTTGCACTTCAAAAAGTAACATGTATATAGTAAATACAGATGTAATCCAGCCCCACATGTAGTGCCATCTCGTACAGTAACTTTGGCATCGACGTCCTGCATACAATTTTTTTCAGAGGATGAGCTCAGAAATGCCAGTTCTTGGTGGTTGATCCATTCAGTTGAAGAGGAAATGGGTAAACTCAAGAGGAGAAACAACAAGAAGGCCAGGGTAAACCCGTTAAGCCGTCCTGGGCAAACCGATAATGGGACCAACTCAAAGCACGATGCCAAAAAAGACGAAAACACCCGTCAAACCAAAATCCTTCCCTTGTTAACCAAATTGAAAAGTTCTACACCCAATGACAAATCAATGGCAGTGGGTGCCATCACAGTGTTGTGCGAGGATGAAAGAATGAGAAAAATGCTACTCAAAGAGAAATTGGTCAGCATCATCCTTGAAGAATGTCTCAATGATCCCAACGATGAAATCGTAGTAGAGTCGTTTGGATTGTTACGCAACCTTGGGATCGAAGAAGGCTTGGATGTGTTGAAGCACTACTGGAGATCAGATATCTGGAAACACATATCTGGAGGCTTGGCCAAGGTGGAAACCTCGTTCAAGTACTTGGCAGAAAACGGCTTACAGAAGGACAAATCGAAAGTGCAGCTTCTCTACGACTTCACTGAAAACTTATTGTCGTTGATCATGGTATTGGCCGGAGGCTCCAACGAGCTCTACGATGCTATATACACCAAGATCAGACCGGTGTTGACGCTCATAACCCACTTGATCAAAAACCAGGCCGACGCAAACTCGGGCTTGAGAATCACCACCAAGTTGTTCAACTCGTTATTGGAATTCATCTACGAGTTTTCGACGGAGTCACGTGAGTTTCTCGAATTGTTGCATTCCGAGTACAAGTTTGACGTCAATGCCCTTGAGCAGTACGTGGCCCAGAACCAGGCCCAGTACAACATGCTTACGTTTATATACTTGGAGGGTATAAAGTTCAACATAGTCGAGTCATTGGATGAGCAGACCGAAAAGAACCAGATTAGTCAAGAGGTTTTGGACAAAATATACCACACTATTGGCCATGTAGATGTAGAAGAGGTCAAGAATAATATATTGAGTATGAACGACGCCCCTAAAAAAGACATTACGGTGGACGACATGACCAAAGAAGGAAATACCAGGGCCGAGACCAAAATGAAACTCAATTCTCTCGAAGTATCACTCGATCTTATCACGTCGATCTTGGAATATTTGGGCACATCTGAAGAACCAGTGCAATTATCGCCCCAAATATTGCAAACATTACTTGACAAAACATACCAGATATTAATAGAACTACTCAAGTTTGAGATCATCAACAACTCCATATTATTATTGACCTCTAAGCTTTTGACCAGCTTGAACAACTTGGTGTGGTTAATGGTCTCCACAGAAAACTTGCCAGTCGAGTGGTTCAATAAGTGTCAAGAGATCTGGGAATTGATAATCCAATCGTCCAAGAGTGAAGATTTGGAGATCCAAAAGTCGTGTTTGAATATCTTATGGGGTGTGTCCAAATGTATGGGCGCTGAAGCCAAAACCGAGCCAGCTATGGTTGAATCATTGGTCAGCAAAGGAGAAGAGATCAGAGTCAGTTTGGTCAAGACAGCACAAAACGAAGGCTCCAAAGCATTGGATGACTCAACCTTAGAATTTTATCTTACATTAGTGGGGTTTTTGGGTTCCATGGCTCAGGTGGTTAATAATACTCCATTGACCGGCAGAATCTCGCAGTTCTTGGTTGAATCCATTGATCTGTTGAGAACAATCGATAATCCTATAGCTTTTGAGATAGTTCTCGAGGGCTTGAATCACATTTACGATATATTTAGTGACAAGGAATTTGCATACGACCAAGAAGTGTTTGTGCAGCAGGGTTATTTGATCAAGTTGAAGGCGTTGGAGCCACACATGAAAGCATTGTACAAGAGAATCGATAAAAACAAGTATGGCCAATTGAAGGTAAGGGCAGAGGAAGCGTGGATCAACTTGGGGAGATTTATTCAATACAAGGAGACCGAGTAAATTATAGTTTATAGTGTTGCATTCAATCTTTAGCAATGTTCAATAGAAACTAAATGTAGTATGGTTAAAATTGCCACAGGCCTATTGTTCACATGTTGTGATTGCTATTTTTAGCGACAAATAGCAGTTGCAGTGGGCTTCATTCATATTGTGTTGTTTGCGATGAGGAATTAAATAAAGCAGATTGGGCTGCGGCTTTCCCGGATACGGAATCCCCTACCCTAGATGTAATGGTCAGTGGACTGATGGTACGCTGATGAGGTTAAGAGCAACCCACAAGTAGTCATTTCGCACGGCTTCCATGCACCATTATTTTTTATGGTAAATATTTACATCAACCACCCATCGCTGACGTCATAGATGTTTGTGTAATTCGTATGTCCCAAAAGAGATAATTGGATTCCATCTTGAACCCTCGTAGAGTAGGTAGTAGATTATTCTCGAGGGCCGAGCCCGCATATCGCTTGACCACGAGGCCGCTTGAGTACTCAACAAAAACGAGACATCTGGGGTTATGAAGCGCCGTACCTGCATGCACAAGCTGAACTGAGTGAATTCCCCACTCTGCCAAGGAATAAGGTGCAGATGTTTATGCGTGCTAAAAATACTTCGGTATTGACGTTTTTTGGGTGCAACATCAATGAATTACTAAGTAGAAAGGAGTCTCGGGAAAACATATAAATATGGGTGCAGCAGTCATAAACCCTATTTTTCTTCACTCCACTTCAATACTACATCCATCGCTATGAGATTCTCCACCGCCACTTCAATCGCTTTATTATCTGCCCTCGCATCTGCTAAAGTCAGCACCGTCGAACTCTTTGCTGAATCGTCCCAGGGCGATGTAAATGGACAGGGTATTAGTCCTAAGCACGAAGGTGCTGGTATTAACTACCTTTTCTTGGGAGGTAATGCTGCTCAGTTAACTTACGATGATGAAACCCAGGAATTGGCCCAAAGCGAAGGTTCTTTTTCTGCTGCTTTCAACATCCAGGGTAACATTCCTGAATTGAGTGTTCTTGGTGTCGACAAGGTTACCTTTGAAGGAGGATACTTGGCCGTCAACGGCTCGACCGACGGTTTCTACGCCCAGAAGAACATCCAAGAACCATACCAATACTCCCAATCCAGCTATGCTGTTGTATACTACAAGTCCGGTGCTCCAAGCGACGCCATCCCTATCAAGATCAAGACCAGCGGTGGTGATGCTCCATCATCTTCTGCTGCTCCTACTTCTTCTGCTCACTACTCCAACGGTACTGTCACAACACATGAAACCGAAACTGTCTTCACCACCTACTGCCCTGAAGAAACCACCATCGTTGTCGTCACCTGTCACGAAACCAAGTGTGAGCCTCACTCTGTCACTGTCTCCACTCCAGGTACTGTCACCATCACCGGTTCTCCAGTAACCCCATCTCCAGCTGCCCCGACCACTGCTAAGCCAGCTCCTCCAGCTCCATCTACCGCTGCTACCTCAGCTGCTAAGCCATCATCTCAAGCTCCAGCTGTCACCACTGCCGTTAACGGTGCAGGCTCCAACGCTGTCGCTGGATCTTTGTTATTCGCTGCTGGTGTTGCCGGTTTGTTGATCTAATAAAGCAGCTCTAGTTTTTTAATTCGTTTCGTTTACTCATATTTTTGCTTTTTCGTATTTGCTAGCTTACAATTAATTGTACGACCACTTTCAATCCATCTTATCTACCGTAAACTAGACAAATTTATTTTATTAATTAAAAGCTGTTAGGGTTGGCTGCGAAAAATAAACGGCTGAACATTTTCTGGGCAAAGTAGAGTAAGTAATAGAATACACTTCGAGTACATTCGGTGTGTAATATGGTACCTAAAGACTCTCACAAAGCAGCTCAATATTTCCATTAGAACTCTACATTAAAAACCTTTTCGTTATACTTAATAGAGAAAAATTCACTTGAAATATTTTTACATTACAATAATTTCTGCTATCTCCACTACATCTCCTTATATTTTCACCTCTATTCTCTTTTGACTATTTTATCTACTTTCTACTGTTAAAGTTCCAAGATATTCAACTAATATCCTTGACTACTATTTGCATTATTAATGAGTATTGTGCTATTTATAATTATTATAATCACTTTCACTTCTACTGCCAAGTAGTGTTGGTGTTATTTAGTGTAGGTTTGTTGCTGGGGTAATTATTTTTATGCTAATATACATGAACTAAAATGCTACTTGGTGAACTCGTGCGCTACGTCAGGCCACACTCTCTTGTACATACTCATGGCAACCACGTCTTGCGACGTCAACTTACCATCAAATTGTGCCTTGAAGTACCCGTGAGTACCAAGACTTTCCTTGATAAAACCACTTCTGCCCGACTTGGTGAACAACGGAATGGCCTTGAACCAGTTGATATCTTCGGTATTGAAGAACATATACCGCACAGTAACCACTCTCTTGTGGATCTTTACAGGATGACCCGTCAAAACGGCTCTTTGAGCAACCACTCTGGTATGGTCACAGTTCAAGAAAGTACCCTGGCCAATAAACTCAACCCCTCCATTGACCTTGGGCTTGAAATAAATAGCAGGAGCATTGCTAAACAACACTGGAGCAATGGCAGTGGCAATATTGAAGGTTCCAGGATGGGCAAAGTTCTCGTACTTGTGAACATTGTTGGGGTTATTGGTGGCTTGGTTGAAGGTGGGCTGGATGATTTGTCTTCTGGGTCCGTACTGGACTATTATGGACTCTTTGGAGGCCACGGGCTTTTCGTAATCTTCCCATGACTCATATGAAAAGTTGCACACGGCCAACTTGTGTTCGTGCTGTAACAACTCGTAGATGGTGAATGGCTGTGCACAACAGTTGACTTGGTCCAAGACGAATTTGGGGGCTCGGATATAGATTCTCGCCCGCTCACCAATGTTAATCTGGGTCTCTTTGATGGCATCTTTCGATACCTTGTTTCTGGTAGCCTTGAAGTTGGAGATCCGTAACAATCTGGTCCAGATACTAGGACACTCAATGTCGTGTTCATCGTAGTCCCAGTCACAGTTGTATAACGATTTGATGCCTCTGAACGCAGCCAAACGTTCTTTACCGGATTCCGCAGGATGCAACTCGATTTCGTCTGGAAACTCAAGATCCTCCCGCGCCATATCTCTATACTCACCAAGCTGTCTTTCCTCTTCTTCTGGCGCAAGATCCACATGCATTTCCGACTCTCCATACTCAGTAGGTGCATATTCGGTGGTAGTATCCGGAGCCATATCGTGGTCCATGTCGTCTTCTTGGACATACCGAATTTCCTCTTCGTCTTCCAAATCGGAAGCATCTTCAAGGACATCGTCGACAAACCATCTTCCTTGGTACTCCGATGTGCCTCTAGGCAATTTTTTCTTTGGTCCTTGTCTCTTGACCCCATCGTCATCAAAGTAGTTTCTTCCTTCCATTCTTGCCCCCAACTCGGCATCGTCATCATAAAACTGGTCATCTTCCATCGATATCTCTTCTGGGTTCAATGCTTCCAAAGTTTCTTGGTTTTCATCGGGAATATATTGGTTATTTTCATCAATATCCATGGTATGACGACTCTTGCTAACCTTTTCCATTTTGTCAATCTGAAAGTCTCCAAAGCCTGGCACATGAACAAGTCGGTTGGCACTGAATCCTATACCTCTGACAGTACCTTCCACTACAATAGACCCGTTGGCATCGTCACCGACCCACTCAGCGGTGTCTGCTACCATGTACCCTCTAGCATCTCTCCATTTGACCAGCTTGGGGAACTTTTGGCATATGGTTCTCAAACAATTGGAGTTTTCAGACTCACTTTCCAACGCATAGAGCTTGTCTTCGTTGGGAAAGAAATGGTTGAAAAACGACTGCAACGACTGTCTGATATCCAACTGGAGGTTTCTTTTAGGGTACTGACTGATGACATTGGGCAAGACTCCAATTACTGATGCGATACCCTGTGCAGTTAACGCACGTAAGATTTGTTCACCGTAATCTTTCTCGACTTCTTGAACGGCCGAGATCCCAAACACTACGAAATCCGATACCTTAGCTGCGTCCATCACCGCCAAGATATCCGTGTGATCTGGTATAATAACCTTCAAGTTGGATCTGAATTTGGTAATCTTGACATTGGTCACCGAGGGAGTGCCAAACTCTTGCTGATAATCTTCACCAACCAACGTCTGGGCTATTTTAGCGGGCACTAAGTCATTGGTTAACCCTATGATAGTGACGATTTTCTCTGCACCTTGGGACCCTTCAAACAACTTTCTTGTCAATTTGGTCTCCAAGATTTTGTTTTCTTTTAATTGCTTGCTGAGGTTCTTTCTCTCCAACTTACTTACCACCTTGACTTTCTGCGCTGTTCCAGATGACTTTTCAACCTTACCCTTGTGCTGGTTTTTCAATTGCCCTTTTGATGCGTGCTTGGACTTGAACGGCTTGTGGTCATTCTTCAATGTCGAACGATGCGAATGTCCTCCTTTAGCCATCCTACAATCACTTGATGTATATATGTATCCTTACCTCGGTGAAGTGATCTACCCGATGAGATGAGCCAATTTTTCACCAGTCACATGACCAGGCCCGCTGTCTAGGGCTCGGCCCTGGACTGCTGTCACACTCGCACGTGTCAGCATTATTCCTGGCCATCTTGCTATATACACGCCCCGAAAAATTACTATGGCACACCGTCAGCGCAACAGCCAAAAAAAGTTCACCTATATACTCGCCAAACACTTTCTAGTATACAACAACGAAGTTATAGTAATTGTATGTAATAAACAAGGGATAGACAGAGATGTGACCTGAACAACCGGCTACAAACGACGAAAGACGGGACAACTTAGACCAGTTTCTACCTCAAGAAAGATCCATAAAGATCCATGAAAGATGCATGAAAAATCAATGAAAATCAATGAAAATCAATGAAAATCAGTGAAACTCTATGAGTATCACCATAAATTTATCACAGCGGGTCAACAATACACAGTATACAAGAATACTGCACATTTCTTGAAATCCTTGAAGGCTCTTTCCGTTCAAATTACTAACATTCTAGCAATATGGCTCACGAATCTGTTTGGTTTTCCCACCCAAGAAATTTCGGTAAAGGTTCAAGACAATGTCGTGTCTGTTCCTCCCACTCCGGTTTGATCAGAAAATACGGTATTGAAATCTGTCGTCAATGTTTCAGAGAAAGAGCTCACGACATTGGTTTCCACAAGTTCCGTTAAACTCACCACAACATAAATGATGTATTCATCTGTGTACTATAAGAGGTTTTGACGCTCATCAATAAAGTAGTCTATATATGACTTAATATATTAGTTATACAAGCGGTATTGTAGAACCACCTAACAAAAAACTAGGTTCATAGTAGCGCTCTTTGGTGTCATACAATACACTTTGTAGAGTCTGAAGATGGAAAATTGTCTGGTCAAGTAGGTGTAATTATAGATTATTTTAGACACGCTTTGACAGAGATCCAAGTCTACTTTCTTACAGCTACAATGTATCCCATAAAAATCGACATTCGGTACCCATCGCCTCACTAAAAAGACCCAACGGTTACCAAACTTCCTAACAGGGAGTTGCTCTCGGGAAATATAAAATTCATTTTTTAAATGGCAACGAGTATAACTTGACAATATACATTATCTCGCCGTGGCAAATATTCCCTTGCTTTAATAAGCTTTTTGATTGAAGAAGAAGAGGAAACGGTAAAGGCGTGGGAGGAGCTGTCTTTTTATACGTTTTGGGTAGGGTTACCCGGCCTGGCCGGGCCCTAATAGCTGCAAAATTTAGACTACAAAGACTGCAACCAGTCGAAGAAGTTTTATAGTATTAGCTATTCAAGTCTTGCAGAGATATTCTGGATGTTTAAAAGGCCATAGTAGGTCCAAAAACGCTGAAATTTGTCCAATTATCACCTTGCAAAAGGAACTATATAGAAACGTAGAACAATAAGTTATTTAGATCCATGCTATCCCTAAAGTGCTTCAAGAAAGCTACTATTCAAACGCAATTGCCTCAAACGTTTTTGTTCCCGGCCTGGAAAGCTCTTGAATTATAGCCCCAATTTGCCAAATCATGCCCTACTAAAGAACGAATTACGACTCTCATGGAAGATCCAAACCAAGCAATTGCTGGGTGCTGGTCGCTACTGAGGTATATCGAGGCTGGAGATAACTTGTGATTTCCTATTTTAATGTCATTTTGGCTTCCAGAATAATCACCAATGAACTAAGAAAATAGAAGAAAGTGGAAGATTGCACATCAGTAAACGCTACTTACGATGAAAAGAAAGATTACTATTGGAATTCTCTCAGAAATACATTCTTTCTATCCAACTACTACACTTGTTTCTTTATCCATCATCGCTAACATGCGAAATTGTGTCAAGTAAAAAATAATTTTTCTGATCTGCAGCTTGTTGGAACCATAGTGAGCCTGACTTTGCAGTTAAACAAAACATCAAAGTTTATTACATTTATGACTTGGTCCGTATCTTTCTGCAATGAACTGCTTGTTGAACCATGAGAGTTTAGTATAATTGTCATTCTTTAAGCATCACCCATTTCAACTGGTCAATTTCTCTCATGTGCACGTACATTTTGAAAAGTCCGTCTACAGTGAATGATCTTTTAGTTATATATTAGTGAATGTTCTTTTAGTTATATATTAGTATATAATTATGAGATAGTTAGTTGAGACTGATCGATATCGATTCTTAGTATCAACAACGATCGTAATAGTCCAACCATCGTTATAAAACTGGCGAGTCCAACCGGAACCACCGCAAACACCACTATATTATATATATCAAAAAACCTCGCTTTCTTTTCTGCTCCTTTGCTGAGATCAATATTGGAAGTGACAAAGTTCTGCCCAATATACGTTAGTGTAAGACAGCAGCTGATAAGAATCCAGATATGGAGCCCATACTTATAGCCTTCAGCCGAAAACGTCAGCACCAAGTACTGCTCTATAGTGATCATTATAGTGGACATCGACAATACCCTGACTATAGCTGCTGGAGTCAGATAAGTGACGATCCACCGCAAAATAAGATTATCTAACGTATTGTACGACAAGTACGCTGAAACTATACACCACACCCCTGTCAAAAAGTGCTCGGATATTCTGCCAGCAGTGATGCTCTGGTTAAGATGCTGACTATTATTGGCAATAGAGTTGAGGGTATCGATACTGACCTGGTCGTTGTCTACAAACACCCTTTTCCACGACTGAAATAGCCCCACGAGCGCCGGAATAAGCGAGATGTCTCGGCATATAGCGAGGGTAAAGTGTTGTCTTGCATTGAGAAATTTGAGCCCAAGTTGCTTTAGCGACGATTTCTGGAACTCGCCCTTCCGAGAAGGCGGAGTGCCTAATCCACCTGGCAGAGTGGTGCCTCCACTAAGGGTATTAGGGCTTGGATGGATGTTTGTGCCGGAGGCCGAACGGGCCAATTCTGCTGACCGAATGGAGTTGTTACGAGATGGTGCATCGTGGTGGATCTGGTGTTCGTATAATAGCTGGGAAGTTTCATAAGAAGGCACATCTTCGTAGATGTACGGGCTGATGGGAAGGGCTATACCATTGGTGGCTAGGGGATCTATATCGTTGTTGTTTGAGTAGGTGTAGTCGTCGTCTATTTGGTGAGACTGGGGTTCATTGGTAAGCCGCCGCCTTACTATCTCCATAAACTCCATCTCAACATTCACTATCAGTACTAACCCTTGATTATCATAATCAGCCGAGGAGCCGAAAAGTTAATTTGAGACAAAAGACGAAATGAGTGAGGAAGAGAAGAGGTGAGAATAGTGAACAAGAGTTGGCAATTGTTCACTATTGTAGAGATTGGGCTTGTTCTGGATCATATACTGTAAACCAACTTCTACTTTGATACCTAATCAATGTGTTAGAGTCCAGTTTCTGCTTGTACAGAGTGAGATGAGGAGAAATCAGTGACAATGCGAAATAATAAGAGTTAGAGATTAGATTAGAAGAAGGCGAGAATAGTTAGAGATTAGATTAGAAGAAGGCGAGAAAAGTTAGAGACAAGTGAGACATAAGGGATCAGGTAATGAGATGTTGAGAAATGAAAACACATACACTTAGTTGAGAAATAGAGAGACTTAAGTGAGAGGTTGCGAAAAGACGGTGAGTGTAGCCAGAAAAAAAATTAGCGAGAAGTTAGTGAGAGTAGATTGTTTGCGAGATTTGATTAGCGAAAATTGGCGAGATACTGAAATATAATAAGGATAGAGTTGGGGTGGAACTGAGATATAATAAGGATGGAGTTGGGGTGGAACTGAGGTTAGAGTGAGTAAGTAAAGTTATTGTAAGTTAGCAAGAGTTGGTGTCTGTGGGGTTAGTGAGATCGTGCTAGTGAATAATGCAAAGTAGTAAGAGACAGAAGTGTAGTGAGCATTAGGGAGAAAGGGACAAGAATTAGTGAAAAAAAGAGACAAAAGTGAGAGTTAAGGAGAAATAGAATTGAGTGGTTTTTGGCGAGCTGGTATTGAGAGTAGATTGTAAATTGTTGGTTCGAGGGTATATTAACGTATGCTATAAATTAGATGGCTTCCAACTGTTGACTGATTTCGTCCAATTCAGCCTTGGAGGCGGTGTATTGCTCAGACAACTCTTCAAACTTCTTTTCCCATTCTTCCTTCTCGGATTCCAACGATGCAACCTTTCTTTCCAACTGTTCGGCCTTGATGTCGGTTTCTCTCAACTTCTCGGTGGTTTCCTTCAAGTTCTTGTCGGCTTCCTCCAACTCCTCCTCCAAGACCTGGTTCTTCTTGGTGTAGTTTTCGTTGGAGGTCTTCAACGAGTGCGACTCGTCGGCGGTCTGCTTGATTTCGTCCAAGTCAGTTTCCAACTTTTCCACTTGTTCTTCCAAAACCTGGTTCTTTCTGGTCAAAGACTGGATCTGGTGGTCCTTTTCGAGGTTTTCCTGTTCCAATTCCTTGATTCTGTCGGCCAACTCGTCCGACTTTTCTTGCCACTTTTCGGCGTCCAACTTCAAGTTGTTGATTTTCTGCAGTTAGTACCTAATCGTTCAACATACAACGTATACCAGACAATTCAAAACGGCGCCAATTAATATCCCAATCACTGAAACGAGGGGGACGCGTCCACTTCACTGGCACTGCCACCGATCTAATATTTGCTGCCTCAATTGTCTACTCTCCTTCCTATCTTGTTAATCTTTCTTATCTGTACTTACTTCCTTGAGCTTATCCATGATTGATTATTGAAGAAAAAGATGGGTATAGATCCGGTGTTTATATTTGTTGTGATCTGTTCATTTGTTGGCGCCTTTTGTGGCGGTTCGTCTAAGGGCGTGCCCGGCTCGGTAGGGAGCCCAGGCGAAAACTACACCAAACACCAACACTAACACTAACACTAAAGACTAACACTAAACACTAACACTAAACTACCGTCTGTATTATGGTAAATACCACGTGAAGTGTTTTCCCTGAAGTGTTTTCTCTGTTTCCCCTGTTTCCCCTCTTTTCCCTGTTTTCCGTCTTCTTATCCAGTCTATCCCTATCCAGTCTATCCCTATCCAGTCTATGTCATGTGACCTCTAGTATCCTCTGCGACCGTCTCTCCGTTTGCAGCCATCGTAACCATCATTCATACTATATACCACCTTAGAATATGATTCAATTCATGGCTGTGTGTTGATATGTATTGATTATATTGATTTTATAGTCTACTATGACCTCCCATAATTATATAATACCCCATTATCTAATTATATTTCCTAACACATTCCCAATCAGTTTAGCCAGCCATCTTTATGATGAGGCACGGAATGTAAAGGGGCATAGAAAAAATAGACTCAAGCTGATATTCTAATCAATTCTAATCTAACCAGCATCTGCTACTCTACCAAAGCATCATATACCACCGTACACCATACACCATCCTCATACCTTCATTAAATTGTTGGCCGCATCGTCACTGCATCGTCTAATTATCAGTACAAAACAGGTATATTAGGTAAGAAAATAGCGGAATTATAGTACTATTTCTATAACTTGCCATCGCTCTTGATAGCTCCTTCCAATATGGCTTTGGTCCATTCCTCCACCACCTCGTTTCGTACAGCCCAATCGAATTTTGATGTCACTCCCACACACACTCTCCAGCTCAGCACCAAATCCAGGAACACCACGGATTCCGCCTACTTGCTGTCTGGAATCTACCAGTACTATCACAACTACAACACCAAGTCATTCCTAACCGACTCAAGTGGAAGCAAACCTAATATGGATACGTTGGATCCGCCATTGCACCCCCATCGGTCCATATCCAATCCGTTTGATGTACTATACGATCCTGAAAAAGCCCATAACAATTCTTTCTACTTCAACTCAGAACCTCCCAGAGTGGCTCCTTCTGTAACTGTCATAGAATCTGGAGTACGAAGAACCGGCTCGGTGGTGTCCTCTTCGGCGTCGTTACGAAACCGTAATAGAATAAAAAAAAGGAATAGAACGGCTTACAATCACAGTGGTGATTCTGATACTCTCAGTAATGCCTCCACCTTAAAAAAGACCACTTTTCGTGATAAGCTACGGTTTGTGTTTCCTGTCAACAGAAAGAGATCGTTGAAGTACACCTCACTAGCGAAACAAAAACCGGACTTCACCACTAATGACCAGCTCAGACAGTTTCTTACTTCTGTAAATGCCGAAGCACTTGCAAGAGAACTTTTGCCCAACCAAATGGCTTTTTACAAGTACAATAATATCCTTCCCCCGGCCCCTACTCTCCAGTCTTCAAGGAGACCTTACCAAGTCATTAATGGTGAAAATGGAGGCTACTCATTCCACCCCTTACCCAAACGAATTCCTAGTGAAATAGAACATTTGGGGCTTGCTAATAGGCAGCTTCCCAAACACTCTACGCCGCTTCATCCGTCAAACCTAATCTCTTCTCCGCATAAACGGGCTGTAAGCTCTGTTCCAATTCAAGATATAATTTATCACAACTACAAGAATGCTGTCTTCCGTGGTAAGCACACATCGCCGCCTCGCTTCCAAGAATTGTTCCCTAACGATGTCCATTTATTGACCACCAAAGAAATCAACCATATAAATAGAAAGATACTTTTCGAGGTCCTTCTTAGAAGAACTTTGGCTGCGAAAATCGAGTATCGTTTAAAACAGTTTAAAACAAAGCTGAGATCAAGTTCTTCTTCAGACAGTAAAGGACCCAGTGATGAAGACAGACCTACCAAATTCCAACTAGATCCGAGCCAAAGCACAGATTTGAAACCTAATAAGAATAAAGGTTCCGAAAACTCTGGAAAATTGGGTAAACCTCAGACTTTTGACAACGTTAACCATAGCATTACACAGCATTATAGTTCACTCAGGAGAAAACCTCCTCCTCCTCCTACTACTACTCCTAGCGTCGAGTCCATCACTACCGAGAAACTTATCCAGCAAAACGCTTCGCTCGTCTCTGCAATGTTACCTTCGCCTCAAATCAGCTACGCTTCCGATATATTTGGAAGTATATATAACAAGAGCAACTCAGTCGATTCTCTTGATCTTAGCTCTCGTACTCAAAAGAAATCGTACCCTTCAAGAAACCCTTCGTCGTCAAAAAACAGATCTACCCTCGTACCGGCACATTCCACCGAATCTTTATACATAAACGACTTTAACAAGGCTTATTATAGCAAGTACAAGCCTAAAGAAACGAGCGGGTACGAACAAACCCTATTTGACTCGATCTTGTACCAATTGAAACCAATGCAAAGATCGGCTGCAACCCTCTCTACGTCAGATAAATCTGAGAGAAAGCAGTTTGGTAGTCTTTCCAGTGGAAGCATCCAAGAAAGTATGTTGCCGCAAGAAATATCATTTGGAGCTGATGGTCTGAGGAAACACCATAGCTACAGTTCTTCTTCCAAGTCCAAAAGATACAGTTTACCGTCACAAGGAAGCAAGAGAAAATCCCAGAGTACCACCAACACCTCGATATTCCAAAACCTCGACGAGCTTTCAAGCGATTTGTCCAGTTATATCGAAGGGGACCCGAAAGAAAAAACGACATTTGTACCACATCATTTCAAACGTTATTCATTGTCTTCGCTAGACCAAAAAGAGACACTTCATGACCAAACGTCTCAGAATATACTTGATTCGCTATGGAAGGTAAAGCAGAGTTCGCCTATTCAGATCATCAATCATATACCAAAAATCAATAAGCCTGAGAAGAATAGTCCCGAGACCGATATTAGGAGCTTGAAAGGCACGACGTCCATGGCGGGGTCTGTGACGGAAACAGGATCCAATTCTTCGGCAGGTAAGATGAAGAAAGACATTATGAGATACCATACCATTAATGAGTAACTACACTAACACTAACTGCAACTACACTGGAATTCGCTACCCCTGATTTTACGAATAATAATTATAATTACCAGTTTACACATTTAATGAAAATTGGCAAACTGCCCATTTATACTCATTACTGCTTTTCAAGATTCGCTTAATCAATTACTAAATCAGTTAGCTCAACTTTGAAAAAGCATCAAATCATAGAAAATCATTTTCTAAACATAATTCTCACTATTAATTCAAGTATTTTAATAAACTAATTCAAATATTAGAATTATTAATCCTAATGCATCGTTATAAGTATAATTAATGTAGTCAATTCAGACTTAACCTTCAGAGAATAAAACAAACTAATTCTCTCGTCTAATTCAGCATTTAATTATTATCATATAAGTTACATCAGTGAAAAAATAACTAACAAAGGAGTACTGGGAATTATCAAGACTCTTCATTGCAACAATTTTAAAAGCGGTACAAACTTCACAACTCGAGGTATTATATTAATTAAACTATTCAATTATTTCAAGAGCTCATTGACAAAAGTCTCATACAGTTTCACTAATCTAGTGTGAGTGCTTGCATACAAATGTTATTTTCCGGCGGAGCAGTAGAGTTGGTGATTTCTCGTGACTTCCTATGTACTTCGGTAGTCAGTGTTTTCCTGTGGAGTAGTGTTGGTGATTTCTGGGTATTTGTCCTAATAAATATTATAAGTATTGAAGTCGTAGGGTAAAGTTGAAGACTTTCTAGGGTAGCAGAAGATTTTGTTTTCCGTGAAGTACTGTTGGGGTTTTTTAGGATGGGCTAACTATTGTACACCATCGGCAACATAAACTCTCTTATCCTCTTCGCCATCTCGTCATCAGGCAATTCTTCTGGCATCACTGTGTTATTACGCGTAGGATAGTACGATTGATCCAACACATTCAACATGAATAAAGGTATTTTTCCATCTCGTATCCCCTCGCACACCGATAGCACTTCTTCTACAGCTATATGGCCCGATTCATTGAGCGAGATTAGCTTATTGAACCATTTTCTGTCTTTAATATAGAACGGCGTAGGATCGCGGCCGTTGGTGACTGCCGGCGAATTAATGGCGTCGATAGCAGCAGTGGCCAAGGCGTTTTCAAAAGTTATATTACTGGATGGGTCCTGTAGCCTGGAACGTTTTAGGGCCGGATCGACCGAATCTTCGTCGTGTTGGGCGGTCTGCGACGAAACCACATCGGAATCGGACCCGTCGTTGGCAATAGACGATAACGCTTTTGAGAAAGGTATTCCGAGCTCGGGGTCTTCCGAGTGTAGTCTTTTCTTTTGTTTATGTGGAGGGCTTCCTCCGACCTTGGTGGCTTTTACAGGCACAAGCGGCTTGAAATACTCGTTGCTGGCTTCGAGGTAGTCGAACTTGGGGATTTCGTGGTATATGTCGCCCAAGCCCTCTGCGTATTTCAGGTCCAACCGTATCAATAACGGCAAGATTTCATTGTGATACACAGACATGTACCGCAAATTGTCACTTAGAAAGAAATCATTTACAATCAAGTTGCCTTTGTTGAAAGCACTTAGCGAGGGGAGAGAGAGCGACTCGCTGTAAAGCAACGATTTGATCTGTCTCTCGTCAAGAACAAGAGTGTTGGTGGTGTTATCAATGATCTGGAACCTGCCAATTTCGGGGTTCCACCGGTACGAATATCCTGTGGGAGAGGGGTTATTTTTCAGGTGCAACATCAACACGTACCATATTTTGTATCTGTGATGATTGACATTGAGCAAGTGCTGCTGGCACGAGTACTTGGTGTATGTGGAGTAGACGGTTTCGGGGTTGGCCGCACGGAGCTGGCCCGTCACATACGCCCATGCTTTCTTGGTCATTTCGGCCTCGGCGCCTTTATGGTAGCTGTGCACCACATCGCTCAACAACTTGATGAGAAACTGGTCCATTTTGGGCGTCCATCTTCGGTACTTGGAGTCGCGTGATTTGAGGTCATACTCGGTCAATTCGGGTAGATCTTGTTTCATTTGCGCCTGCTGGCCATATTGGTGCTGTTGAGCTGCTGCCACTGCTGCGGCGGCCGCGAGCTGCTGCTGCTGCTGTTGCTGCTGCTGTTGCTGCAAAAGTAGATGGTGCTCGTCCTGCTGGATGTGGTGGTGCATTTTCTGCTGGATGTGTTGTTGTTGTTGGGACGACTGCGTGGCGATCCGCAACGCCTCGGCGGTCTGGTGTTGGTCTACTCTCTGCATTTGTTGGGATGGCATATACAGATATATCACTATAGATCACTTAAATGTAAACACCTGCAACCTGTAGTTACTTAACTTTCGTAAGTTACACTTTCGAACTTACACTTTCATGCAGTGAAGTTACACTTTCGAACTTCTCTTGGGTTTGCAGGTAGTGCAAACCCCAAGTACACGAGGTACACGAAAAAACACCACGAAAGTACGCACACATAATATAGCTTTCTCTGGGTCATATTCTTATATCTCAAAGCTCTTCTGGCTACACATAATAGCTTGTTTCTGTTCATAAGCACACATCGGGCTTTCTCTGTGATGTTCTTTTTCTGGACTTGTCCATGACGTTTGTGGATAATGATCTTCCATCACCAGGCTACTGAAATGTTCAACGTAGATACATCAAATCAAGACAAACTATTGAATATTGTTTTAATGTAGTTTGACAAACTTAGAAGATTGACGTCGAAGATTATCGTAATAACATCAGTGTAGACATACACATCGAAGAATCTATTAAGATTATCTTCTTCGATGTTTATACAAACTTTTTATAAACTTATTAGATCACCATATTCGACGTATATCAATATCATTTATTTTGAGCATCGTAGAAATTCCCACTGAAAATCAACATAACCCTACTAACACTATTAGAGTGCGGGTGTAGAGTACTTGAGAGTGCGGGTGTACAGTGCAGGCTTTCCTTTTGTTGCCTGGAGTTTAAGAACGGTCGGATAAACACTATAGAAAATTTGAGTACGATTTCTCAGTTCTCACTTACACTAGAGATATGGGTTGGAGTGCTGAGGTTAAATGCTAGATGTTGGGAGATGTTCCAAAGTTGTAGGTTTTCTTTTTGTAATTTGTACGATAAGAGTGCAGGAAGGTATTTCTCAGTCACTAACCCTACTATTTCTCCTAACTATTTTACCACTAACAGCTGGATTTATTGTAATAGGTAGTTGAAGTAATTGTCTAAGATACAAAACAAAATAATTAGAAATGAAGGGATTGGTCTTGTAATTAGACCTCACTCGATCTGCTTTAGCATAATTTAATTAACTTTGGCTGCGAAAAATTTGAATTACAATTATAGTGCTAAGATGTTAAAATTCTGACAGTGATCTAAGAGTACTAGAGTGTAGGATGATAGAGTGCTGCGTGCTGAGTGCTGAGTGCAGGATGTTTAAGAGTGCAGGATGTTTAAGAGTGCAGGATGTTCTGGATGTTTTGGAGTGCTAAGGTTTTTTTTAATGATCGAGTGCTGAATGTAGAATGATATAGTGCTGAGTACTGGATGTTTAAGAGTGCAGGATGTTCTGGATGTTTTGGAGAGCTATGGTTTTTTTTAATGATAGAGTGCTGAGTGCTGAGTACTGGATGTTTAAGAGTGCAGGATGTTCTGGATGTTTTGGAGTGCTTTGATTTTTTTTTTGTAGGGTACTGGATGTTTCCGTATGAGTGCTAGGATGTTCATGCGTTTCAAGGTTTCTGATAAAAAGACTGCTGGATGTTTAGAGTGCTAGGTTGTGACTACTTATGTGCTATATAGTATGACTTGATCTAAAGATTTAGTTGCAATTTAGTATGATATTAATGGCTGCGAAAAAATTAAAATTATGATACTTGTGATACTTGTATTATGTAAAGTTTTCCTCACTCTGAGTATTTTTGAGAGTGCTAGTCGTTAAGATTGCAGGATGTTCTGGAGTGTTATTGCGTTAAAAATATCAGTTGGTAATGTTGGAGGAGAAACTATTTGGGTTGAACTTTTACACCCAAATTACAGCCAACAATCTCAATACTTGTCGATTTTAATTTCTGGATACACATTATTACTTGACTTTTGTCAATTCATTAGTGACTATTCATATGAGATATTAAAAGGTATTATATAAAAGTATTATTTAGTCCTTCTTTTTCTTTTCTCTGTTACCCTTGGGCACTCTTGCTAACCAGTAAAGAAAGACAGACAAGATAATATTGGCAATGAAGGCAATGACAATACCAAAGTTTCTCCATCTCTCGTTGAATTGAGCGTCGATATTGTCCAAAAAGTCATTGGTACTCTTCTGACTACAGAAACTACAGTTGCTAGTAGCACTAGGGTTAAGCAAGTTCCCACCAGCAAAGGAAAGATAGTTTTTGAAGTATTCTCCACAAGTTTGACCACTTGGTGGATTGACATTCAACAATTCGACCTTAGAACACACAACATCAGTGTTGGCTAAACCAGTAGTAAGCATACCTTGGATAAGATAAGTGAATGGATTGGCTCTGTACATGAAGATCCAGAAACCAGGAAGAACTTTCTTGGTGGCCAAAACACCACAGAAATTCAAACACATGGTGAACAAAGTAACAGCCAAGTTGGCAGCGTTATCAGCAATTTCAATGAAAGAAATACACAAGTGACCCATGGTAGTGGTGTACACGTAGAAAGCAATAATAAAAAACCACATCAAAACACCACGGGAGTCGACAGAGTCGGTAGGTTCGGCGTTTTTGTAAAGTCCAACAGGGTAGTACCAACAGAAGAAACCTAGGGTACCAACGACAATCTGGTACGGCATTTCAGAAGTGATTTGAGCAGTGATAAAAGCGAGCCACGAGAACGTTCTGGATGGAGCTTCTCTCACTTCATAGACACTTCTTTGCGCAACGAAATATGGAAGCATTTGTTCCACCAAAGTGGTGAAAGCAATCATAAATATAAACACCGAGAACATTTGATTCTGTAAACCTTGCATAGAAGTACCGGCGTGGAAGAAAGAGAAACCGTTGAACAAACACGTAGAAATAGCCAAGAAGGCCTTGGCGTAGATGTAACTTGGAGATCTCCAATCTTGAACGATAACTCTTTGAGTAACAATCAAGTATTGGTACCAGATAGGAGCGGCATAAGTCTTGTGAGATTCTTTGGATTCGTCCTTTGGAATCTTGACCAATTCTTGTTGCATCTTGTCCAATTCTTGCTTAACTTCGCGGTATTCACTGGAGTTTCTCCACACTTCGAAGTAATCTTGTTTAGCGTGAGAACCAGGGGCAGCACCAACAACTTCCAACATCCATTCAGCTGGGTTGGCTTCTGGAGGACATGGGTCAGCACCATACTTTTCGAAGTAGTTGATCAAGTCTTGACAGTTTTCACCCAAGTCACCAAAGTAAACAGTACGACCACCCTTTTGCAAGAAAAGTAAACGGTCAAATTCCTTCAACAATAAGGCGGAAGGCTGATGGATAGTACATAAAATGGCTTGACCATGGTCACACAACTTTCTCATCAATTTACAAATCGACCAAGCAGTTTGGGAATCCAAACCAGAGGTTGGTTCATCCAAGAACAACAACAACTTAGGCTTAGCAACCAATTCAACACCGATAGTCAATCTCTTTCTTTGTTCAACGTTCAAACCGGAACCGGCAACACCAATAAGGGCATCGGCATAAGCGGTCATTTCCAACAAATCAATGATGTACTCAACATATTCTTGCTTTTCCTTCTTGGAAACAGAGTAAGGTTGTCTCAAGTAGGCCGAAAACCTCAAGGCTTCACGGACAGTAGAAGTACTTAAGTGCAAATCTTGTTGTTGAACGTAACCAATGGATCTCTGAAAAGACGAATCCAAGGGATGACCATTCACCATTCTGGTACCATTTGAAATGACACCAGTGGTAACTCTTTCAGACAAACAATTCAACAATGTGGTCTTACCGGCACCCGACGAGCCCATCAAGGCAGTCAATTGACCAGGCTTGACCCATCCATCGACCTCATTCAAGATAACTCTATCTTCCGACTTGATCTTGACTTGGTAAGTCAAATTTTCCCAGTGGAAGATTTGGTTAGAAGAAGTCAATGCGTTAGTGTCGGAAGAAGCAGAAGAGGTGTTGTTTGCTTCCATTTGGTCCTTATATGGAACTTTTTCATCGAGGCTACCGGTTTCAATATCAGCAGTCTTGGCCTGGTTCTTCTTGGCTAATCTCTTGTTCTTTCTGATGTCACCAAGCAAGTACAAAGCGATTTCACCCTTTTGCATAGAACCCTTGTTGAATTCAGTCAAGCTGACGTAAACACCCAAGAACACAACAGCAAATGCAACCACAATACCAAAGTTTCTCCATTTGTGAGCATTGGAGAATCTGTAGGTTTCGTAGATGTATCTGGCACCAGAAACGACAGTCGAACCAGGGGTACTACCAACAGTGCCACAGATTTGGTTATCAAGAGAAGCACCTTCGTAGCCAGGACCGGAAGGCACAAACTGAGCACATTCGAAGTTACGGCCGGAAAATTCGTTAGCCATCAAAGCCTCGAAAACGTAACCAACAGGATTGATATAGTTGATCCATCTTCCCCATCCCAACATTTTTGGAGTTGGAATAACGAAACCGGCGTAAATAATCATGGCTGACAATAAGAGGGCAGCTGGAGTCATGGCATTGGAAACGGAAGTGGAAACCGCACCCAAGGATCTAAAGAAATGTGACATAACCAAAGTACACAAGAAGCACATTAGCCAATAAAAGAAGAATCTCCCTGGGTTTCTTCGAAGATTGACCATGAAATAGAAAGTGAAATTGAATGATGTGGACGCGAGAAGCTTGGTTGGCAATTCGGTGATGACACCCGCTAGAGCATCGGCAGATGGACGATATAATGCATACTGTTTGTGTTTTTCGACAATTGGTCTGGCTTCGAACAAAGTCATGATTTCCAACATCGAGGAAAATGCGTTATACAAGACAGCAAAGTACAAACCTGCACCACGGAAGTAGAACGACTCGGTGGAAGACGGCTGGTTATAGAAAACCGAAGACAAAACCAAACCCATAATCAATTGACCTGCCACCGTCGAGATGGAGATTGAAGGATCACCCTTCACACGCAAGTAATTTCTGTACATGATGTATCTGACTTGCATGAAGAAGGACACGGTGTATGGAGACTTGACGGAAAGATGGTTGGATTGTTTCGCGACGTGGGCGTTGTGGTATTCGTCCTTGACGTTGTTTTCCTTGGAGTAAGCGATGTTTTCGTCGATTTCGTTGACTAACGCAGCGTATTGACGAGAGCTCTTCCAGTAAGCTTCGAATTCTTTGGCGGTTTGAGGAACCTTGTCTTCGAAGCCTGGTCTGGCGATTCTTTCGGCAGGGCTGGTAAGCGAGGTAAGGAAATCAGCAGTGGTTTGTCTTTGCACGCATTCCCATCCCATTTGGACGAAATAGTCCTTGGCTTCGCTGGCTTTCCCGAAGAAGATTTGGTAACCTTCGTATAAAACAACAACCTTGTCGAACAAATCGTAGGCATCTTGAGAACATTGGTAGATGGCAATAAGAGGAGTGGTGTCTAGAATGGTAGCCGAAGTCTTCAATGCTCTGATGAATTCCAATGCAGTGGCGGAATCCAAACCTCTGGTAGCGTTATCCCAACATTGCAAGTTGGCACCGGAAAGGGAGACCTCGGCAATCGAGACTCTCTTACGTTCACCACCAGAGACCCCTCTAACGAAATCGTTACCGACTTTGGTGTTTCTTGTGTGGGATAAACCATAAGTGGCCATGTATACACTGGCCATATGCTTGGCGTATGCTTCTCTGTCGACATTAGGACCTCTGTTTTGAGGGGTTCTTAGTCTGGCGGCGAACTCTAAGGTGTCACCGACATACAAGTGTGGGAAATGGACATCGGTTTCGGCAGAGTAGATCACGTCACCACGGTGGTATTTTTCAATATCGTGCATAGTCATACCGTCGTAGGAAATAACAGATTCTTCACCGATTTCAAAACCGTAAGTGTGAGCAGCAATGGTCTTCAAAAGAGTAGAACAACCAGAACCTGGTCTGCCCAAAACCACAGTGACTTCACCTGGTTTCATGATGGCGTCCATAGACTTAAGGATGTCAAAGTAATGGGAAGGATCTTTCTTTTTGATGGATCTGATCCCATCAGCAGCCAATTTAAAAAGAGCACTGGTGACGGTCGGTTGGTAGTCGGAGCCAGCAGCGATACCCGAAGCTCTCAAGTTTCTGTAGCAAATCCCCAATCTGGAAGGCTTATAGTATTGAGGATCAGACTCGTACAATTTCTTCAAGTTCTTGACCCAGTATTTGGCATTGAATTGGTCACTTTCAGGATCAAGTGCCTCCTCAGCAATTTCTTGGACGAATGGAGAAACACCAGGAACGGCTGACATGTTGGAAAGGTATCTCAACAATCCAGCGGAACCACTAGCATTGTCTTCAAGGGACTCACGAGTGAACTGGCGGGCCAATTGCTGGATATTCCTGTTGGTGTTTTCGTCAAAGCCGTGATCGATGGAGTTCTTCTCCGAACCATCGCCTTTATTCAAATCATTTGCAGACATTGTCGATTCAGCAAGGTGATCTTATCAATCAACTCCAAGTCTAAAATGTTTGATTAAAGCATGGACTTTATACTCCCAACGTTTTTTGCAGCTATTTATAAATTCACTGCATTTAACATGGTAGCGCATTCAGTATATTTTTTCTTAGCGTTAATTTTTTTTTTTTTTTTTTTTTTTCGCGGCAACAATAGATCGCATAGATAGTACTGATCGGTCATTGCGCCTTGGCACCATTAGGTTCACGGAGGAATAAAGACATCCGAACCGACGCACCGAAAGTTCTAGGACCGCTGCGGTCCATGGACCAGATACCATGACCAAATTTCAGACAGCTTAGGTTTCAAGAGTTCTAGTACATCACCACCAAATCCGTCAAGGGTGTTTTCTCTTTTCTGAGGCGAAGCTTTTCGCATTTGTTGCAACCTTTTTTTTGGTACACTTAATTCTCATTTTTTACAGCCAAATGCGAAAATCACCACCAAATCCGTCAAGGGTGTTTTCTCTTAGCTACTATTGATATCTTCTCTTTTCCTGTTCACTAAAATAGTCTTTCTTTTCAAAAGAGGACGTATGGCTGAGAAGTCTATCTCTATCTTGAGAGAGGTAGTTTTGGTAGTTGTGGGACTTCTTCTCCAACTGGTACTCCTCGAGTCTCTCCTGGACTTTTGTAAACTTATCAAGCATTTCATAAATCCTCTTTCTTTTGATCGACAACAGGTTGCTGATGCCGGGCGTGGACGGGCCAGAGGTCACCCCAGGTGCGACTGGCGCGATGGGGCCAGATGCAGGGACCGCGGACGCGGAATAGTGGATGTGCGAAATGGAGTTGAGCCGGTTGCTGAGAATGGTGAATGTAGACGACTGCGGCAAGATCATGAGCAACCCGTACAAGGTTTTGTAGAGGTACGGGTGTTTCTCGGGCTCCAAGAGCTGGAGTCTCAACTTGAGGAAGATGGGCGACTCGATGAGCTGGATAAGCACATCCAACTGGGTCAAGAGCTGGAAGTTGACTTCCAGTTCCGACAAGTTTTTGATGATCAAGTAGGCCAACTCGTAATTGGAGGTGAGTAAGCAGAGAGAAAGCGCGCTGGGCGCGTTGTGGCACCAGCTCTGGAACAACGTGGCGAACACCGACCAGTCTTCGATCTTGTACACATCGAGGTTCTTGAGTTTTCTCCGGAAGGTGGTGAGTTCTTGTGCTGTTAGGAGAATCTCATTCAAGGTGACTATGATAGCATTCAAAAAGTCCAAGTCGCCAAGCGGCACCAACACCTCTGACAATGTCTTGAAGATTCTTTCCGAGTTTAATGTCACGCACAACTTCCTAATGATAAACTCGACTCTTCCTCTTGAAAGCGTAGGAGCGTTCGAATCTTCCTTCTCTAACAACTTGGTCAACTTGATCATAAAGTCCTTGAAGAACTCCTGGTTGGCTTCGGAGATCTTGGACAACAATTGAAGCACTTTCAAGATCACCTCGTTACTGGCATCGGTACACGATCTAAGAATGCTGGTAAGATCAAACTTGTCGTCGCCCTCTCCCACAAACTGGAAGAAACTCTCGGAGTTCTTGGAGTACAAGAACGTCAACCATTCTAAGGAAGTGATCCGCGAAAGCTCGTTGTTGGACGTCAAGTACTTCTTGGTGATTCTCGCTAGCGTGTTGGGCAATTGGTACTCTACAAACTCGTCATAAACCTCTTTGGTGAGCCCGTGAATCAAGTTTTCGTTGATTTCATCCGATTCGATTTCGTCGTAATTTCCAAACCGCACCAAAAGATCCTGTAAAGAATTGTTGAATTGCAAAAACAGGTTTCTCAAGTCAAAGTCCTTTTCGTCATCGGTCTTGGAAATGTTCGACAACACTATAGAGATACATTCGGGCAAGCACTTGATGAAACCAATGGGTGCGGTTCCTAAAATCTCCTGTAGCCATTTCAATATAATAAACTGGATTTCCAACGAGATCTCGTGCGGTTCTTGTGCCAACTCGCTGTTGGTACTGTCTTCATTATCATCGATTCTGATAAAAGATAAGAGAATATCGATGATTTTGGCATAGTCTATAAAGATATCTTGCCCATTAAGGAATATTTCGCCATCCGTACTCTCATCATCATAAGAACCATTCACTTTATCATCACCCTCTTGTACGGAGTTTCGTTTACGTACAATGGTGGTATCGTCAGACTTGATGGACGCCGAGTCTTGGAGCTTTATCTCTTCGGTTTGCTCAGTGACGCTTTCAATCTCGGCTGCTGCTTCGCTTTCTGGCTCGTTTTCTATCTTGTTTTCATTCTTTTTCGCTTTTCTTTCTTTGATGAGAAAGTTCTTCTTCACTTCAAACTTCACCTTGTAGATCGACTTGATTTCTTTCAAAAACATGTTCAAAATGTTTTCCGTATCGTATCTCACGTCTGCAGGCGAATTGTTCATCAGAAACTTGATCAAAGGCTTGAGGAAATTGGGCAAGAACGTGATGAGCTCGAGCGAAGGAATGTCGTCAAATAACTCCAACCAGCTGATCAAAAACTTTTTGGCAAACGGATCTATAGTATACATTCTTTCAAGCAATGTAGGAATGAATTTCGGCAACGAAAACGCCTTTTGGCTGTCTTGAATATGGTTTACTTGGATGGCCACGCCGTTGGCATCGACCAAATGCGTTTGGATTTCGTTCGAAACTTCTTGTTGCTGCAAGATCGACACGTAGTTGGTGGCTTTGGCGCTGACAATATCCTTGATAAGTCGATCGAGAATGTCTGCGGCGTTCTTCACTGACGACTCTGTATCGGTCACCAATATACAGAGAATATCAAACACTTCGTTGAAATAAAGCAACATTTCGCCTCGGGCGATCTTGGCTATGTTGTACAACGATTCACATGCATAGTACCTGACTCTGGCATCGGTATCTCTAAACGTAGCAAAGATGGGCTTGATGATTTCCTCCAAAAAGTACGCTATTGCAAAAGACCCGAGCGCCACAGAAACGCTTCCGAGCGCCGTTATGGAGCCCATCTTGGCCGAATTGGTTCCGCCGTTGGTCAACTCCGTCAATTCATTGATGATTTTGTAGATCGTCTGGCTGTCGTTGCGGGCTAGAGCTGCTTTGGTCAAGCTTTCGATCTGGAACGCGGTGGCTTTACGTTTTTCATAGATGTGGTTGGAAAGGTCTTTGATGAGTGACGGTTCTAGCACGTTTGCGCTGGCCATGGTCTCAATTGTTAGCTCAATTGGAGTATTCAATTATACTTTCAATTAACTATTGTTGATTAGACTCTTCATTTGAGTTTTGGGAGTAGTCACGTGGGGAAATAGTATATCAATTAGACAAACATCCTAAAACACTATGAGAGAATGTTTGTCAATGGAGATTGATAGTATAGACATTTAAGTTATACTACTTTTATCCACTCTATGTATATGGTATATTAGTATATAGGTATTTACTACACTTGTAGCTTCCATCTGCCATTCGCAGCCACTTTCCTTGAATCTGCGACTTTAATAGTGAAAAATGATCTAAGGGGCTGATAAAGGCATACCCACTTAGAGGGTCTGTGTGTATTTCTTATCATTGCGCTCTACGATATGCAAAATTGAGATACAAATATGGTTTATCTACTATATTTTGTATTATATAGTATGACATTATTAGATTGAGCTTCAATCAAGTAGGAGACCCATGGCTGCGAAAAATCAAAAATTATGTGATACTTGTAATAAGTGAAGTTTTCTTTATTTTTAAGTATTCCAGAGTGCAGCTATTAAAAGTGCAGCTTGGACTGTTTGGCATATCGTGCTTTTCTATTGCTCGTGCCTTGATCAGAGACTAGAAGATCTTGGTCTTGGTTAAGGGAGAGATCAAAGAGTTCGATACGCCTTATACATTATTCAAAACCGAAAACAGTATCTTTCAACAAATGTGTGAAAGATCCAATATCACTGATGACGACTTCATAACTAAGCATTAATTTAGACTATACTAATACCCAACCCATGAACTTAATATGTTTAATAATATATGCAATACAATTTTGAGCCCATAAGATTGTGCATGAAGGATCAATAAAAGTGACTTTAGGGGTAAAGTCACAAACTGACTTCAAGAAGTAGACCCTATGTCAAGTTTCGTCAGTGACTCCTAAATCACCGATAGTATAGCTATAAATAACTTGGTCCGAGACTGATGGGAGAGTACAAGTCTAATTGCGCTACCCGATTTGGAAGTTGGTAGCGGTTTAAATTGCCCTACCCGACTTGGATATTGGTAGCGGTTTGAATTGCCCTACCCAATTAGGAAATTGGTAGCGGTTTGGAATCAGCCTCAGCTCCTGGTTCGTAAGGCGCAGCTCGATCTGGCACAAGACCAACTCAGTCTTGCAATTTCTACAATTGTATAATGTGCTTTGTAGTCATCCGAATGTGAATAGGGTAAAACTACTAAGTCACATTCACTATACGGCCAAGAAAAAAAGAAAAATCTAACTTTGTTCGTCTCACTTACGGATCGGATAGGCTAAGGGATTAAAGCTGTTGCGGTACTGTTTGATATGTAGCTAGTTACATATTTAATATAGTTGAGCTACGCTTTCATAGCATATTGACCAAGAATCAGAAACTCGATTTATTATCTTGGAGTACAATTTTCTGGTATATGCCGGCTTCTATGAGGTGGAGGGATTACTCAAGGTGATATGTAGAACTTGGCAGTAAATGTGTCAATATCATTTGGACCGTCAGCTTCTAGGCCAACTTTCTATGAATTTGACATGTTGTTTAGTTATTATATAGCTATGATGACCACTATACCCCAAACTACGCTGATTAGACGAAGGGCTCGGTGTGTGTATGTAGATCGATTGTTTTCGATTGTTTTCGATTGTTTTAAACCTTCGAAACAGAGAATGTTGTATATAAGATGCTCTTGAAGAACTTAAAAATTTTGACAAATAAACTTTTCAATTAAAATACATATTCAACTTTTTGCACCCAAAGTCACGTGTAAGCAGCACTTTCTTATACTGGCTATTGCTAGTAAAGATGACTACGCGAGTACTTATACATAAATAGGTTATTGACAGATTCATGCTAGCCTATTGCTCACTTTATATATGTGGAATAATTCTAATTATTCCTACAGAAGTACTTATTTCAATTTCTTATTGACCACTTAACAAGTCCCCTTTTAGATTTATATACATTCTAATCTTCCGTACTATTTGAATAATTGTCAACTTCTAGACCAACTTTCTATTTATATAGTGGGATTTCTTTTGTGTTTCGCAGCTTTTAGTAAATTAATGGAAATATAGTGTCCCTCTATTCTAAAGCTGAGGTTTGGCAATTATCAAGACACAGAATAGTTCTTAAGAACCTATGAGTTTATGAATTAGTTGGCTTAGAAGTTGTACATCTGATTACAGAAAGATACAAAATGCAGCACTAATAAGTTCCAGCTTTCCTAGTATCTTTTTTTGAATAAAAAGAGTTTCGGATGTGATAAAAGATGGGGTCGACAAGGTGTTAACTACTAGAATCTTACAATAAACGAGCTAAAATCATATAAAATGTAGATCGATATTATAAGGCTTGTAGTGACTAGACGTGAAGGATACTAAATATTTTAAGGTGTGCCACTTGATTACGAGCTTTCTACTGGCCGCCTAAAGTCATCAAAGCCGCACATACCCAAAAGTGATACTCGTTAAGACGTAGCCCGAGTTACTTCAAAGCTCTACGATCGGTACAGTTAACACGTCAAATTATATTCATGAAGCATAAAAGCATATACCTTGATATCTAGAGTAAATCATCATTGAATATTCATAAATTGTGAGTCAGTGTAGGATCTACTTATGATAGTAAAGGTTAGTGAGGAGTTTTTCCAGTGTACTGTAATTAGTTTTTGTTAGTGTGATATCAAATATTTGCAAGTAATACTCTTATAGTGACTATTTTGTTTTCTAAATCCACATTGACGTCCAATTGTGCTTGGTGTTTGCTGTACAACTATAGTTAGTGTTTTCCATTGTACATTGGACTTTTGCTTTTGGGTGCAAATTTTCATTGCTGAGAAGCGCGATGCAACTTGCTGCCCTGCATCTTGTAGCATCTGCCAACTTGCATATTGCGGGAGTAGGATTCTACGAAGCAGCATGGATCTGGGCAATGTAAAGTACTCTCTACGGCATTCAAAATTGCGAAATATAAATCATCTACTTCTTTATTACTCCAGCTGAAAAATGCGATTAAAAAATATTCTAATTGCTGCAAAATTTAGGATTTGACAGTATTGAGATTTACTTCAAGGCATTAAATGTCATTTAATTAAATCCCTAATTGTACTCACCTTATTATATTATTAACGAGGCAGATCACAAAACCACAAGTACTTTGGTGGTGTATTGTTTGTTCAGTACCTAATTCTTATTGTACTTATGACTTGTATGCTCGAATATTTGTCATCTACATTCACTCTTGTTTGGGTTAATAAATAAATAAATGGATAGACTATACAGAATTAAACTATAGCTGGTACCATGAGCCACGGAGCCAGTCGGTGACGGTAATGCAGTGAATATTTCCGAGGAAATATGAGGGAATCTGGTAAAATTCCAAAGAATTTACACGAATAGATAATGGAGATGCTGGTGGAATAAAATCCCTCGGAAATTATTTGATTGGAGATTGGGAAATTTCGAGGTTTGATTTATCTCCATTTATATCGGAATAGATGTGTCGTTGCCTTTATAGGTATTTGTATTTGGACGCTTTCTCTTTCTGGTGTTTGTATCGTCCCACGCCTTCTTGTAATAGTCCTCGTCTTCAGACTCTACACCTTCAAGCAAATCGTCGTGCAAGTCGATGTCGTCGTAATTGAACTCAGAACTGAGGTTTTCGAGGTTTTCGAATTTTCTACAGGGTTTTTGCTTATTATCTCTACAGGCATCAGGCAAGTTGGAGAGGGTGGAGTCGATGATGGTGGCATTATTGGTGCTGTTGTGGGTGGGTTCGGATGGAAGAATGCTGTACAATGCTCTGAGATCCGCTTCGGCAAAACTATCAATAGAAGGCATTTTGACCTTGAAGTTGATGAACAAATTGCCTCTCTTGTACCTCTTTAAATCAAAAGCTACATCTCTGAGCTCGTCTACTTCACTAAGAGTTTCGAAATATTCTCCTCCCAGCACCATTTCATTTATAGGCATACCAAGGCCTTTAATGACCTTGGGCTCGTTTCCAATGGTGCCCACCACTTCTGCGAACTCCGCAGCCTCATTGTACTCCAGATTAAGTGCTTTGTTTCCATGCACGTTAATACGGACTCGGAGCGACCGGTCCTGGCTGAGATAATTAGGGATGATGATTTCTCCTCCCAATAATGCAGTTTTCAAGTCGATCTCGTGCTCCATGTACAAGTCATTATACTGCCGTATAAGGAACGGATGTGCTACTTCTTTCAAGTGTATGACCACATCTCCAGGTATAATGGCCCTTCCTTCATCGGCCTCTCCTTGTAAAATGATCTTGTCTCCGTTGCTTGAGCCTGGCAAAACATTAATCTTGATAAGCTTCTTTTCTTTTACGTACCCACCATTGCAATTTCGACATATATCGTTGCGAGCAATGTAGATTCCGGTCCCGTTACAGGGCTTACAAGGGCCGACCTGCTGGAACCGCGAAAACTGGTTATAATATGTGATTTTCACTGCTCCCAGGCCCTGGCACTGGCTACATGTTCTGGGATTCAAGCCTCCTATGCCCTTGCAAACCCCACACTTACTACTCTTTGGAAGATGGAGCTTGATGGTTTTTCCGTAGCACATATCAGCAAGATTGGTGTGGCACGTATGGTGGATATCCAGGCCCCTTCTGAACTCCTGGTCTAGCGCAGAGCCCACTGGCTCCACATGCTTCTTCATATTGCGGTCTCTGCCGGGTTCGGGCATGTTCATGGACATGCCAGGAAATCCGAACCCAAACTTGCATTCTCGTGAAAACATGCTGTTAATATCATTAAACACCTGTGAAAACATCGACGAGGCACCAGAAGCATCAAAGGCTTGATACTGCCGTTTTTGCTGCTGCTGCTGCTGTTGTTGTTGTTTCTCTGCTAATGTTCCGTCCAAGCCCGCCATTCCATAAGTGTCGTACACTTGCCGGGATTTCTGGTCTCGCAAAACCTCGTAAGCACACGTCATTTCCTTGAATTTCTCGGTCAATTCTGGATCATTGGTCTTATCGGGGTGGCACTTCAATGCTAGTTTCTTGTATGCTTTGGCTATCTCCTCGTTTGTGGCTGCGGGCGACACCGCTAGCACGTCGTAGAGCTTTGTTTCAACTACCATTGTGTGTAAAGCAAGAAATATTACAATCCAGGACTTTTTTACTGCTAACCACTATCCTCAAATTCTTCCCTGTCATCACTGATTTGAAGCTCAGTGGAACTTTCGATTGGTTTCTGTGGTCACGTGCGCAGCACTCCCCAGCATGACAAATGCACTTTGCAGGCACGGCATTGGTCAGATTACTCAGAATAGAAGGACTTAAGCGAGAGGACGTATGGTCTGCCTTCGGAGCTCCATTATTCTCCGAGCAGGTGTCGCCTACCACTCAGTAGGTGTAGATACGGGGTACTCTGACGGGTCCGATTGTTCTTCTGCTATATGCAGGCTCGAGCCTTATTACTAAGATTACTGATTAAGCGACGTACATGATGGGATAGTCAAACTACAATTTACTAGTATGTACCGTAAAACATTTCAAAGAAAGCCTTTGTTGTAGTACGTACCTACTGTAGGTTGAGATTTGTGTTTCAGTAGTGGAGGAAGTCCGGCTTCTGATATGAGAGCCCGGGCTCGAGGCATTTAAGCGACAATGCCTAGGATCCTCGAGAGTTATGGTTCAAAAAAAAGGTTTTTAAGCTGGTTTTATTGCTTTAGTTAGATAATCAAAGTAGACCGGAAAAATGTCTCGAGATTTGCCTACAAATGAGTTTTCGCTGTGAGTCTTGCTTTACTACTGCGGTGAGGATGTTCTGAATTGTGATTTCAGGGTGTTTTCCAGTTTGGTGTTTGGATGTTTCCATCTGTAAACGTATTTAAGCGTCTGTACTCAACAATCCAGTAATCTTTAGCTCTTACTATCTAAAATATCAGTCCTCCTTTTCATCCAAAACCAGAATGAACTGGTCCTCTACGTCCTGTATTTTCGCTCCTTCAAGCTAAATTTTTCTCATAGTTACAATATCGGATGCATAAATTTTGCAGCCATTAGAAATACTTCCCGAAATCATGTATGCTCAACAGGTCAGATGATGCTGCTTACTATAATGTGCATGCTTCTACGAGGATGGAATTAAGCTCATAGTTTCGTATTATAAAATTAAAAACTGACAATCTCAGAGTTACTACTGTAAGTAGGCTTACCGACACTAATAGTATCCTTATCCTGATCAAAAACCCAATAAGCGTATTTTTGGACTTGCACTCCGATCAAGTAATAGTCATCAACATGAATATTGATAGGACATAAGCCATGAGCCGGACCCCAAGGTTCCCCAATAAATTCGGAGACTGGAACGGTTACGGTTGCCTTTTCTTCGCCGAAGACGAATTCCAAATTCTTACCTTCTTGTTTGCAATCGACAAAGTAGTGTGCACCATCCCAACTATCGATGCTTCCTCCTAACGTGGTAGTAATATTTTCAACAACTGCCTTTGGAACAGTCACATTTGGTGAACCGGTATCCACAGTTGCTGGAGCCCCTTGAGTATTGAACAGCACACCATCAACAACAAGGGTGTTGATGGGAATCTTCATACCACCCTCATATATCATACGTGGTACGGAAACCAAATCTCCATCATATTTTGCCTTGTCCAAACCACCAAGGAGGAAACTTCCAGTAAAACCCACTTGATCATCGTGCCAGTACGAGAAAGCGGCACGATTAATGTGGCCTTGCGCCTTCAATTTATTAGGTAAGTATTCGGGATCAGACTGGTTGTTCAAAGCCATCCCCAAAATACCTTGAAAGAACGCTTTATCTGTCACGGCGAACTCCAAATCTTCAACTGTCACGCCGCCAATGCTCACTTGGTCCTTACCTAACCAACCGCTTTGAGCTCCACCTCCAAGATATGAACCACCCCATGGCTCGCCCAAGTCAACATACGTAGTGGAGTCGAGTGGATTGAAAGTTCCCCCATCTTTACAGTCTGCGGCGCCTTCATCACATGTGACGTTGCTATTAGGAAACCAAGTTTGGTAACTTCCGGTATCCCATATGATATGCACTGGGCTCTTTTGAGAGCCAGCTAGGAGCTCAACATACAAAAAATAGTGCCTTCCTGTCTTAAAAGGTACCAGGATTGGAGCTGGAACATCTCTCGCCTGCAAGCCGTTATCCAAGTTGATAGGGCTTGCAAATACATTGGGGATAACGCCCATTGCCAAAGCATAAACCAAGTTCTTTGTAAGAATCATTTTGTATTTTTTTTTTGAAGAACTAGCATTTGAATTCACAGGTTCTGAACCTCTATATATAGTTGTCGAATCTCAATGGAACATATCGTACCCGGTGAAATTCGCAATGAATGCCAAAAATGGTATGCAATTATATCTATGTTGCATCCTCTTGGTATTTCTCACAAAATTGTTGTACTTGTTTCTTCTTTTACGTCATCAGAATAGAAATCGCCGTTCGAGTTTGACTCGGTAATGCAATAATTGGATAGAATCCTAATCTCTTGCTGATGTAGTAGAAGATTGTCCTAGGTCTGTATGCAGTGCCCTGAAATTCAGGTGTGCAGCCCTGTCCACCATATAAATATTGCGAAAGGGTTGGTCATGTACCCCAGTTGCTAGTGACCTTCTGGAAGGAGACCAGAGTCAACGTGCGAAGTCGGACAGATGCTAGATAAATTACACACATTATGACAAATAGAATAATAATTACAATTAGATCCTAATACTGATTTATAATATCTGATTATATCAACATGATTAAACTGTCAAGACTCAAAGGTTTTTTTCCGTCCTATGCAAGGAATGATTTGACGGCTGCATTAAAAAATATCTCTAAGGTTGCGTTTAAATAATTTTTTTAGAAATCGTATTTGACTTCACATGTTATTTTATTCGTAGTGTATTCTTTCCATTGTCGGGATCCTACCGCAAATCTTCGGATAGAAGTGTTGGAATAGTGTTTCTAATGCCCAACAACGCCTGTCTGAGCTCAGCCGCAAAATTGAATCTCGTTTTTCTGGGCTTTCAACCCAGGGGTCCATCAGAGCCGTAATTGGTTGCGGTGGCCGCAGCCAAAATACACCCCGCCGACCACATGTCGATGGTAGTAGTATATTCCTGGAATTGTAACATGATTTCAGGCGACAGTACCACTTGTTGCTGTCCTCGGTCATGTAGCCGGAATTATGTTTGCTCCGCGCAATAGACCAGGTCAAACCAAAATCGCACACCTTGAGATCAAGTTGAACGGCTTGAGGCCTCGATATAATACCTCTAGTGCATGGCCTTGATTGCTAGGTTGTTTAAATGAAGTATTGGATGTTACCGTCGAGGACATGGTCATGAAATTCATGTTGTGACGTACGGCTATGTGGATGAGCATTATGGCAAAGAGCTAATGTCACTACCTAGCGGTGAATGAGAGGCAAAGAAGTTGTGTATGTAGGGCTGATTTTGGTGGAAGGAACCTACTTGATACTGTCATAGAACCAACACATTTTACTTTGGATACAAAGTTCATGACCATTCCCCAAAGTCTTTGTTAACTCCATCAATAACTACGGGTTTGGAGATAAGTAAATGCAAACTATAGAATTTTATAGGCATTCAAGAGCTTGTAGAGAAGACGATAATTTTTACCAGATATATCAAGTATATACCGATTCAAAGAAAGATTAAACTGTCTTGACTTATGTAACGGGAGTAGCGTGGAGACTTTGGAAAGCACCCTTTTGTTGTTGCTTAGAGGCAACAGCAGACTTGGTCTTTTCAGCCTTTCTGGCTGTCTCCACTTCGGTCTAACAACTCCACAGGTTCATGTAAAAAATTTCAATGTGGATGAGTTCAGTTGGCCGGCGAGAATCTGTCTTAGGCTCGATCTTCGCTGTCGTACGGTGAACTATAAAATGAGGCTCTCAATAACATCGATTGGTAAATGTCCAAGATTATCTTGTTCTATGTATAATCCATGATACAATTGGTATGTTTTTTGCATTGATCATGAAATAACAATACTATTCAGTATTTCATTAGATAAATTCCGAAACTGTTTGCCCTGAACTACAGATCTGTCGATTAGTTGTTTTGTATTCGAGTACTGTATTACTTTCCGTTCTCTTTCTCCTACTTCTAAGATGGGCCTAACAACTGATCAACGTGGTGCTTCTGGAAATTGGCTCTGTAGGACTTGGTTCTATTGATATCGGTATTCTTCAATCTCTGTTCCACTCTTCTGGTCTCTTTTTCTTGTTTTGTGGTTTCACGAGCTGTGATTCCAGGTGCAAATCGACGATCTACCAATGCTACTGTACGGCAAGATTCCTTGGGCTCAGCTACAGGAGCATGCTTTTGGCGGTGGTAACGTGCCAATGCCCGGTGGCCAAGCTTGGAGCCTGTAGGCAACATGAGTTCTTGGCTATTGCCTACACTCACCAAGGTATAATTGTCATTTATACCATGGCCGTCATGCTGGTCTTCGTCAGAATTGTACGTCACATCTTCAAATGAGTTGTCGTCTGAGGTTGCAAAGGTAACACGGCCAGTTTTCCTGGGTGTTTTAGGCTTGTCTTCCACGTCAAAATTGTAAAATTCGGCTACCGCTAGTTTTTCGTCCTTGGTTTCATACGGCAACTTGCAGTGGCCTTTCGAATACATGTGCTGCCTTATACTGGTCAAGTTCTTACCTTCAAAGCCACACACTAAACACTCGAAATCAAGCGAGATGGCTTCACTCAAGTACACAAGCAACCCCATCAAATCGACCAAATACAGCCTTTCGGGTATATAGAGACCGTGGTTCTTGTACATATGCTTGATATTGGCCTCGACCTCCTTGTTATCGGTGCCACAATAAAAACATCTCGATATGGGTATGGCTTCAAGCACTTCGACTGACTCGTCGTCGCTCATCTCAGACTCATCAGGACCTTCACTGTCACTCTCACTAGAGCTGTATACTTCTATGTCTACAAAACTAGACGTTTCCGAGTAGTTCAACTCAGACCCCGTTTCAACCCCCGATTCTACAATGGAGTCCCCTAACGAGAACTGAGAAAGCTCCGACACCACGGACCCCGGACTGACGCCTCTGGCAGCCTCCGACCCGGTATCACTGTGGTCTCTACCGCGATATTCGTGGTATTTGTGCAATTTTTGCTGCGCCAACTGCTGAGTCAACAGCCTGTTGGTGTTATTTTTGGTTTTACGGCGGTGGACATAGAATCCATCCTCATCTTCGTCTTCGTTGGATGCACGGACTTCTTGGTTCAAGATCTTTTCGGCAAAAACATCTGAGCTGATCGATGGCAACAGCGCCACCCTTCTCTTAAGATTATACCGGTGCCATTCTGTCTTCATGTGCTGCCTCTGAAGCTCGGCAGTGACAAACTTGATTGAACATGTATTGCAGGTGAACGCAGATGTTTGCGGGTTTGACTGGTGCGGAACAAATGACATATTACACCTTACTCCTTTCCTTTTGGTGTCTCGCGCTTTTCGCACTCCTTGATGCTCATTTTTTATGATTTGTTGCTTAGATATCTAACATGCAATGTGATTCGGGTGCGATTGCAGTTTAGCGCACTTGAACAATTCGAAAAATTTCACCATTCAATAAAACACCTTCACTGGTAACCATGGCTGTCCATATCTTCGGTAAACATGTCAAGCACAACAGTTTGGTGAGCGTAAGTAAATACACTATATGAGATGAAGCTTTTCAAATACTAACGCTTTAGCACGGATTGAAAAAGGCTATATTCGGTATTGGATACCATACCGCAGAAAGAATATGTGCCAAAGTGGGCTTGTATCCTCAAATGAGAATGAACCAATTGTCCGAACCTCAAATCATGGACTTGAATAAGGAAATCTCCGAAATGACCGTAGAAGGACACTTGAAACAGAAAATCAACAATGACATCCAGCTCAAAAGGGACACCGGTTCTTATGCGGGTTACAGACACGCCAACAGTTTGCCAGTACGTGGTCAAGGCACTAGATCTAATGCTCAAACTGCCAAGAGATTGAACAAGATCCCAAGATACAAGATCTAGTTGCCAAAAGAGAGATCTTACTTGTATAATAATCAATGTATATACTTAATAAAAAATGAAAAGAGTTGTGTAAAAATGTTGATGTAAAATGAAGAGAAAGCTTTAAACTAATATTAATTGAAAAAAATAATGGACGAGTCCGGAGTCGAACCGGAGACCTTTCGCATGCTAAGCGAACGCGCTACCAACTACGCCACACGCCCTTGAAGAAATGGTCCCTAGCAGGATCGAACTGCTGATCTCGGCGTTATTAGCACCGCGCCTTAACCAACTGGGCCAAGGGACCTTTCTGTTGAAGGATTCGCTATGCTAGATCTTTATGAATTTCACCGTCTACAAGACCAACTTGATCGGTGCAATTGGCAATTAGCCAGTGGTTCTTTTCAACTTCCACTTATGTGCTACTGATACAATTGCTGATGGCTTGAACGTTGTTGCCCAACCCAAAATACTAAGAGTGTTGTTGAAATATCGTAAAGTTTGGCTGCGAAAATTGGAAAAATTAAATTTGCAACAATTTTGCAGCAATCTCAAATTTATTTAAAACATTAGCTGTTATGAATTCCATCACTCTTGGTTATATTTACGATTGTACAATTGGATGTGTCGCTCTTCCATTCAAAATCATCTATGAAGGAACATACCTTTATCCATTTTTTGTAAGTACTTATAAATCATCATTAGCTAGTACTAACTTTCAGGGAATTTACTATTGCTTTGGGACGCCAGAAATGTGGAAGTTCTACTTGATGGTGCTTGTTCCGCAATTCATCCTTACCTTCTTAGTTTACATTATCACATTCATGTTATTTTTCCCGATATGTACTGTAATTTGGTCGTTACTAACGGGCCCATTTGCCTTTATTTCCGTATGGGTGAGCGTTATCCAACAATCCGGCGCCGTAGCCGTTTTCGTGGTGACAAACTTGTTTATGCCGTATGTTCAGAAAGTCACCTTTGATGCTGTTTTGAGCCGAGAATTTGCTGACGATCTCTTGATTGATGATAAACTAAAGAGCATTGACCAAGTGCCATTTTTGGTAAAGTGCGGCACATTTTTCACGTCAATTTCGCAATTTCACAAGTATCTATACGTCATTGCCAAAGGAATCTTTTTATTCTTGATGAATGCAATTCCCATTGTAGGTCCTGTACTAGTCATATGCTTACAGGCACCATCTAAAGGCTTACGATCTCAAGCGAGATATTTTGTTCTATTAGGATATACTCACGAACAGATAAAACAGGCGTACTACGAGAATCCGGGCTCATACGTGGGCTTCGGATTGGCTGCAAATATATTGGAAACGGTCCCATTTCTCTTGTGTTTTTTCATGTTTACAAACAACCTAGGCTCGGCCCTATGGGTGGTGAGTCAGGAACGTACGAGAAGGAAAAGAGAAGAAGCACCCGAGCATTTCGTGGAGCTAGATTTTTTTCAAAGAGTCGAAGAGGGTGCAAAAATTAAACATGATTAGTAAAGATAAACATTATCAACGCACCCAAACCCAGCAGCAACACCGCCTTCGTCACTGCTGCTGAATTTGGATCTTAACAACCAGCCAGCGTTCTTGTTGCTAATGATTTGGCCATTGTCTTCGTTGTAGAGAATGGTTCCAAAGATGCCTAGTTCGGAAACTATATCTTCGTTAAATATTTCATCGTTTCTAATGATCTTATTCTTATGGGTGGGTGCATCTATTAATTCCATAAGAATATAAGCGTCCCAATCCTTTTCATCAATGCTTTTCAAGAATGAAGGGATATCTTCCTTATAAATATTGTTTCCACCGCCTTCTCTTTGGGGCTTCAACACAAACTTATGAGGCTGTTCAAATGCTAAGTTCTTTGCTAATTTTCCGTTTTCCGAGTCGTCCAATGGATAAATGTTGACAAAGGTTGACAATAACTTGGCCAAATCTGGTTCGGAAATACTTGGCAAGAATTTCTGAATCATCTCTTTCTGGGTCAAAATTTGCTGGATTTTTTTGGAGCCTGACAATTGTGTTAACAAAGACGGACACTTGATAGCCCTCGATTGTTCAAGAATAACTCTGGCGTTCCATGTGGATTCAGGGTTGGCTTCGTAGTCACTGGGACCATACCCAGACCTAAAATACACCACTGAAACTTCTTCCAGAGTAGACTTGACAAATAATCTTCCTTCGTCCAATACCAATTGAGACTCTACGTCTTCAAGGGTCAACCTTCTTGAGGTTATACCATGATTATAAATTAACGAGTACTCAATATGTCTTTGGTCGAAGCAGTTTCTCTCGTTAGGTTGCACTATGAACAACACAATGGGCTCGTTTTCGGTTTCATAGATCCTATGTGCCTCAGCCAACCCGTCAGCCAATTCATTGATGGAATTGGATGCAGGAAGCTCGCTTTCGGAATAATACTTTTTTTTTCCATAAATTCCGGTCTTATTGAGATATTGGTGCAATTGACTCACTTTGGTTGAAAGTGCTCCAAAAGATACGCTTACAGTGTTGAATTCTATTTGTTTAATCTCAGTCTGCTCGCCGTCACTAGTCTTTTTATCGATCATGTAGTCATTTCTAAATAATCCCAATGAGATAGGCTGCGCAAGTTTACCGCCACTAGCTGCTAGTGCCTTTTGGTAACTCTCAAATAATTTTCCAGTAAAATCAGTATCGAATTGGGAAAGCTGGGTGATTATTGCAAGCAACCAGTTCTTGTGCTTTGCAACCAAATTGATGTATAACTCGTTGAAATTTTTCTGCACTTCAACGGCATTTTCGAAAGCATGACGAGGAAATGGTGTAGGGAATAACGTGGTGGGGGCTATACCGGCGTTGTACTTTTTGAAATTGGGCGGATACATTACTAAGCCATTGGCCAACGACCATTGCTGTAAGAGTTCCGATAACTCGGCTTCTTGGGCACTTGACAAGCTTGGAAACGGTTTAATTGTCATGGCAAGAACAAAGAACAAGGGTTCTGTGGGTAATCTAAGTAGAGCTAGGCTTTGTAATCGAATGCCACGATATCGCCATACTTGATGATGAGCACTGCATATAAGCTGATAAGTTGTGGTCTATATGCAGGTTACGATAGAGTAGATTATTACTGATAGAGTATTACTGATAGGCCAGTACTGTGTACATTAGTATTTATGTAATCTGCTCTTGACAATGAACATCAGACCTAACTCCACCCGGTCGACCATTATATACTACGGCAGAATTTGTAGTTAATGAGATAGATTACATCGTAAACTCGTTCCATTTTGCTGACGTCAGTGTGGACCAAATTTTCATTAGTCACCAATTCAAGATGTTCAAGATTGTAAAGCCGACTGCACTAGAGCTGTTTCGGTAAAGAGTGCAAGGGTGTTATTCTGACGGGTATAGGTCGAACCGGCCATATCACGTGCGTTTGTGAGATCCGGTCGCCTGGGTCAATAGATATGGGCCTCTGATACCGGTGGTTTCTGTTTAGATTTCCTCGACCAAAACATCCCATGCCTATGTGGCAATCAAAGCAAATGCTAATCTACTTTTTTAGGGCCATAGATTCCACATCGGCCATTCTACACCAGTTTTTTGGGGCTTACTTTTGCCAGATACGGGCACGCACGTGAGTATCACCCTCGGTATGTCTATTCGTAATACTGTTTGCCTGTCCGAAGATACTGAATGTGATTCGGGTTTTGTTCCTTTAATTTGACTTGCACTCAATTGGCCACTACATTTTTGGAGATTTCAGAAACATTATGAGTTTCCATAGGAGTGCTAGGATGTTCGTAGTTAGTTTTGTCTTGCAGCCATCGGTGGCTGCAAATCACGTGCCATACTACTAGTACTGTCGCCGTTAGGGTTGCAACCCTTGCGCACGCGGCGCACGGCCAGTTTCCCGTTTTGGCGCGAAGTATCAAAATTTTCAACGAGAGCTATAGCGAAGTGAAAAGTGATTTTAACAAGTTGTTATTCCTATACACATAGACATTAAATAGTATGTGAAATATGGTTGGAGATACGGTCATATGAGTCAATATAGAGAAGAGAAACGATGAAAGGAATAAGTTAAGGGAAATAATGTACACTATGAATGAACTACCTAAAGAATCATATTATGTCCATAAGAGATTCACTCACAAACCATGAAATGACAGTCTAAAATTACATTATAAAACTCAACTATACAACTACGATCATACACTTGCAATTTCATGTATATCTCATTGTACCATATTTGATTATTGACCCATTTGACCTCATTTTTATTCTTGACGTCTTTCGAATGTATACTAACATCTAGTGAAATACTTAGCTGCTTACTTATTATTGGTCAACGCCGGTAACGCTTCCCCATCTGCTGCCGATGTCAAGGCTGTCTTGGAATCCGTTTCCATCGAAGTTGAAGAAGAAAAGATCACCAAATTGTTGGCTGAAGTCGAAGGTAAGAACGTCGAAGAATTGATTGCCGAAGGTAACGAAAAGTTGGCTTCTGCCCCATCTGGCGGTGCTGCTGCTCCAGCTGGTGGTGCTGCTGCTTCTGACGCTGCTGCCCCAGCTGAAGAAGAAGCCAAGGAAGAAGAAGAATCCGACGACGACATGGGAATGGGCTTGTTCGATTAAGTCATTTAGCAAAATACATATAACTAATATATTCGTACGTGATAGTATTTGTATTATAGAAGATAATGTAAATTTTAATATTAATTTTAATATTGGAATGGTTGCAATTACGAAGCCATATGGGTTATCAGAAAGTATCATGGGTTACCTTCGGAGATTATAATGCTCTTTTCGTATCCATTCCATAATTATCTATACACTTTCAGAATTATATGGAATAGAATATGACAGCTATTATGGTAAAGTGCTTGATAAAGTGCTTGATAAAGTGCTTGATAAAGTGCTTGATAAAGTATTGGTAAAGTATTGGTAAAGTATTTGTATGTATATCTTTATAGGTCTTATTCTTTTATAACTCATCGGCTATGGCCTTTCTCATGGCCTTGGGATTGCCAAAGATCTCGTGTCTGGCTTTCAACATTTCTGAGTCAAACTGGGCGTCCTCAGCAGGATAATCGTCTCTCTTTTTATATTCTTTTCTTACTTCAACCTCTTTGGCTAACCAATTCATAAAATCAGATGTGGGCTTAAGAGACTTGTTCTCTGAGTGTATTTCACTCAACAGCTTGAAATATTGCTTGAATTGCTCGTTGGAAGCAACCTTGTTCTCGGCCAACGAGTCCTGCAAAAGCAAAGAGATTTGGTGGTCTGGATCATGGGCATTTTCCACCGAGCTTCTATCGTTTTTGAGGTTATCATTCTTGATTAATTGGATATCTTCAAACAACGCGAGGACTCTTGCCTTGGTTTGCTCGCCGTAGCTTGGGTAGTTTTTGAGTAAAAGAACGATTCCTTGGTTATTTGAGTTGTTATCTACATTAAAGTATTTTAGGTTGAAATGGGGGTTTTGGTTCAAGGCCTGAACAATTCCAAGCACTCTTTTCTGGACCAAATCCGGAGTGGATTTGTTGGAAAGTAAGCCAAATAATTCAACCACAAAGTCTCCAGAAAACCCACTCAAGACATTGTTCACGGCCTCGGGATTATTGCGGAGGGCAGAGCCCATGATTCTATAGATCTTTTCATGGGTGCCTGTATCAGAAGTAGAATCAATGACATTTTGGAAGCTTTGGAAGATTTGGGGCGTGGCAGTGAGCTTTACGCCGAACTCTATGTCGTGGCTCAATTCAACCAACGTATTCAAAGCTTGGTCGAGCCTGGCTGCATCACCGTCATACTGCTCTATCTCTTCAACAGCACCTTGATAGTTGGACAATTCGTCAGAATCCACTCTCTTGGCCCGCTCCTTGCCTTTGAACTCTTCAATCTTCTGCTGCATCTTCTTTCTTTGCAATTCTTCTACCTGTTGCTGCAAATCGTGCTCTTCAACCTGAACGTCTGTCACTACAAGCTCTTGGTTGCTATTGTCTTCTTCAGATGGATCCATTAGCTTGGCTTCCCGCTCAAGAGTATCTATGTTCAATCTAACGTGTAATCCGGGTGGTATATCTTGGTCTTTCTTGATCAACTGCCACTCCGTAGTAGGCTCAAATAGCTTGGGGTAACAATCGTTGGGATTTTCGGGGTTATTGCAAATTAGCTCTTGCTTCGTATTGACAATCAGTGAGTGGACTCCTAATACTAACGCCAACACTAATCCTGTACTCGTTACTTTCATTAAAGACGGTGGTTTAGAAAGACACTCTGGCAAACTGATATATGGAGAATACACGTGACTTTGGAAAAGTTCGGGCTTCAAATAGATGCAAAAATACAACTAGAAATAAAAACTAGAAACAACTAGAGATAAAAACTAGAAACAACTAGAGATAAAAACTAGAAACAACTAGAGATAACAACTAGAAACAACTAGAGATAACAACTAGAGAGACGTTGTCTCTTTGGTCATCTTTATTTATTCAGACCATATTCAATATGTTAGGTGTCTGCGATCATAGATATTTTAGTTAACGTTTTTCTGTCTACTTAATATAAACTTCGCTACACTTCATAAAATGATTTATAAGTTTGTATTTACAGATGGAATCTAATTAGAAATGGTAAGTTACTAAAGTTGTGTAAATGGTTCATATAATACTTCATAATCAATAAAAAACGTTCTCATTATTGAGTCGCTCAGCTACTTATTCATTCACTCGACATGTTCTATGTCTGGTCGCTAGTATTCTAAACTCTACCATCTGCTACAGAATAATAAACGTTATGGCATAAAAAAAAAAGATAAATTCATCGGTAACAGTTTATGAAAATTCCGTGCGTTCTGACAAGAAGTTCCAGGGCGACCACAGACCACAGAGAGTTCGTAAGGTGGAAACAATACCACTCGAAGATTTGCTTCGAGTCTCGGCCTCGAAATCATTCAAGTATGCAATGTAGTTATTGTACATTTCGTCACTGCTTTTAGGCTCAGTGTATTCGCGTTTCGGCTGATTCCTAATATCGGCAGTATAGGGATCACTTGGCAATTCTAACCAGTCAATATGGTCCTGCGAGAGCGGTGCAACCAACTTTAAATTCTTATCATACAAACCCCACGATCCCTTGTCTGTCAAGAACATACCACCATCTGTCTCGATGTCAAACAATTCGGCTTCAGTCACGGCACTGCCACTGGCATATTTCTCCAACCATCGATCTATTCTACTTACATATGCATATTTGGGGTAGACGACTGCATTGTTGGCGTTTGCTTTAAGTTCGCAAACGTACTCAACGAGCTCAGCCGGTGTTAAAGCGCTCACACTCATTGTCATGAAAATCACTGCCAGTATGGCTGCGCTTACTAAATGTACCATAATTAAATCACTATTTCTCCTTGGAATACTAAATTCTTGGTAATTATACGGGTCTTAGAGGTTTTAGTATGTATTCAGTATCGATACTAAAGTTACTTGCGGATTAATTTAGGGGAGAGTTGTGCGACTATTTATACAAGCCAGGGGCTTAGACACGCTACTGCGGGAATAACCCAAAGGATGGTATTATCACGAGACAAATTTGGGGCGGTCTTATGCAACCTTGCTAAGAGGCTATTCTGTAGGCGACATCTAACTATTTAGGGGACTCCTGTATTAATATTAGACAGAAAATGTTGGGTTAAAAATAGTATGTAATTTGATAGTGTTACTAAAGTAACTATAGTCTGTTTTCTCTACTGTATTTTGTTTAATTTCAGTTTTTATCTTATCGTAATTGATTATAATTATATACTTCGGTTATCTCACATAGTCAGGTCTATCCTCATACTAATTACTTCCACGTAGTTCTTTCGCCTAACTATTTACAACTTATTTAGCACACACCATCAACCAATGATTGATGTCTGACACGCGACTTTCGTTAGTTTGATAGTGATCAATAGCGTATCCATCCTGGATTCAACGTTGCTTTCCAATTATTCAACACTTTGTTACTGTTTCTTTCATACTCGATCTCCTCTAATAGTATTTGTTTGACATCGTCTACGGTATTCAATTTGGTCTGTGCATCTTCTTCTACGATATAATCAGCAGGAAGATAATCATCAGGACTATCTTCTTCCCCACCATCAACAGCATCTGCCAATATTTTGGCATGCCAATCACTCAACTTAATGTCATCACTCGTTGCTTGTTCAGAATAATATGGCCTTACAGTCAAATACCAACTCTCACCCTTCTTTATAAACATACCATTAAACTCACGCAAAAAAAGATCAAGAACTGTTAAGCCAGCTGGCCCTTGTGTGTATTGTTCTTCACCAGCATACTTGCCGCACTCCACGATATAAGGGAAGTGAACTTCTTTCTTCAAATATTCATCAATACGATCACTATCTGATAATACATCACTTGCCGTAGCTTTCCACATAAATGTTGTAGCAAAAGCCACTACGTATAGCATGAGATAAGACCTCATCTTTCTGATAATCTTACTATAAATTGCCCAATTGTCGATTGCAGTAATAACTCGATATATGATTCCAGTCCACCTTACTCTCAAGAACCAAAGTTACTTGCGGGATTATACTAGGAGAGAGATTTGTGCGGAAATTTATACAAATCAAAGGCTTAGGGGTAGCTACTGCGAGAGTTTTCCAAAGGGTGGTCTTATCAACGATGCAACTTTTGGGCGGTCTTATGCAACCTTGCTAAGAGAGGTTATTCTGCAGGTGACCGATATAGTCACTAATTAGGGGCTCTTTTCGCGACGGAAATGTGCCATTTCTTCACGAGGCATATTTACGGGTTTCATGCAGTCCTGACAGGAAGGATATAAACCAAAATAAAAAATATTGAGCATATTGTAGCTGTCAATCAGCTTTGAAATGAAACTGAAGCTGCACATACTTCCTTATTTAGAAGAGAATGAGGTGTTGTTCTTATTTACCCGGAAATGAACATTGGGGATGTTCCGTCGAAGCCTATCTTTGGTTGCGCGTAGAAAGTTGAGGCGTTCAAAATAAAGATGAGGCGAGGGGTTGCGAAAAGACTGACCATTAGAATGAGGTCATATGCGCCCCCGGTACTCTGGTGCCAATTTTAAGGTTTATAAATAGTATACTTGTATTCCGCACCAACTTTATATGAGAAAACGCCGCCAACGGGTCATATTGGGCTTTTCGTCCCCGATTATGGGAAATTACAAATGCGCAGCCAAAGCCGGAAAAACCAGTCATTTACCGAGTCTAACGTATTTGGACATGTGCACGAGATTCGCGAGAAGCTAGAATCTCGAGTACAATAAAGCTAGCAGCAATGACCAGTCGCAGCTTTCGAGCAATTAAATTCATTTATGATAAATGTAGATAGAGGTGAGATCATCTCGCATTATATCCTCGCACGCATTAAAAGAAAGGGCCAGGCTCTTCAACACTTGAGACTCCTGCACTCTTAAACGTTGGCACTCATCTGGAGAGAGCCTGGCACTCATCTGGAGAGAGCCTGGCACTCTTGAAATTCCCGGTCTCATATTGGTATAGCACTAGTCATCCCCTATATGTACAGACACGTCACATCCCGTCACCTCCCTAGCCCTGTCAAATTAAATTTCGCAGCAATGTTAGCGAGCTGCGCAATAAAGCCGCGCTAGAGTTTGCAGCCAAATTTGGCACGAGCCGTATGGTAGAGTGCGGTAATATTAGAAGTGGTCACAGAGAGTTCAACAGGGGTAGTAACAGAGGGAAGTAACAGGTAAAGAAATAGGGGAAGATTATCAATAGTTCGAACTTTTACCAAATTCTCTAAAGAGTATATATTTTCTTTTCTAGTATTAGACAGAAGATAGTTATATATCAACGAACTCGCTATTGCTCGCTCTTGATTATTAGTACAGATTAGGCAGAAGCAGCCTTTTCTAAAGCCTGTTTGATGTCTTCGATCAAATCCTCGGTCTCCTCAATACCAACGGAAATTCTGACCAAATCGTCAAACACACCGTTGGATTCTCTTTCGGCCTTTGGAATACCACCGTGGGTCATGATAGCTGGAACTTCAACCAAAGACTCAATACCACCCAAAGACTCGGCCAAAGTGAACAATTTGGTGGAAGAAGTGAAAACAGAAGCACCGTTGGCGCCTCCGTTGATTCTGAACGAAATCATACCACCTCCAAGGCCGTCTCTGTGCTGCTTGGCTACAACAGAGTGGTTAGGGTGCGACTTTAAGCCGGGGTAGTTCACGTGACCCACCAATGGGTGGCCTTCCAAGAGCTCGGCGATCTTCTGGGCAGTGGTGGAGGCTTGTCTGACTCTCAAGTGCAAAGTCTTCAAACCTCTGTGTGCCAACCAAGAGTCGAATGGCGAAGGCACAGAACCAATGGCGTTTTGCAAGAAACGGAATCTGTCGTGCAATTCGTCGCTGTTGGTAGCGATTACACCCATGACGACATCAGAGTGGCCGTTAATGTACTTAGTTACAGAGTGGACTACAACATCGGCCCCGTGGGTCAATGGGTTGGAGATGTATGGAGACAAAAATGTGTTGTCGACGACCAAAACAACCTTTTTTCCGGTCTTGGTCTCGTGATTTTTCAAGATTTGGGTCACTTTGGAAATGTCAGTGACCGACAAGGTTGGGTTAGAAGGGGTTTCCAACCACACCAAACGGGTGTTTTCTCTAAGGTTGGCTTCCAAGTCCTTTTCCAAGTTGTTGACAAAAGTAGCTTCCACACCGTGAGTGTTTGCCACCTTTGTGAAATAACGGTGGGTGCCTCCGTAAACATCCCCGCCGGAAATAATGTGCGAGTTGATGGCCAAAGATTGAATAATCAACGCGGTGGCTGCGGAACCCGAAGAAATTCCGAGGGCGTACTTTGCTTTTTCCAAAGATGCGACAGCTTGTTCAAAGTTGTCTCTGTTTGGGTTTGCAGAACGCGAGTATTCGTAGATCCCAAGAGGCTTAGAGGGCTCGGACTGTGCGAAAGTGGTGGACAAACTAATTGGCTCAATAACCGCACCGGTGTGAGGGTCGATTGGAGCACCGGCGTGGATGGCTCTGGTGCCGAAACCAAATTGCTGAGTAGAGTCGGAGGTCATTGTAAAGGTTAAGTGAGTGGAAAGTTGTTGGAACTGACCGGGTTTGTTTCAAAGGTTGGACTTTAGTGGTGAAAAATTTAATTCTCAGTTTTCTTTGCCTTTATATTTGAAAACTGTGGTGCGGAATGAGATGGCGATGCGTCCTGCAGACAACCAATATTTTTGTTTCCAACGGACGCCACAGTTCCAAAAAATCCACTACGCGAACGAGCACGGTGTAATTGAGAAGCAGAGGTGGGAGAATGCCACTGGAACATATCTTGACGTTTACTGGAATATTCCTGGAGCATTCCTGGAACATTTTTGGAACATTCTTGGAACATTCTTGGAACATTCTTGGAACATTCCTGAACATTTACTGTAAGTGATTATGCAACAGCTTCCCTTGTCGAGCTGACATATAGATATAGTCATGCTTTGGTCGCGAACGTGATTTGTAAGCATCAGCTGAGCCAACGATGAACTCATGCAAACGTTTTGGTTTGTTCTCTGCGCCTGTTATGAGTATTGTAGCGCGAAGAGTGCATGTAGATTATGGATCCATTGCTACTCATCACTAGTATTCTTAGGATTCTCTACTCAGCTTTGGGTTGGTATTTGTGGAGAGTGCACCATGTACATCTGGATATCACTTTATTTTCTGTAGTATTTTCCTGTAGTTTAGTGCACTAGAGAAAGTTGAAATTTCTTTCAGATGTCCAACAAGGTGCGAAATTCATTTGTCCCCCACTTCACCTGAACATAAATTACTTATTAACGAGCTTACTTGAAATCGAAATGCGCTTTGCCATCGACCTCTCGTCAAAGTTGCGATGGCCATTTCATGGCCGAAGCTTAACTCGTAATTATCCGTGATTTCACCTGAATACACGATCTATGCGCTCTGTCACCGGAATCGCTGTCGCCATGTAAACTTAGATCTAGCTAATTTAGGTCCTTTTAGTAGTCTCAACCCAAAAGGCTCAGCAGGTTAGCGCTGGAACAGGCTTCTTGGCGATTTTACGAGGATTCGCTAGTGGGTCAATATTCGTGAATAATTGCTAGTTTCACCGCGCATGCATGCTTCAATTGATCAATAAACCGGTGAAATTTCCCCCACGAGTCTTGATGCAGTGAAAATTGCTGCAGCAAATCGTGGAAGGCCGCAAAATTTTCGGGCCGCGAAGTTTAGCTGTTCATTTGATTGCACCCTTCGGAAACAGCCGAATTCAGGGCTGATAGTGCTTGTAGTTTATTGATTAAAGTCCAGATGGTCCGGTGAAATTCACTAGTTTAGTCAATCACTCCCAATCATCAAGTGTGGTGTTCCTCCGCGGGGTCCCGGTCTACGAGGCTGTACACACTTGTGCGCAAAACCAACCACAATTTTTTTTTTTGGGGTACTACGGCGATTTTGATCTACATACTCCCTGCACCTCTAATCATCCTTCGAGACATGTAGAATAAATAAAACTTAATTGAAGTTGTGCTCCTTGCCTAGTCATGTAATATGCTCTATCTTATCGTATCTTGGCTTGTACTCCAACTTGTTTCTTACGCTTCTTGCCACCATTTGCTTTGATGAATCTCCGCGGATGTTTTTTTATGTGCATGCACGTCAAAAACCTAATATTTTTCGGTGCAGGATAACCGAACAATACCCGGATATACAGCATATGCGAGATATATAGCGTGCAGGATAACCACTTAGCGAGCCTATTCGACGATCTGTTTTGTCAATCAAATTATACGATAAGACGGAATTTGCATGGTTATGATAATTAGTTTTAACGTCCTGCAGTAAATACAGTAAATGAAAAAAAGCCAACGTAGAGTTATTGTTAATTCCTGGCCTTTTGATGTTAGAAAACTTCTCGGATAAAGAAGAAGACACTCTCCACACGGCATTTGGTCCATTTGCCTCACTTTTGGTGAATGCCACTCGAGTTTATTGGCTTAATTTCGACCAAATTAGTGGCTTTACCGAATCGCTGAAGTACTAGAACCCTTTTAGTGTGTGCGGCTTATGCCCCCTTACTCTAATTAAATGAAATTGAGATTTCTTTTGCATACAAAATATTAAGCCAACAATTGATCTACTTGTAGCCCTGAACATTTTCCGCAGATTCGTATGCGGGTCCACAGTTTACTTATCAAATAATTTTATGTTAATTGATTCTCGACTAAGTTTTTCCGAGGTTTCTCTTTTTATGTGATAAGGAAATTTCATTCAGTTGTCGAAAGATGCATTTTGACATATCTAGAAGTTGTGATTGCAGAAGAAACCTTGTGGTTGGATTATTTCAACATAAGACCGGCAAATGTAATAATAAGGCAATACAAGTCCAGCCATATAATGCTTACAGAAAATTTGGGGTGATTGATAACTCGCTCAGCTCAGGCATGCGTCAGCCCTGGTGCTCCTTGCGCGAGAAAATTTATTAATTAGTTATTGATCTGATCTTCGACTGACAAACACGGCGGGCTTAAACTTTGATTTAATTCCGGAGATAGCGCAACCGGCTGGTCCATATAAAATTTAGAAACTTAGAAGGCCCGACTTAACCCAACGTGCATAAAGATTAGTCTGTACCCCTTGAACAAGGCGGCTTTAGTGTAATACTTTAATCATCTAATCACTTCATTGGTTGCGAAAGTATCCATGAATGAATCATGATTTCGAAGCGCATTCATTGATTTCTACTGAAAAATCTATGCAAAGCTCGAAATCCTCGGAGCAAATGCTCTACTGTCGTATGTTAATTTTGAATAAATTAATTCAGCCATGAAACTGACCTTTCGAATTATTTACACAATTTTATTCAATACTGTGTTGAATTTAAATTACAACCTTGCGCAATTCGGTGTTAAGAGTGAAAGCTCAATGCTCATCCAGGAATTGTTTTTCGTCGCTTACAATCACTGATTTACCTTTGCAAATGCTAATAGTAAAATAGCTGTTGAAGTGCTCGAGATTACAAGAGATTGAAAAGATATGCAACAAAATGCTGGTAAGCCCGCTAATGAAACAGGAAAGACATCAAAAGCCATCCTTCTTTGTTCGATGTTCACTAAGCAAAATCAGTCCACAATTAAAAATAGGTTTGAGTTGGTTTCTGATTGGCTCTGAGTTTATCGTATCGATTTCATTTGACCTTACGAAGGTCTGGTGTGGTGTCAGATCAAACTGTGGACGTCAATCAGTACGTAGATGCAATTTGTGATTCACAAAGCCTTTCATAAAACCGGTTTCGGCATTTTCTCTGATATGTCAAAACTCAAATGAAACTACACCCAGTGACATAATTTATGCAAGGACCCGAGTTTTTAGAATGCGCACTTTTGCATCAATACCAACATATTGCCCCATTTTTTATTAAATTGACGTCTGTTTAGCATATAGTACGTTTGGTTCTGACTTGCATGCATCGACATACATTCAACCTTAATTTTAAGATCGAATTACAGTTGAAATTCAGGTTTGTGCTTGTGCGATTCTAGATCAGCAATAATCTATGATGTACCCGATTTGAAATCTTGCATAATTATTCAGTCCGACTTATTTTCTTTTGAATTAACTTTTCATCTTGAAATTAAAGAAAAAAAGCCCCAGTTTTTATTAGTGTAAGTAGACCATGCTAGTATGTTGAAGGCATATCTCTATCGACAAACTACTCTCGTCAAATGGTATAAATAAGATAAAATTATCCATTAATTTTGATTCTTGTTTCTCTTTTAATCAGCTAGCCTTTCCAACAGACATCGAGTCAAAAAGTTCCTAGACCAATCATAAATACAAGATGCAATTCTCCTCTACTATTCTTATTGCTATTGCTGCTGCTATTGTCGCTGCTTCTCCAATCCCAGTCAAGAGAGAAGCTGCTGCTCCTGCTGATAAGGAAGATTTTGCTTCCACCATTGACATTCCAGGCCTTTATCACGGAACCTTGGACTTTAAAAGAGACGATGCTGCTGAAAAGAGAGATGATAAGGAAGATTTTGCTTCTACCATCGATATTCCAGGCCTCTATCACGGAACCTTGGACTTCAAGAGAGAAGATAAGGAAGACTTTGCATCTACCATCGATATTCCAGGCCTCTATCACGGAACTTTGGACTTTAAAAGAGACGATGCTGCTGAAAAGAGAGATGATAAGGAAGACTTTGCTTCTACCATCGATATTCCAGGCCTTTATCACGGAACCTTGGACTTCAAGAGAGAAGATAAGGAAGACTTTGCTTCTACCATCGATATTCCAGGCCTTTATCACGGAACTTTAGACTTCAAGAGAGATGATGCTGCTGAAAAGAGAGATGATAAGGAAGATTTCGCTTCTACCATCGATATTCCAGGCCTCTATCACGGAACCTTGGACTTCAAGAGAGACGATGCTGCTGAAAAGAGAGATGATAAGGAAGATTTCGCTTCTACCATCGATATTCCAGGCCTCTATCACGGAACCTTGGACTTCAAGAGAGAAGATAAGGAAGACTTTGCATCTACCATTGATATTCCAGGCCTTTATCACGGAACTTTAGACTTCAAGAGAGAAGATAAAGAAGACTTCGCTTCTACCATCGACATTCCAGGCCTCTATCACGGAACTTTGGACTTTAAAAGAGACGATGCTGCTGAAAAGAGAGATGATAAGGAAGACTTTGCTTCTACCATCGATATTCCAGGCCTTTATCACGGAACCTTGGACTTCAAGAGAGAAGATAAGGAAGACTTTGCATCTACCATCGATATTCCAGGCCTTTATCACGGAACTTTGGACTTTAAAAGAGACGATGCTGCTCAAAAAAGAGATGATAAGGAAGACTTCTCTGCCACCATTGATATCCCAGGCATCTATAATGGAACCTTGAACTTTAAAAGAGACGATGCTGCTCAAAAGAGAGACGATAAGGAAGACTTTGCTTCTACCATCGATATTCCAGGCCTTTATCACGGAACTTTGGACTTTAAAAGAGACGATGCTGCTCAAAAGAGAGATGATAAGGAAGACTTCTCTGCCACCATTGATATCCCAGGCATCTATAATGGAACCTTGAATTTCAAGAGACAAATCATTGCTGAGGACGTACTTGAAACTGGCAACATCACCATCGACTGGAAGCGTCTGGACTTGACTCCAAATGCTCCTATTATCAACGAGTATTAGGTTCTCACTTTGCTGGCCAAAATGAACCATACTCGCTTACTCTTTTTTACCCTGTTGGACTAGTTTTTTGATTCTATCTCCTTTATTTGTTCTGTTTCCCGTTGAGATTATTGTATTTATGCGAATATATAACCGTTTGTTTCGTTATTGTTGTAGGGTATCCAAGAAGTTGGGATTATTGGCCAACTTTGTCTTGAACTTGTCCCACCAGTTGTCAAATGCTTTCATGGGTACTTTTCCGTTAGAATCTATAAAACTACCTAGGAAGTTGTAAGCATGACCGACGATTTTGTTTGCTAGTTCGGCAGTGGCAGTAGGGTTGGTGGTTTTGGGTCTGGTAGTGGTGAGGGCCATATTTTTTGCGCGCTCTTGGTTCAAAAGAATTTCTGCTTGTGGTGTAGGCTCAATTGATATTCCTATTTGGATGGTGGTAGTGTCGTTAACATTGATGGCCGCATCATCTATACTCATTTCGTCCAAGTCAGCTTGCCCCCCACCGGAGTTCGCATTTGATGCGTTGTTGTTCAAACGATAAATCGCGGAAGGTTTGTTCGGATTAATCCCTCCCAACAACCGAAATTCCTGCGATGGTAACTGGAAATATATCAATGCAGTATAATTCACATCTACAAAGGGTGAATTAGGCAATAAGAATATAGTGATGAAGTTGATTTTGCTTGCATTGGGAACACTCAAAACATATTTTGTGGGCTCCACCTGCTCGGCGAGCTGTACAGGTCTACCAGAACATACTGCTCCAAACATAACGTCTGTATAATGGTGAGTGTCGTTGATGGTGTGTTGCAAATATATATTAGGGCTGGCTCTATGTGGATTAGCTGCGTAGGCCGGTGCGGCGCGCCGATGCGGGGTTACCCGGTCACGCGCTGGGCTCTGGTGGGTTCAAGAAAATTCGGGCGATTTCCACCACTACTTTCGTGCTCTAAGCACTGAGCAGCGGCGACGTTGTTCAGTGTTGGACGATTAAGAAGGTGGCTAGTTATGCTGGCTAGTGGGTAGGACGTGGCGGTCTTTCGGGACTGCCACTTTCGTACGCCCGCTAGCTGGCCGTTGGCTAGTTATCGATACGGTTGTCCCAGAGTGAATACGTTGAACATATTTTCCATATTGAGCGCATGCAATGAATATGGGAAAGATACCTCGTGACATAAGCTACTCTCATAACTACTCTTTGACTATAACCCAAGACGTAGCACATCCGCAGGCTATGCTAGTGATTGTGTGTGGCTTATTGTAGATTTGTGTAGGCGGATACGTTACGGCCTCAGTGGTGTTGTCTTGCACATCGCTTTCCTTGGTACCGCAGTTTCCATGTTCGCCCCATCCCCACGCATAGACTCTGTTGTCGCTAGTGAGCGCGAGTCCGTGCTCGCTGCCGATGGCGTAGGCGCGAACATCACGTCCGGTATAAGGGTTCAATTGCCCGTGACCACCGTTACCAATGGACTCAATAGCGAGGGTGTCGGTGCGACTGAGAACGTGCACCGAGGACCACATGGCTTTCACGTCGACGACGTCGAAAGGATGCTGAAGTTCGCGGTGCGACCATGCAAACGCCCCATAGTAGACGAGGGTGTCGGTGAAAAACACAGTGAAGTCCCTGCCCAATGCGTAGATGGTGCGACTAGTGGGGAGCAAGTTTTCAAACTGTAGCTCGCGAGGCTCCCACATCGCGGCCTCGCGCTTGGTGCCCACAGTACGGGTTAAGCCTAGCTGGCCCTTTCTACACGCCCCCCAGCCAAAGAGCCGGTTATCAGCAAGCTGCACTATGGTATGGTTCAAGGACGTACGGAGGTGGCGAACTGGCCCTAGCGAAGCCACTTGGGCCAAACCTGTCTGAGTAATGCCTCTGCCTAGGCCGAGCTCTCCCTTGAGGCCGCGCCCACAGCAGAAAATCTCTCCCTGTAAATTAGCGAGGACCGAGAACTCCCAGCCACACGCCGCCGTGGCCCATTCACCTTCAATCTTGGTGAATTCTGCAATACTACTCTTACCTGTATGCCCACACTGCCCGTAGGTATTATCCCCTGCACTGTAAATATCGCCATTGGCAAGCACAATTAGTGTATGGTTGCCTCCGCAGGCCACCTGCACTGGCTCGCTCGGTATTGCGACAGAGCAGCCTTCGGTATCTACAAACCGAGCCGCCACCAACAGCAGCGTATCTTCATCGTGGCCCACGCCAAGCTGATACAGACCATTAGATCCACAGCAGAATACTTTATACATACTATAGTTATTTAGCTTCTCCAGCTTTAGTGATGATGGGATGTCATCTCTGCCTGCATATAGCCGTCCATACTGATGCTCTAAAATTTTCACTTGCGATAAGCTTAATAATACAAGACTCTACATCTTCTTCCCAGTACCCAGCACAATGTCAGAAGACCACCCCGAACAACCATATGAGCCCGAACAAGAAGAGTTCTTGGAAATGGACGAGGTCGCCGAAGAAGTGGCCGACGACAATGGCCCGGCTCCGGACGATGACGATGACGACATGGACGAAGACCAAGAGACCTTGGAAATAGACATGTCCAACAATTCGTGGGGGTACTTTGACCAGCACAAAGACAGTATTTTTACAGTTTTCAAGCATCCAAAGCTTCCTTTGGTTGTCACAGGAGGCGCCGACGACACTGCATACTTGTGGACATGCCACACGCAGCCACCCCGCTTTGTAGGCGAATTGACAGGCCACAAGGAGTCTGTCATTGCAGGAAGTTTTACTGCGGCAGGAGATTATGTAATTACAGGAGACATGGCTGGATTTATCCAGGTGCACAGAGCCACCAAGGGAGGCGAAAAATGGGTCAAGTTTGGTGAGTTGGACGAAGTGGAGGAGGTTTTGTGGATCACCACCCACCCTACATTGCCGTACTTTGCCTTTGGTGCCAACGACGGGTCTGTGTGGGTGTACCAAATTGAGAAGTCTGGCTTGACCCAAATAATGTCGGGATTTTCGCACACCCTCGAATGTAACGGAGGAGTGTTTATTCCGGGCAAGGACGACAACGAAATGACGCTCGTGACCATTTCAGAAGACGGAACCATAGTCAACTGGAACTGTTTCACCGGTGCCGTCAACTACAAATTGCTGCCACACACCGACTTCAAATCTATAGAAAGTCCGTGGGTGACCATTAAAGTATATAAAAACGTGATCGCCGTAGGAGGCCGTGATGGTATTTTGGCCATCATTAACAACGACGCAGGTAAATTGGTGCACACGTTGAAAGCGTTGGACAATGTCGACGACATTGCCGAGCTTTCTATCGAGGCTTTGGCGTGGTGCACTGCTCCTCTGATCAATTTGCTCGCGGTAGGTTTGGTCTCGGGAGACATTTTGCTTTTCGAAACCTTGCAGTGGAGATTACGTAAGTCCATCAAGGTCGACGATGCCATCACCAAGTTGGAGTTCATAAACGACACCCCGGTACTTGTAGGTTCCAGTATGGACGGTAGGATCTACAAGTGGGATGCTAGAACCGGTGAGCAGTTGTTTGCTGGTGTGGGACACAACATGGGAGTGTTGGACTTTGCCATTGCTGACAACGGCAAGAAGTTGATTACTGCGGGAGACGAGGGTGTTTCGCTTGTTTTCGAGCATTAGTGTATATTAAATCTATAAGTAGCAGAATAAAAACTTAAAGTAGAAAAAAAAAAGACTCAAAAGTACACGAAAAAACACTTAGGAGTTTAGAACGTAGAACCTGCTAGTTTAGATAGCGTAGTGTTAAATGTGTATTGTTAAATGTGTAATGTTAGTGTGTAGTGTGAAATGTGTAGGTTTTTGCAACCATGCAACATTTGGCGTGCGCCTACCACTACGCGTAAGATTCACGCGTTAGGTTTATGCGCGAACTGAAGATGAAGAGAAGACTTGACGAATAGACATGACACAAGTCAGCGACACACCGATGGAATCTGCTTCCAAGACCAATCCCGGCTCGTCCAAGCCATCTGAAGAGGATATGCTCTTTTTCTACAAGCATCTACTACCTTTTAAACAGATTTTCAGGTGGTTGAGCCACTCGCCCAAACCCACCCGTGATTTCACCATGAGAGAGTTCGCTTTTGAATTTCGCTCGGGCGCGTACCAAAGATATAATTCGTACGGGACTGTAGAGGAATTTCGCGACTCCGTTATACGCGCAAACCCTACACGTTTTGAAGTCGGAGCAGTATATGGAGTCAACCCCAAGGAGAGGAAGAACTTGCCCAAGACGGCAATGAAGGCCGAGTCTAAAGAGTTGGTATTCGATATTGATTTGACCGACTACGATGATATCAGAACGTGTTGTCAAAAAACCGATATCTGTGAAAAATGCTGGAAGTTCATAAGGGTCGGGTCCAAAGTAATCGACGCCGCTTTACGAGACGACTTTGGGTTCAAACATATGGTGTGGGTTTTTTCAGGAAGAAGAGGTGCGCACTGCTGGATCAGCGATAAGCGCGCGCGCGAATTGAGCGAGGTAACCAGAAAGTCCATTATTGACTACATGGACGTGCTCGCCAGTAAACTGGCCAAATCTTCCAAGAAGAAGCAACTCAACCTTAAAAAACCATTCCACCCTCATGTAGAAAGATCGTTGGAGATCTTAAGTAAGGAATTTGTAGACATTATATTAGTAGATCAAGACCCGTGGTATACTGATCCCAATACCGCTCCAGATGCCAAGAGCTGGGACCAGATCGAGGACTTGTTGCTGTTTATTGTGGACCCCAAACTCCAAGGTGAGTTGAAATCCAAGTGGAAATCACACAATGGCATATCCACTTCCAAAGATAAGTGGGAAGATATAACGGTGATGGCCAAAAAAGTGTTGAAATCCACGGCTCAGGCAAACCAGTTGCTTGAAACAAGAAAGGAGATCATCATTTATTACATGTATCCAAGACTAGATGTAGAAGTTTCTAGGCAAGTGATCCATTTGTTGAAATCGCCTTTTTGTATACATCCAGGGACCGGTAATGTGTGTGTGCCCTTTGATCCTACTCGAGACATCTCGGGAGTTACCAACGATAGTTATGGATTCAACCCTACCACATCGCCCAATCTCAGAGTATTGCAAGAAGAATTGGATAAATGGGAATTAAATAATGAAAGTAGTGAAAAGTTAGTGGACTACGAAAAAACCAGCTTGAAACCGTACGTGGATTTCTTTGCCAGGTTCGTCAATGATCTTATAGCCGATGAACTCAAGGGGATATCTAAGAGAGGAAACGAAGAGTTGGATTTTTAAGTATGGTGCACATATAGCGTTAGCTACGTAAGATAAGTATATCGAGAATAATGAAAGGGTTTAACTGCTTCTTACTGTCACTTTGTTCAACTACGTAAATTTGAAGAGACATGTGTCTTGGACAAGGATATCCCCTGTACATGTATTAAGTTTGATTTTCTTTGAATTGGCCTCATGCTTCTAGTACTACTGGATCTTTCTGTCAGATTTCATACTCTTGAATTCAATCTCAGTGGTGCTAATATACAACTGGCTTTTCCAACTATACATCTTCACCCGACCTCAAACATTTCTGAACTTTAGAATAGTATCAACTATAGTCTAGCTTGCAGAATTGTCGGTAAAGTATTAGTCGGAGAAAAGTATCAACAGGGGGTGCGACCAAGAAAAAATTACTATTGACGGATAAACATCGGATAATATCAACATGAAGGGTTATGATAACATGCAAATGTCTCAAGAAGAGCGTCAAAGAGAGAATGATGCTAGGCTAATCACTGTACTCAAGTATATGCTTTCTTTGTTGCTAATAGTAGGTACCTCATTAATGATTATGGTATATATCTTCGGCCCAACTACTGATAATGGCGGAGATTGGAGAACAAGTGTCGTATATGGAGCCGTATCAACGCTTTCATTGGCAACTATATATGCAGATGTTATCTATGCAATTGCCTGTATAGGTCATATCCTTGCCAAACTTGGAGTTCCTTTGACGACATCTGGAGTACCTATATGTAGAATGGTTGTGGCTGGGACAGTATTAGCCGTAATGAACGGTGTGTCTTTCTTTGCAAGAAGGTATATAGATAGTGGTGGATGGAATTGGGATGGTGGTGCTCAGAGATAAGCACTCGAAATTTCATCTGATTCGAGTTTGTTTAAGTGTAGGCAACGCTAGTAAAATTCAAGGGCGACATCCAGGTTATTTCATGCTATTAATAAATCATTATTTAGGATAGATTGAACCACCATAATTTTTTTTTTTTGACGTAGACATATTTTATAACCTGTTTCAATTTCGGCTCTGAAAAATTAGGCCTAGTTTTCCAAACGTCTAGGACCATCGTAGTGATTGTCCAAATACGGCCCCAGCTTTCAGAGGAATACTTAATTCAGGTGCCAAACCAATACTTTAGAATATCCCCACAAGCTTCCTCTTCAAATTGATATTAGTTGCCATGGCTGCAAATTCTACTTTATCATCTTTTTGAAGAATCACACAAGTAATTATTTTAAAGGGTCTTTAAGTTGGTCTAATTCGGCAGAACTGTTCATGTCGAGGATACTTCTTGGCTTTCATTTCAAGCATAGAGTAACCCGATTGGTCTCACAGTAAGTTACCATTAAAATCTATACAGATATGTATTTTCAATAAATAATTTAGGGAGTTGTTTTATTATGTAGTGGGACAGCTTTGTTCGACCATGGACCCCCAACTATTTTCTTTGGCCCGTTCCTCAAGAGTTCCACTAGAGTTTTTAATAATGATGGTCTCGATAGTGGGCCAGCCCTCGATCAACGTGGCATCATCAGGTTCTTCAGCTTCGTTGGGATTATCAACATGGTACCATTCAATATACTCGAGGCGCTCGTTGTACTTGATATAACCCGAAGTCAAATAAATGTCTCCATAGTCCAAATACGGGTAGTGCCACTTGGGAACGAATATGATGGTAGGAACATTGGCAAGAGACAAGTCGCACTTGTTGATTTTTATGCTTAGACCATACTTGACGCTTTTTATATCAAACTCCACAGCTTCAATGTCTCCTTTGGTGGCTACTACGTAGGGTCTGATTACAGCATTGGGTGCTCTGACCCCATCAGGAGAAGGATAACATTTACGATAATGCTTGTACTTGATGTTGTCAGTAGTACTGGAAATCAAAGACGAATCCTGGAGCGACTCGGATTCGGAGTCGTCCTCAGATTCTTTATCTGGTGATTCATTCTTATTTGACTTTGAATCACAACGGATTTTGTTTTTGATGTGATGCGACTTGTTGGCAACTTTCTTTACAATACTGCCTCTTCTGCTCATGGGCTGAGGCGTGGTTTCGCTCTCAAACAGAAGGTTTCTGTCTTCGGGAGACCAAAACGAAAAGTCTTCGTTGTTCCAGCGGTCGCCCCATTCGTGACAATTGATACTGGTATAACACCAGTATGTGTGGGACATATTCAGCCCCTCCAAAGCATTGCTGAGAGCATCCAACGCTGCTGTTTGAGAGATATACTTGCCGTTACGGTACGATCTCTTGCTATCCATGTCAAACGGCATACCTGTTTCAGACATGAGCACTGGTATATTGCCCAAATACTCCTGGGCTTCCTTTTTCATCTCAATAAACTGCTTTTTGATACAGTTCCGAATGGCTCTCTCGCCAAATACAATCCCCAATACGGGGTTTAAATACCTCCCTCTCATAATACCGAGAGTGTCTACATTGTACTTGGTATTCCAAGTCTTGAACATGAGCGACATTCCATCGTAGTAGTGCGGACAGTAAATGGTCTTCGAGTCGATGATCTTCCGGGGATCAGACTTGATACTGGGAGGAATATCCAACACCGGAGGCTGGATAAATAGGAAACAATCGGCACTGATATCCCTTATGGTTTTTTTGAATTTTATGTAGTAATCAATGAAATTGTTGTTTGTGAAGTACTCCGTATCAATTGTCTTTGGAAGCAATCCACAGAACGGATTATGGTTATGTTCGGGCAAGACCTGGTTGAAGTAGTTGGGGAGGCGCACTTCGCACCTCGCAGTGCTGATATCCAACCTTTTTTCCTCGCTTAACTCATGCAACCGGTCAAAGTCTATGCTTTGATCCCATCCCCATATCCCTTCCTGGGCAAAAATACACTCGCCCAACTTCCAGCTGGACCCTCTTTTCCACCCGTACCTTTTATCTACAACTACACCTTCTTCAGGAGATAACCATACTCTGGCACCTTTGGGGTCGATCACTCTGGTGGCGAACTTCTGTGGTCCCGTGAGCGCGATTTTGTACTCGTCCACCTTGCATGCAAATCCCATCCCCAAACGAAACGACTGGTACACTGTAGGAGTGGTACCGACTCGAAGCTGTTGCCTACCAGGGAGATACCGCACGTCGTCGTGGCCCACCAAGCCCATGTTGGGCTCATTCATCAGCTCGAATCCAATGATCGTCCCGTCTTTGACCATTTCCGGGAGTTTCTCGTTAATAGCTTTCCATACATAGCCTACAGCATTACAATAATGGTTCTGCAAGTAATCCTGGATGTTTTCGCCATCCAACACTAGCTTGGGGAAGTACGTTTTCCCCGCGAAAAATAACGTGAACATCACCAACAGACTTAATCTTTTGTAGTTGGACGCCCACATCATTTTGTGATACTTCTCCGAGTGGTGCTGGCGGTGGTACTTCGCGTCGTTGTGGAGAATGGCCGATTCGGTCACCGCGAATCTGCGGGGTTCGAGCCCCGCTGCGTACAATGTCCACATCGGTGCCCCACTACCGCCGGAGAACCGGGACCACACGTCCTGGTGGAACTCTATAAACACATAAAGACCGCCTATTTCGTGTAGCACTTTTAGAATCTTGATTGTAGACTCCACAAAGTCTTGGTCGTACTTTTTTGGCCCTGCGTGCTCGACCGCTTCCCATGTGATCAAGTATCGTACAGTGTTGTAGCCCCACGACTTGATTCTCTGGAAGTGCATCCATGCATCTTCTACTGGAAACGGTCTTCCTACAAACGTCACTGTGTCACCTTCAAAAAATATATCGTTGGGGTTGGAAGAGTCGCCGAGATACGAGGGTAAGTCGGGTTCCGTCGGAAGTTTCATGGACCCGTCCACATTGATCCCTTTCAACGTGACTTTGCGGCCTTGTGTATCGACCAAGTTGCCGCTCTCGTCGACTTGGAGCGGACAGCATTCAGTTATACTTTCGCTATTATCGCTTGCTGCGAGAATGGGCTGGCCCGCTGGAAACTGTTTTCGGAGCGGCTTGACGCCGGATATGGGAATACTGGACGTGGCGCTATACAAGTTGAGTCTATCATGGATAGCGTTTGTATACTTGGTGCTTCTCATACTAATACCACCAGACTAGTACTTGTTGAGATATATGGGTTTGGCTAGCACGGTTTGGTGAGCAACCGAAAAAAGAGGTAGCGCATTTCTTATACGCAATACTAAACATCACGTTCACTTATGTTCCCCCCAGCGGGTATGCGGAAGAGGGGAACGGCACGGGAAATCACAAACATTAGTACGACACGAGAGATCAAAGGCGCATGATCACCAACAGAAACACTGACTCGCAATTGCTTCTCCAATCTTCACTGCCACGCTATCTCACTAACCTCACTAATTTTCAACGCAAGATTATCTCTGACGCTAACAGTACTGAATATCACTTACTGGTTCTCGCTATCTCGCATTACTACATTACCATTCACCGCCCACTGAGTATTTCTTTTAGTTATTTAGTCATTTAGTCTACTTCTCGCTGAGATTTTCTAGGGCCCGCCGCTTCACTTCGTGCTGCGCACTGAGTCTCCAATCGGTCTTTCCCTTAAGCGGCACAATCTTGCCCTTGCGAGCCGCCGGATCCGCGACCTTGAAATAGGCAGGCGCCAATTCCACTAACCACTTAGGCTCGATCGCCGTCACACAGTGCATATACTCTTTGGTGGTTAATAGTAAAGTGTGGTACATTACATACTCGGGGTTCTTGCCAAATAGCGCCAGCGATGGGTGCAAAGAAACCGGCGTGTGCTCCACTACTGTTTTGTAACCTTCCTGCGGGTCGCGCTTGGCAGAGTGCTTAAAGTACCCCGCCACCAACGCCTTGCGCACCCGGTCGACGTGGCTGCCGCACAGCACGAGCTGGTGCCCGCTCTTTCTCATGATAGACTCAAGCTGGCGTCTCACCTCGTGCGCGCGCCGCATGCTACGCTCTTGGACATAGTTGTCGTGGCACCACTGCTTAGGATGCTCGCTGGCGGCCCACGCGCGGTACACATTTAGATACGTCAAATGGTCGCCGTGGTGGTGGTGGAACCGCGCTTTTTTCTGGTCCGCTACCGTTTGTTTGTCTTTGGGGCGGTAAAACACCGTCTGGACCGAAAGCATGGCCACAATAGAGATCATTTCTTCGGAACACCCGAACTGCACAGAAGTGATGAGCGTCTTGGCGAGCGCCGGTTCCATCGGAAAGTTGGCCATCTGCCGTCCTAGCGGTGTCAACTCTCCGCTCTCGTCTAGCGCACTCAATGTGTATAGATTTTGTAGCGCGCTAAGCATAGTGTTTGCCGGCGGAGGATCCATGAAATCAAATCCAAAAATATCATGGATCCCCATGGCCTTCAACATCAAGATCGTATGCGATAAGTTTTGCCGCTGGATCTCGGGGATAGTATTAGGCAACATTTCGTTTTGGAACGCATTTTCAGTGTAGAGTCTATAACATTTTCCGGGCCCAGTTCTGCCCGCTCTACCGCTACGCTGCTTGGCCTGGGCCTGCGAAATAGGCGACACCACCAACGAGTCCATTCCTATTTTGGCATCATACGCATTGAGCTTCATGAACCCGGGATCGACTACATAATAGATCCCGTCAATGGTAATGGACGTCTCGGCAATATTGGTGGCTAGAATCACTTTACGGGACCCTGGCGGCGTGGGCTCAAAAATGCGCGTTTGCATCTCGGGAGGTAATGCTGCGTACACCGGCAACACTATAAGTTCGGGAACCGTATCGCCCAACACCTTCATTCTCTCCTCTAGCACCTCACATCCTGTATCTATCTCGTCCTGACCAGTAAGAAACACTAGTATATCGCCCTCGGGCTCCGATATATGGATCTGCACCACCGAATCAAGTGCTGCTTGCAAGTAGTCCATCTCGGGCTCTTTTGTGTAGAGAATTTCCACCGGGAAAGTGCGACCAGGAATGGTCATGACTGGACAGTTATTGAAAAAACTAGAGAACTTGGCAGCGTCCAACGTGGCCGAGGTCACAATCACCTTGAGATCGGGGTTGGCGGCGGCTGCCTTCTTCAATAGGGCAAACAACACATCTGTAGCTATAGTTCTTTCGTGCGCTTCGTCCAACATAATCACAGAGTATTTTTTCATGTACGGATCATTCAACGCTTCTCTTTCCAACATACCGTCCGTCATGTACTTGATCTTGGTGCTAGGACTGGTATTGTCTTCGAATCTGATCAAGTACCCTACTTCTTGGCCCAAAGGCACCCCCACCTCTTCACTCACTCTCTTGGCTACAGAAACTGCCGCCACTCTTCTCGGCTGCGTACATCCTATCACCTTATTTCCCCTATTGAAGCCCTCCTCCATAAGGTACTGGACGATCTGGGTGGTTTTACCCGACCCAGTTTCTCCTACAACCACCACAAACTGGTTCTTACGTATAGTCTCGACCAATTCGGTGCGCATGGCATATACCGGCAACGACTGGCGCTGCTCTTTTATCGAGAGATCCGTTCGCTTCACGATTTTCTGGCTCTTCTGACTACTTTTCCATTTACTAATAACTTCTTGGACTCTATTCTCGTCTTTTGCATTACTTTGTTTTAACGGATCGTACGATTTCCCGCTTTTCTCGGCCTCAGTCCTACTGGCCTTTTCCTTTTCTTTCTTTTCCTTGATCCTTGCCTCTTTATGCTCTCGAGAAAACTTGGATCCGTTCATCGCTGATCGCACCAACGATCCTTCGGGGTTCTTAAACACTTTTACGGGTTCTAATTCACCGCCATCACTAACCTGACCTTGCAAAAACTTGGGTTTATCAGTGTTGAGTTCGATCTCAATATCGATTTCTACTTCTTCGCTACGTTTTCTACTATCGTCTTCAAATGCTAAATTGGGATCTTCAAGTTCAGGGTAGTCCTTGGCAGAAACTGCTCCCGAGGCTATCAACTGACGAATCTCCCATCTTTCGGGTGAAGTGAGTCTTCTTTTGGTGCCTCTATTCTCACCTCCATGTGTTGGAACCTCTGTTCTTCCTCTTCCCTTTTTTTCTTCATTTAATTCCTCTGACTTGTCTTCTCCAGTCATTTGATCTATGCCTCGCATAGAAAGCGAGATTTTTTGTCTTGCGCGCTTCTGATTCCCAATGGGTTTCTCAATGTTGGTTACTTTTACAAACACTTGCTGGTTGGTCTTTACGATATCTGAGGTCTGGTTAACCCTTCCTCCATCAAATGAAAGCTGTGAGATGTGACATAGACCTGATTGAAACGATCGACGGTCATTAAGATTTATGAAAGCTCCGTACGATGTTATACTAGTGACGTATCCTCTATAAATACCACCCACCTCAATCTTTCTTTCATCTCTCTCTGACTGTCTATCTGACTGTCTCTCTGATCTCTCTGATCTTTCTGGTCGCTCTGACTTTATTGGACTATCGTAGTCTTTTTCAGGTTTTATCAAATTCTCTGGCTCTTTCTTTACCAGATACGAATCTTTTTCTATAAATCTATCCTCTTTATCTTCATCTTCCTTCTTTATAAACCTTCCCTCATCTTCTTGCTTTATTGGCACGTTTTCTTTTTTTATGCGCACTTGCAAGTTTTTTTCTTGCTTGATTGGATCATACAACTGTTTGAAACATTCAGTCACAAACTCTTGAGGAAACTCGCCTCCTCCGTTCGCTGCTAGTATTTGCTTAAACTGATGTAGTACCTCATCTCGAGCAACTTCGGGCTTCTCTACCCTGGAATACAAGTTTATTACATAGTTTGTTATTGCAAGATCTTCATCTGGTACGCCAAGGTACTTCTGAACACTCTGAGCTATGTTACTAGATGCCTCAGACTTTAAGGTGCCCATTGGTGATGTTCATTCAATTCAGTTCAGTCAGTTCAAGTCTGCGCTAGATATCATCTGTTTATATGCAGGACATTGGGTGCAAGAATCTACCAAGACGAGACTAAAATATCATATACTCTTGTATTTGAGGCTATTTATGTAGTTGACGCCAACCATAGTCTTCAAGTAGTCCCCCAGTTGTTTACTTCAAGTAATCCTATTGTAATTTAGGTTATTTTTCATGTTCGCACAGACTTATTCACTAGTACAAGCCTCAAAAATAAGCTTTACTATGCAAAGTAACACACTATCTACTATACAATAGCACTTCCGCAAAAATAAAGGGTGCGACCGGTCTCTGAGGCACGTACTAGGTAGTATATAGGCAAAAAGAATGGTACAGGTCGTACCCGGATTCGAACCGGGGTTGTCCGGATCAAAACCGAAAGTGATAACCACTACACTATACAACCAATTGGATGTTTCACCACACATGGTGTAACGTGACATGGTGTCAAATTAACAGGCAAAAGTCTACAGGAAGCAGCCTCTAGCCTGTTGCCTAGATCATTATTATCTTCTTACATCATCTATAGCTGATCTGCCCTACAAATACCGTTACACCTAGTGTATCTCAGTGTAGATCCACATAGTGTATTTCTGTGCGGAGTTTTTCGTGCACTGCACTACCTTTAATCTCACTCAACTAAAATTGTTGCCACCATACTAACATACTACCACACCATCATGTCCAGAGAAGACCCAATAAAAGCAGAGAAGGATTTCAGCGAAACACTCAATGAACAGTTTCCCATCATCGATTCTACTCCCGACTACAAAACTGCAATTGATAAGTTGTTGGTGCTTGAAAAACAGACCCGTCAATCGTCAGATGTAGCCTCGTCCAAGCGTATTTTGGAGAAATTGATAAGTATTTTGGTCAAAAACAACGACTGGGACTACCTCAGTGATCTTCTTATCTTGTTATCTAAAAAACATGGCCAATTAAAGTCAGCCATCCAGGCTTTGATCCAAGCAACCATCGACAACTTGGACACGTTAAGTGACGACAAAAAGTCGGAATTGGAGACAAAAATCAAGGTGATCGAGACCATCAGAACCATTACCGACAAAAAGATCTTTGTGGAAGTGGAAAGAGCCGTTGTATCCAAGAAATTGAGTGAAATCTACCTCACCCAGTACGATGACTTGGACAAGGCCGTGGACGTGTTGTGTGATTTACAGGTCGAGACTTACTCTTTGATGCCTTTCAGCACCAAAATAGAGTATATCTTGGAACAAATCAGGTTGACGTTGAAAAAGGGCGACTTCGGCCAGGCCAAGATCTTGAGCAGAAAGATCTTGTTGAAGTCGTTGAAGAACTTCGAAAAGGCCGACGAATACAAGGCCGTCTACTTGAAATACTTGATTGAAATCAGCGTATACGAAAACGACTATATTTCCATTGTCAAAAACATGTTGCTATTGGTCGAGATCCCTGAAGTCAAAGAGAACCAGAAAGAGTACACCAACTATCTCACCTCCATCATCTACTATATCATATTATCGCCACACGACCCACACCAGTTCGACTTGATCAACAAAATCACCCAGAACCCGATCTTCTCCAAGAACGTAGAGCCCAAAGTGTTTGCCTTGTTGGAGCTTTTCACCACCAACGAGTTGATCCACTGGTCCAACATCGAATCGTTATACAAGAACGACTACTTCAACAAATCTGCCATTTTTGACCTGGATGTCAATTACAAGAATTTGCAAAACAGAATCATCGAGCACAACTTGAGAATCATCAACAAATACTACCTGTTCATCAAGTTGGACAGGTTGGCTTACTTGTTACAGTTGTCGACGTCCGAGTCCGAAGAATACGTCAGCAAATTGGTCAACAACGGTATGATCTACGCCAAGATCAACAGACCGCAAGGCATCATCAAGTTCGACAAAGCTCCTACGCAAGCCAAGATCAAGCTTGAAAATGGTGAAGAAACGAAGGAGAGAGCTTCCGACAGTCATATCAACGAGCTTTTGAACGACTGGTGCTATGATGTGGATAAATTGTTGGAGGAGGTTGATAGTATTGGTCATTTGATCAACAAGGAGGAGATGATGTACGGAATAAAGCAGGAGGTTAAGTCATAGGAAAATTTTATAGAAAAATTTAACTAATACTACAATAGAAGAATACTTAGTATTTTTCTATATCAACCTTCAGTACCATTTTAGGTTTAATCTTATGGTATTATTCTGATTCAATCTTATAGTAGTTATAAAATTAGATCATTATTTATTAATGTAGATTTAATCAAGTATAAATATTATGTTAGAGAAATACATAATATTCTATGTAATAGTAGTTAAATAAATCAGTTTTTTTACAGAGTCAATTTATAACAAAGCTTAAGTATCAATTTTGACTATTCATAGTGTAGACTTTATTTCATCTTATACAGTCTAATACTAATCAGTATCAAATCTTTACAGTATAAAATCTTTTAATCTTATGCGGTATTAATCAATACTTACTCAACTGCTGATCGTGGAATTCATTATCCAGGTTCTTACCCATGCTTTCTTTTACCGGTGATTCGCTGTGATTTGTCAAGAAGTGAAATTGTACTTGAGAGTCAAGTGTCGGTGGTTCAGCATCCTGAACTTCTAGCACCTCAAAAAAATACTGAAAATCAAGAAAACCTCACTAATTCATTTCAAGACACCTTTTTTTCGCAGCCATAGTTGATCTCCTAAATACAATTGCAGCTGTATCTTGATATAATGTTGTGTCATATAGTACTATAAAAGTAAATCGTAACATCTAGCACTCAAAAACACCCATTACTCTTTAAAAAGGAAATTCCGGCACTCTGGAACTTCCTAAACATCCTGCATTCCGACATCCAGTACGCTTACCATCCTCCACTCTTTGCGCTCTTCATCCCAACTCTTGGTTTCATGGAGAGTTTTCAAGAAAATTGACTAATTGAAAGAAGATGGGGTAAAGTGTTAATTAGAGGTAGGGAAACGACGTAGTGTGGGATCGCCCAACTATAACTAGTACATTATTTCACCACCTCTCAATGCATACGATTCTCTTTAAACCAAATTCTTCAATAAGACAAGTTTTTAAGAAGTTGATAGATAGTCAAAGTAGTAGTCAAAGTAGTAGACAAAAGAGTATAAGAAAGAGTCTCAAAATCACTCAGCCATTCAAACACCCATATCCTGGGGAATCTATTTATTTACTGCGAATTGGGCTAACAAATGGATGCGAATCAGCTGGGAAATAGCTATTGTGGCGTACTTGTTCTGGCAGACTTATTGTAAATAGCTAACGACTCAGCTGCGACGTACTTGTTCTGACAGACGTTACATAGCTAGCTTACAGTTCGTGTTAGTGATGTGTAGAGTTAGTCTAATATCTTGACTCATGTGATACTTTATTTCCAAAGTATTCAGTGTTTGTGAAAGTGGTGGTTATCGAGGACCTTTGTGAAAGTGAATCATTAAAATTAGTTAGTGAGGGATGTGCAGAGTTAGAGTTACCATGTAGTAGCGGGAGATAGTGGTTTGTGATTTATAGACTTCTAGTATAGTCATAGTGTTTTAAAGATTTTTCGCAGCCATCGCACGGATACGATTGCGAAAGGTCTACTGAAGGGTACTGCTCAAGTTGTTACGACGATGGTGATAGATAGGTAAATGAAAGTCTGGAAATGGTCGGGGAAATCCCACCTTCGGTTTGTCGTATTTGGGAAGACTAGATATAGAAGAGAAATTTAAGCATTAAGATACAAATCTCCCCCTCTAATTTTTGTCAGGATGTACTAAATAGGCTACAGTAAATTCTTTCTTAACTTCATCGACAATATATTTACCTCCAGCGGCCCTCTTCATATTCACCAAAAACGACATCTGAATCGAAGTAGCCAATTGGCCATTCCATAAACGGATCGTCTACAGGCGGTAAGTAGTCTGGTCCTAGAGACAGGTACAGTGCGTTTTCATCGTCTACCGCCTCAATTTGTTGGTCTGGAGCGACTACTATGTAGAATTCCCCATCACCAAATAAGCAATCCTCGATTGTGAGCTGGTTCTGCTCTGTATAATTCTTATTCTGGTCAAAACGTAATTCCCAATGGCCCACAGTCGACGCATATAGCTTTGCAGAAATATTATACCTTTCCACACAGCCATCTAACCTTATTTTCGCTTCTTCAAATTGTGTCTGATTGTCATATCTTTGTACCAACGAACAATTCAGTAACGACAAATACATTAATGTGATCACTATCAGCTTCAACTTTATTGATATCATTTTGATAAAATTAAATTCTGTTGCTGCCCGTATATAAGTTTAGCCAGTTACGAACCCAATTTTAATAATTTTTCGTAGACCGTCCTCTTGAAGGGGTTTTATAGTATGTATTTGTTGATTGCGAGATTACAAGCTATTTATACATTCAAGGAGCAGTTCCCCCTCGGTGGCGAGTTCGCAACGAGGCTGAATCGGGCCCCAAGTATTCCTAGTACCGAGGTGCACCTTTCATCCCCTTGCTTGGAGAGGCTATTCTGTGAGTCAGATATGACAATAAGTCAGCGGAGTAACCGAATTATAAAAAGTGAGAAATTACGGTGCAACTATTTTGAACAAGGCCTGAAATACAAATAAAGGAGACGACATTAATGTCGTGCGAAAGCATTCCTGGGCGACAAGATCAAAGAAAATAGGGTGCACTTTGATCCTGTTGTGTAAATTACTTCTGATAATATTTCAATTAGAATCGTTATGAGGTAGCAGCTGTAATTACAGCTGTCTCCGTAGTGTCATCACCCAGGGAACACCGGGGAGTAGCAACAGTAAGAGTGTTTGTAATAGCTTGAGTGATACGGCAGTGCTGGGGTTGCTAATTACCGCGGCTGAAATATCGGCTGATAGCGGCCGTCGTTGTAGTAAAGCTACCTAGAGAGGGATTTGGCGAACTTACCTCTGGGTAGAGTGAAGCAGAGCTCTAGCACACTAGGAAAACATTGGTTGATATCCGGACACGACCTACATGTTAGGTTTATTCAATTCATTTTATTTGATTTATTTATTTCATCTTATTTTATTTCGTCATATCTCAGTTTAAATTCACTTCATATCTAAATTAACATTTAATCATGCTTTCATATTTCAGTATTGTCTTGCTCTACACTAAACGCCTTGCTCCTTCACTACCACTATCACGCGGTTACAGCACGCACCATCTAAATTGCATACTATTTCGCACTCTTATTATAACGACTGTAAGCATGTAGTCCATAACTACTTTACTTTATTCTCTTTATTGAATAGATGTTCCAGTTCTCCTTCGACGTTTTCCAAGCTTTGGTTGTAACTTTTCTTTGATCAACTTTCATACAGTTGTGATGTGGCCATAGAAGTGTCACTGCAGTTGAGCTACCTTTATTATTTATCAATATCGATTTCGCAGCAGGCTGGCCATTTATCGTTTTACAAGTATTAATATTGAGTATCCCTCAAAACCGCAAAGCTCCCATCTGATTTTTGTTAGGATACACTAGATAGGCTACAGTTAAATCTCTCTTAACTTCATCGACAATGTATTCACCTCCAGCGGCCCTCTTCAGTTCCATCATTTCGACATCAGAATCGAAATAGCCAATTGGCCATTCCATAAACGGATCGTCCACAGGCGATAAAAATCTGGATCTAGGCGATAAATAATCTGGATCTAAAGACAGGTACTGCGTCTTCATCATCTACAGCTTACCAAATAAACAATTGTCAATTGTCAGAAGGTTCTGCTCTGTTCGTAATTCCCAAGTCAACGCATATAACTTTGCAGAAATGTTATACCTTTCCAGCCATCTAACCAACTTCTTCAAATTGAGTCTGATTATAGAAACCTAGTCTTGATAATTACCGTCCACCGTGTTAGGTTTTGTAGTATATATTTCGATAATGATACTAGAATTACTTGCGGGAATTAAACTTGGAGAGAAAATTGTGCCACTATTGTTTCTTGTGACTAAATGAGAGCAAACCCGGCAATAACACCAGCCAAACTCACACCGTTTATCCAGCTAAGAGAATTGACCTTCAAAGAATTACCATCACTCTTTTTGGTGGAGCTTGAAGACGAAGAAGAAGAAGACTTGGAGCCAGAAGAAGTTGAAGAGGACTTGGAGCCCGAAGAAGAAGAAGAAGCAGAAGACGAGGCCGAAATCGAGTGCGAGCTCGAGTCGTCGACGTTGTTGCCCCCGTCGACACAGGCCCATTGGGTGGTGGCATTCAAACCTTTACCTTGCGGTTCGGCAGTACCGTTGATGAATTTGTAGGCACCCTTTGGAGTAAGAGGAAGGGTGGAGGTGGCGTTCCAGTCGGAGTCGACTTCTGGGCACTCTGAGTGGGCCAAGTCAGATTGGTAACCACCGTCGCCTGAAGGGTCCGTAGTGTTACCGTATTCGGCCTTTAAGTTGTCGAAATCTTGGGTAGTAGTGACGGTATCGCCGTCGATTTCGACCAAACCGTACTCGTTTCTTTCCTCAGAGTACTCGTAGACCAAACCACCCGAGAAAACCGACGACATTTTGGTGGAGTAGATGGCCTCGATTTCGGTGAATGGTCTGGGAGACGCTTTGTTGCAACCAAACTCAGAGAGGAAAAGAGGAATGGAGTAGTTGGAGTAGGCCTTGACCTTTTGGTCGTAGCCCGAGGTGGTGAAGCTGGAACGCCCGCACCACGAGTAGTCGTTGAACCCAAACCAGTCGGATCTGGCCATTGGATCGTCACCACAGTTGAAGTACTGGGCGGTCTGCAATCTGTTTTCAGACACATCTGCGGCCGAATAACCCACGGGAATGGCTCTCAACTTCTGGTTGTGGATATACTGTTTCATGTCTCTCACCACGGCCTTGACGTATGGCGCAGCAGAGGTGGTTGTTTCGTCGTTAATGACTTCGTTACCGGCGAAAAAACCAAGCGTGTTGTTGTAAACAGACATCATCTTGACGGTAGCAAGCACCTGTTCCAAGTAAAGCGTGTTGTAGGAACATTTAGGGTCTGCTCTGGAGATGGAGGCATCGGGTGTATTGACGTCAAGAATCAAGTAGATTCCGGCATCGGCCAACTGTTCCATGCACTCGTCATGGTCAGCTGTGTTATCAACAGAATACACTCTGATGGTGTTGATTCCCAACTCCTTGAAGTACTTGATGTCACGTTCACAGGTCTTTGGGTCTGCCAACGGGTCGTTCAAGTCCGACGATCCTCCTGGCTGGTAGTCAAGACCACGGATATAGAAACGTTTGTCGGATCCTTTGACAAATAGAGCGTTACCTCTGACCTCCACAGGGTCCAAAGCCAATACCGAAATGGCCAATCCGGCCCACGCAGCAACATTGAAGATCTTCATAGTGTGTGAACAATAAGCGAAAGAAGTTTATAATAAGTTTGTAATAACGAGGGTGTTGCGATGTAGCTTAAAGCACACTTGTATACTTGATGTGCACTGTAAAAAGATTCAAGTCAATAATCTTCCCCATATATATATTTAATTAAGAGTGCGATTCACAAAACCATAAACAAACATCAAGCCTCGTAACCCCCAATGCGAAAAAATAAACATAGACGGGGCTGAAGAACCCACAAAAAAAGCAGGACCCACACCAGCATGGTGTTCCAAAAGCATACTCTCGAAACACTCTCAGTAGTTACTGCCAAGTCCTAATTTGTACTTTAAATGCTCCGCCTATAGTTCTGTAGTGTCGCCTGGCTATCATTCAATAACGCGCTCAGCCTGGAGGTGATTTTTCCACGTTTGCCCAGAAGCACAGCCCGCCCAGAAATGGTCTACGAGACTATGGGTATTCTTGGCCAGTTTGGCCCGAGAAAAGTCTTGGATCAGACCTTGGCTTTTACTGACACGTTTCTCTACTCATCACGAACTACTCGAGAACACCTCGCTATCGTTTTTAAACACCGTGCTCGAATCAACCACGAGAACACCGGGGCTGCTTTCGAACGCAGTTCTAGGCGCCCGGATTTTGTTCTGTTAGATTTTGGTGCATTTAGGTGCGATTTTCGCTACAAGATGCGCTGCCGGATCGAGGAACAATAAAAAATTAGCGAGGCTTAGTGCCCCGACCCCTCAATGTTCTCAAATAGTCAGGTGATATACTACACTATTCACGACATGTCAGAATAAATAGTCAATAGTACAATTTGGCATGCATCAATATTTTCCAATTATCTTGTAATTCAAAGTGATTGTTCGTAGGGTGCTTTTCGCACTAAATTTTTTTCCTTGCGAGACAAATCTTTTGCAGACTATTCACGACGTTGACTTTAAGCGTATGAGTAGACAAGTATTTCTACAAGCAGAGTTAAACGTTATGAGTGTTGATTAGATTAGCCAGATCTACTCAAGTTGCTACATTATCACCCTTCGACCATTCGAAGTTAGATTATTGGTGTTTTTACATAGTAGTCAATGAAGTGATCGTAGGGTGCTATTTGTTTTTTTAGATCGCACCCAGAGCACCTATCAGACCAAAACTAGTGATCAAATCGACGTATGACTGGAGTGAGTACATAGTTGACTTCACCTATAACTAGTGATGAAATCGACGTATGACTGTGAGTGAGTACATAGTTGACTTCACCTATAACTAGTGATGAAATCGACGTATGACTGTGAGTGAGTACATAGTTGACTTCACCTATAAGCACAGTTGAAAGGGCTGATAATGTACACTAGCTACTTTTCAGTAATAAAGGTGACATCCTAGCTATCAGTCTTGTAAGTCTTGGAATTCCTCTGTTGGTGGAATTTTTCGTAGAAATCAACAAGTGTGTGTCACGTGCCTTCACACGCTCCTCTATTTCAATTGTTGTTCAATTCATTCCTTTGTTGCTAGAACGTTAGACGAACATGGCTTCACAAATCCACTTTTTGGATATCAAAGGCAAGCCGCTTCTCTCTAGAGACTACAAAGGTGATATACCTGCCAACACCATTGAAAAGTTCCCGCTTCTTTTGCTTGAATTGGAAAACTCCGACGAAGGTGACTACAAGCCGTTCATCAACAGTCAAGGCATCAATTACATCTACATCAACCACAACAACTTGTACCTTTGTGCATTGTCACGCAAGAATGAAAACATCATGGCCATTGTCATATTTTTATCCAAGCTTATCGAAGTATTTTCGCAATATTTCAAAAGCTTGGAGGAGGAGTCAATCAGAGACAATTTCGTGGTGATCTACGAATTGTTGGACGAGATGATGGACTTTGGCGTGCCGCAAACCACAGATACAAAGATCCTTAAGGAATATATCACTCAAGACTACTATAAATTGGTGAGAAAATCGGCCAACCACTTGGTCCAGCCACCACAAGCCGTCACCAATGCCGTGTCGTGGAGAAAAGACGGAATCATGTACAAAAAGAACGAGGCATTTTTGGATGTGGTGGAGTCGATCAACATGCTTATTAATGCCAATGGACAAGTGCTCAACTCGGAAATCCTTGGAGAAATCAAAGTCAAGTCCCATCTCAGTGGTATGCCTGATTTGAGATTGGGCTTGAACGACAAGGGCATTTTCACTGCGCCGCCCCAGGCTATAGAAGACGGCGAAGAGCCCGTCCAGCCGCCGGCGAACACCAAGGGCATCGAAATGGAGGACATCAAATTCCACCAGTGTGTGCGTTTGTCCAAGTTTGAGAACGAGAGAATAATCACGTTTATTCCTCCCGATGGCGAGTTCACGGTGATGTCGTACCGGTTGTCGTCGGCGCAATTCCTCATGAAACCACTTATTTTGGTGCAGTGCAAGTCCAAAATCCACAAACACTCGCGAATCGAGATCCTCTGTTCGGTCAAAACTCAAATCAAGAAAAAGTCCACCGCCAACAACGTAGAGGTCATAATTCCTATTCCCGAAGACGCCGATACCCCCAAGTTCACACCAGAGTACGGAACCGTCAAGTGGATCCCGGAGAAGTCTCATATTGTATGGAAACTCAAAACGTTTCAAGGCGGCAAACAATTCCACATGAGAGCCGAATTGGGTCTTCCAGCCGTCACGGATCCTGAAGAGGCTCTTCAGGCCAATAAAAAACCCATCAAAGTCAACTTTTCCATTCCTTACTTCACAACCAGTGGTATTCAAGTAAGATACTTGAGAATCAACGAGCCAAAATTACAGTACCAATCATACCCATGGGTCCGTTACATCACCAAGAGTGGGGATGACTACACCGTCCGGACCAAATAAGCATAAAAGTAATAAACAAAAAAGCTATAATAAGAGCTATTGTAAATAAAACGTTGTAGAATATCAACAGTAAATTAAATTCTATAATTGAAGACCAAACTTTAAGCCAAACCACCAGCTCAGAACTATCAAGACCAAACCATTTAGACCAACTATCAAGTCAATTATCAAGTCTAATAGTAAGTATTAACTCAGGTATATTCCAAAAATATTTTCCAAGCTACTCTTCAAAACTATCAAGACATGCCTGCTAAAACAACACTAGTAAGCCTACTATTAAGACAAAATTACCAAGATCAGACGATTTAGACAAACTATTAGTCCAAAGTTTTAGTCCAAACTAGTGTAGACACAGTAATTAGACCTATGCCATTGACTGGGAAATCCAAAATTAGCTCCATTCCAAGAATAATGTTGGAAGTGCTAGCGTTAAGCAGTTTTTGCGAATGTGCACACTGGTACTTGTTAACTTTAGTCTAAATCAGAGCCAAATCATTGGGTGCAAAAAATGCGACCGATATTAAATCCTTAGCATGAAGTGGTAAAGGGTGGTAGATAGTGAGGATCAGGGTAGTGTGAAAGGTAGTAGAAGTTGAGGAGTAGAAATAGTTTTAATTCCAGCTATCTTGGTTATTTCCAGTGTAGTTGGTAATATTTTAGATCCAGCGCAGCTAGGTATATTAATAGGTATTGGCAATATAAATCCAAGTACGAAAATTACAAAAACTTATGGAACAAATGGTCGAAGTGCCTCTTATTCGGAACTATTAAGATTAGTGAAAACCAATAAGACTACTCAAATTGTAGCCCACTACAAAACCAAAGTGGACCCAAATATTGTATGCCCTAATGTTATCAGTAGCATCTAGTGGATATAGCTTATCAAATGCTAACCTTTCGTGTTATCTATAAATTGCCTCAAACTCTTGCCATCTTTGTTTGAGCCTCGAGACTTATTAAGTGAAGATCCAAACTTTCAAAATACACAATTTGGTGGCATTAATTTAAAGTCTTTTAGTTGAGGAAAAGACTCGGTGCTTGGATCCAGATTTCTTCGATACGTGCTCTGTGCTAGTGGCTTTGGGTGCAAAAAAAGCTGCTGAGATTGAACATATAGACTGGACTCACAAGGTGTGACTTACTACGGAAGAATAATAATGCCAGTTCTGATATATTAATAAACATCCAGAAGTACTGGTTATTCTCAAGTTCAAGACCTTAATTGTGAATAATGGCTTGATCTCAATTGATCGCATTATACATTTTGAGCAAAGGTGAGGCCCATTCTCTTCTCAATTAGTCTGGTAAGAGCTTGGCCTTACCCAAGTAGCTAAGAACTTAAAAGCTTCTAACATAAAGAGGGTACTTTATTATTTTATCAATATATTGTTTTGGTGATGAAACTATTAGTCCAAGTGACTTATTTCTAGTCCAATTGAAATATTTTTTAATTACTCTCGGATAAATTATTTTCTGTGATTTGAGATTTTTCAGCTCAAAATGCACTGACATGACAGAGGATGAAGTGGAGCAGGCAGTGCTCCAGCTACTTAGAAAACGTATAGAGAAGCCCAGTTCCGTGTATCATGCGTTGACCAAACTCAACGAAGGAAAATTGGTGGGAATAGTCCGTCAAAAACGCAATGATCCCAAGTTGGTAGAGTATATCAAGAGAAGAAATTACTACACTAATAAAGTATATGGGTACTTAAATGAACAAGCAGGAGGTCGGCCCGTACCTGTGAAGCCTCCACAAGTGTCTGGTCTGAATTCGGGGTACAGAGGGCCCGAGGCCAAGTTCATCACCCATCGGTACCATGCAGAACAGTACGTAAATCAACGACTACTAGCTGATAAAACGAGGCTGGCAGAGTTGACGCAGCTTGTGGAGAGCCAATTGCAGCACCAAAAGACCTGGGCCCAGGATGCTGCTAGTATAGAGCAGGAATATGAGCAGAAAGCTTTGGAAATCTCAAGTACAGTGGCCAAATCTCTAGAAGGACTTCATCCATCGAAGCTCAGAAAACTCCAGAGCAACAATACTCTAGAGCTGCTAGATAAGGAGTATGACCAAAAGAGGGAGGCGCACTACAAGCGCGTATATGACCATTGTAAGCATCTTAGTCTCAAGACTACGTACAAGTTCGAGGAGTGGGAGGTTCCTTTTTTCTGTACAGTTGAAACTTTCAAGTATCCGGGCATACGAAAGGACCAGGAGTTTATCATTGACTACATAACAAAGAAAGTGATGGATAGTAACAAAAAACAGCATCAAATATGAGTAATATCATGTGAGAACATAATTAAATTACAAGTACATTGACATCAAACCTTTGAATGTCGAACTTATTTCTAGTTCTAGATCAATTTACGAGCTCACCAAGTCAAATAAACTGGTAGTATAGTAATCAGATTTATAGAGCAATCACATTATGAATAAGTGGCAAGACTTCAATCAACTGAGGTACAATATTACCTCAAGTAAAATAACAGTAGTATAAAGCTTGAGGTGAGATTTACCAAGCAATATACATACAAATCAAATACATTGAATCGTCAAGTAAACGAAGTAATAATTAAACCAAGCATTAAGCAAATTGAACTCATTGAGTAAGTTACACCATAAGTGCTAGGATGTTTCTTGGAGTGAAATAAATATTCCAATACAGAGTTTCAAAGAGAACATTGAAACTAAACATTGTCAGTCAGAAAATTAAAAGACAATCAGTAGTAGTTCATTGAATTCATCAAGTACAGGTATTTATGAATTAGATCAAAGTCATGAGGACTGGTCTTGTATATGTTCGGTACTACTCTACATCTAACACTCTAACTTAAAAAGTTAGTACCCTAACTCTTGAATAAACTCCAATCATGTTTAGATCTAGTGCAAGTCCTATGATTTTGCAGCTATTCAAAACACTATGACTGGGTTATTGCAGAGAATAGTACGTAAAGTAGCATTTCATTGTCATAAGTACCATAAGTGCTAGGAGCTATGATGTAAAAGTACTGGGTACTTTCTGTGGAGTGATTTTAGTGCTTTCTAGTGTAATTGCGAACATTGGTTCTTGATTTTGAATGAATCCTTTCATGGATATAATATATTTTATACATAAATGATTATAAAGAATTGAAGAGAATTGTGTCTTTCGGATGACAACAATTTCATGACAAATAATAAAACTAGTTATGGCTAGTTAGTGCATGTTTTATGGCAAGTCGGTGACACAACCCAAAGAAGCATCGCTCACCAACTTCGCATACTTGGCCAAAGTACCCCTGGTGTATCTTGGAGCAGGAGGGCTCCAGTTCTTTTTTCTTTCGACCAAAACCTCCTCGTCAACCAACAAGTCGATCTTGTTGTTTTCAGCATCAATAACGATAACATCACCATCTTCCACCAAAGCAATTGGTCCACCCACAGCAGCTTCAGGCACAATGTGACCAATCAAAAAACCGTGGGATCCACCGGAAAATCTACCGTCAGTCAAAAGAGCAACGTCTTTACCCAAACCGTAACCCATTAAAGCAGAAGATGGTTTCAACATCTCAGGCATACCTGGACCACCCTTAGGACCTTCGTATCTGATGACACAAACGGTCTTTTCACCTTTCTTGATTTCACCTCTTTCCAAGGCTTTAATGAAAGCACCTTCGTCGTCAAACACTCTGGCAGCTCCCTTGAAATAAGTACCTTCTTTACCAGTAATCTTACCCACAGCAGAGCCAGGAGCCAAAGTACCTTTCAAGATTTGTAAATGGCCACTAGGCTTCAAAGGGTTGGACACAGGTCTGACGATATCTTGAACGTCAGGTAATCCAGGCAAATCCTTCAAGTTTTCAGCAATGGTCTTACCAGTGACGGTAAGCTGGTCCCCACAAATCAAGCCTTCAGACAACAAGTACTTCATGACAGCTGGAGTACCTCCGTGTTCCTGCAAGTCAGCCATGACGTATTTACCAGAAGGTCTGAAATCAGCCAAGAGTGGCGTGGAATCAGAAAGTCTTTGGAAATCGTCCACGGTAATATCAACATCGACAGAGGAAGCAATGGCAATAAGATGCAACACAGCGTTGGTGGATCCACCAGTAGCAATAATGTAGGTGATGGCGTTTTCAAAAGCCTTCTTGGTCATGATATCTCTTGGTTTCAAGTCCAATTCCAACAAGTTCTTCATAGCTTCTCCGATATTGGCACATTCTTGAGCCTTTTCCTTGGATACTGCTGGGGCAGAAGACGAAAATGGCATCGTCATACCCATAACCTCTGCTGCTGATGCCATAGTGTTGGCAGTATACATACCACCACAAGCACCGGGTCCAGGACAAGCATGTTTAACAATGTCTTTTCTCTGGGTTTCAGTAATGGACTCTGACAAGTATTGACCGTACGATTGGAAAGCCGAGATAATGTCGATTTTTTCGGGAACAGCAGCATTACCACCTCCACAAGTAGGAGAACCAGGCAAAATGGTACCACCGTAGACCATAATGGAAGGTCTGTTGTGTCTTCCCATGGCCATAAGCACACCCGGCATATTCTTGTCACACGAAGGAATGGCAATATTACCGTCATACATTTGAGCCATGATCATGGATTCAAACGAGTCGGCAATGATCTCACGAGACTGCAACGAGTATCTCATTCCATCGGTACCGTTGGTGATACCATCGGAAACACCAATGGAGTTGAACTGCATACCTTTCAAGCCAGCCTTGTTGACAGACTCGTTACACGCGTTGTTCAAATCCATAAGGTGCATGTTACATGGGTTACCTGACCACCACACAGAACCCACACCGATCTGGGCTTTGTCCATGTCGCTTTCTTCAAAGCCAGTGGCATAAAGCATGGCTTGCGAGGCACCTTGCGATGGTGGTTGAGTCACAATGGAAGAATATTTGTTGAGCTTCTTTTCAGACAAAAGTCCAGTCTGAGTAAAGCTTCTGCTTTGCACGATCCTTCTGGCGAGAGTCAAAGACATTGTGGAATGTCTACTAAAAGAACTCATGGTAAAGATCTAGGGTGATGCATTTTTCACTATGATTCATACTTTTCAGTGAAAAGTCTGGGTCGTGCGCGCGCCGAGAAGCGGGCCCGCTCGCTGCCCGCCGAAAGGCCCTGAACCGGCGCGGCGGCCTGTCCAATCAAGAAAACACCATTGGTAATGAAAAAAAATAACCAGAAAACACCAAAAAACTGCAGGTAATATTAACCTATTATTGAGTAAATAACAAAAAATGACGACAACTGCAGGATTCGAACCTGCGCGGGCAAAGCCCAAAAGATTTCTAATCTTTCTCCTTAACCACTCGGACAAGTTGCCATTTGATGAAAATTTTGGACTGTTGAACTGTAAATAGGAAGCATTAGTTATTGGAATATAACTTACATCGATCAAGCAATCATATCAAGTATTAATACAATCCTGGGATTGATATCTGGGTCTTAGAAAATGGTAATTTTGGTCTTGGCGACCAAAAGTTTTTGTATAATCTCTAATATAAACTTCGATATTTCAAAAGTTTTGCAAATATTATGCAAAATGAATGCAAATGAAGAACAAAGAAAATATAGAACCTTTGATGATTTGCAAAGAAAACCGGCCCTTCTCCGCTTACCGTGAAATTGGCTGCCATTTTGTTCAAATGTACCCAAGCTTGGCTCCTAGTTTGAAGAGCACTAATTTTTTATAGAAATGTTACATGGCAAAAAGTACCAATTCAGACAAATGAAATATTTTTTGGACGTAGTGCACCTTCGGCGAGCCTCAACCCAAATTTGCAGTCAAAACGAAACCGCAGGTTTGGTTGATACCGGAAGCACCGACTTGGTTCTTACTGCTGTTTTACCACAAGATCTAACTGATAGGAAAAATGTATCGGACCAGTTGACGAAGATGGATACATTATTGATTATGACGACCCATGGAGCGCGTTTTCGTAGTCAACTTTGGCCCCAGCAGAATCGAGATTCTTACATTAGCTTCTTATACAGTGATCAACCAGTGAATGCCATTTTACCGAGATAAACCCACTTAGTCATGGTGGAACTTTCATATGCATCTACTCCGTCTTTCACCATTCTGATTGCCCAATCTGCAAAGGATGCTATAAGTCAAACATTTCTATTACATGATGTATAGCTTTTTGCACCCAAATATCTGAACCTTTGCTCTAATTGTAGTTTCGATTTAAATGGCTGCGAAATTTCCTGGTGAGCTTACATACAAGACAGTGACAACTTGAGAACGGAAACTTGTTGCACAAACTGAGTAGAAACAAGTGATAAACACACTGAGTAGAAACAAGTGATAAACACACTGAAGCAAAAATATAAAGGCTACAGATGATGAAGTGTAAGTATTTGGGCTCATTACTCATATAAATTTCCAAGACTTGTTCCCTCAACAAGTTGGCTCTGTGGCCGAGTGGTTAAGGCGATAGACTCAAGTTCTATTATCGTAAAGATGCACGCGTTCGAACCGCGTCGGAGTCACTATTTTTTTTTTTTTGGAAGTTATTTCCGTCATAAAGTTTTCAGCCAGCAAAACAAAGATGTCGAATTTGGTCCGTCAATTTTTAGAATGTCCATAGTATTCTTGTCATGACGAGCCAGTCATTTGTAGTGGTCATGCGAATAAAACTTCAACCTAAAAGATCATTCACGTGAGAAAACAATGCATATCGTAACCCCAATTTGATGACACGCACGTGAACACTACGTAATGACCTCCATTTCTTTTTAATTTAAACTATAACCGAGGCCAGAACAGGACAAGATGACTGGGGAAGCAACGCACATACATAAATAAGCATTAATTGGTGCATGATATAAAGCTTCAGATCTCCGCCAATTTCTCCCCTCAATTGTATGATACTTAATTCTGAATTGAACGTTGTGACAGTTATTTGTATATCACACGACAGGACCATAGATTCAAACAGTCTCCCTTTTTTCCCCCACCCCAATAAATCCCCGAAAAACATTTAATCTTCAACATATATTCATGAACTTTGATGGCAGAGAGACGATTATTTAAGGAATACAATCAATACATCAAAACACCCCCACAAAACCAAAACCATCAGATCTTATCCTTAGCGCCCAACCCAAAAAACTCCGCCAACACTGAAGAAGACATCGACATATTTGCGTGGACTGCCGTGATCACAAAGCCCACCAAACAGGACTCGCAGTACTACTATAACGGCAAATGGAAATTGGCAATCGAGTTACTGTCCAAATATCCCTTACACCCGCCACAAATCCACTTTGTCACCCCCATCAATCACCCCAATATCAACTTTGAAACAGGCGAGATCTGTCTTGATATCTTGAAACAGGATAATTGGTCACCAGCCTGGAACTTGGAGCACCTTGTAGTAGCAATATTGATGCTCCTAGACGACCCAGAGCCCGATTCACCCTTAAATATCGACCTGGCAAACCTTTACCGCCACGACAAACTAGCTTTTGAAAGCTTGGTGCAGTACACTATCTGGAAAACAAAATCGCTACTCCATTACGAGCAAGACGCTATGAGCACTGGTATAAAAGATTCCGAACAATCAGCCCAAAAAACCAAAAGTACGGTACCGCTGACTCCCAATATAAAAGCCCTTGACTCTACCATTTCGGAATTGGAGCTACTCAAACAGCAAATAAAACCACCCAAAGAAGCTATAACCCACCCCAAACCCCACAGAACCAAGTCATCGAATCTCAAAGTTATACACGATGTGGGAGAAGAAGTAAGAAAACAGTTTATAGCCAAAGTCAACGAGATCGGCCACGCGCACTCTTCATCTTCGTCTCACGACTACTCTGATCATGATAGCGATTTGGAGCCGGTGCGCGAACAAGTGGCCAAAAACGTCACCAAGCAGGTAGAGAGGTTGTGTTCGCAATCAGCATCGCCAGATCCTGAAGAAAGCGAAGAAGTGGAGTCGAGCGAAGACGATGAGTCAGATTCAGACGAGACGAGGATACTAGTCAAGGAAAAGAGTGAGAATGACGAAACTGTAGAAAAGGTAAGGCAGCAATTCATAAAGCAAGTTGACGAAAAAGTCAATGAAGTACGCAAGAAGCAGGAGGAGTATCAGAGGGCTAGAAAAAGAAAGCATTAATTCAATTCTTGGATTAGCATTTACATGTACTAATGAAATTAATAAACCAGAAAAAGTATTTGGTGTAGAATATAAGACTAGAAATGACTAGAAATGACTAGGTTGCAGTGAGACCTGTAGCGAGACAGCGACGTTTTAGTTTTCAGTCTCGCTGGAAATTAGCGAGAGTAAAAGCTTATCACGTGAAAACACGACTTCCGACCTTCGAAGGTCAGACGATATGGACTCAGAAGAAACAGTGTTAGGGAGACTAAAAACAAGAAATGGAGGTGTAGGATGGTAAGGGTGGTATGTAACATAGTGCGAGGCGAGTTCTGGCTCCGCAAGACGTGTTCTATGCCCTAAAAGACAGAGGACAAAGTCCGTTCTGACCGGAAGTAACCGTGTCACGCGACACTGACTTTGCTCTCGCCGCGATCGTAGCACTCTCATGGTGACTTAGTCACTCTGTCTGCTGAACATGAGTCTACAATAGTACTTCGATAGTGATAGTTAGTCAACTTTTCATAGTAATATACTAGCAAAGGTTTGTGATTTTTATACTTTTTACAATTTGTACGAGTTTTAAGTTCTTTATTAGCTTAGTTATAAACCATAATGCTGATCCATGAATCTATTCACAGAAAGTAATTTACAATCGAAAAAATGTATCCCGATAATATGTGATTAACGTAATCTTCTAGCTTCTCTTTCAGATTCCATCAAACAGAGAATATCGTTTTCTCTGACTGGACCCTTGACGTTTCTGACAATGGTTCTGGAGGAGTCTTCAACAAACTCAACTCTGACTTGGGTGACACCACCACGGGAACCGGTTCTTCCCAAAACTTTGATGACCTTGGCTAATGTGACTGGGGTTTTAGTATCCATTTTGTATAGTAGTAGTGTTGTAGGTGATGAAAAGTTGAAGTGAAAAATGAAAATATTTCCGACAATTCGATGGCCGGGTAAGTCATGCGAGAGATGGAGAGAAGCCACCAGACACAGTGGAATCACGTGAGAAAGGAACCGTTACTGGTGATGAGACGAGTCTAATAGTCGAAGCAGGGATATCAGATACCGTGGAACTGATTATATTCAAAAGGTGGCCGTTTAAAGTTTGCCATATGCCGTTTTGGCGTTTCCTGTCAACTATTCCCGTCACTCTTCGCTTACCACTCTTCGCTTACCACTCTTCGCGCCCTATGCAGTACACAAAACATCAAAACAAAAGTCTACAGATCAAACACCACACAACACATAGACTACACGAACGCCACCAGAGGTTAAATTGCCAATTGTGAGGTTAGTATACTAGTAGTGTATACAATGGTTGTTGGAGAATCGAGATCAGACCTTTTGGAATGGTTGAATAGCACGTTGGAGCTCAATTATCTCCGTATAGAGGAGTGTGGGAAAGGGTCGGCGTTCTGTCAATTGATGGATTGTATTTATGGAGGCGTGCCAGTTGGCAAAGTCAAGTTCAATGCAAGCACCGAGTATGACTACCGCCAAAACTGGAAGATATTACAGGCCGCCTTCACCAAGCACAACATCACCAAGGTGATTGACGTGGAGAGGCTAATCAAGTGTAGGCTACAGGATAATTTGGAGTTGTTGCAGTGGTTCAAGCGCCAGTGGACCGATAACAAGGGCAATATCGACGCGTATGACGCCAAAGCGAGAAGAAAAGGCGCCCCGGGGGCCGCCACCCCTGCTCCTAGCTCGGGAAGTGCAGGACGAGTGCCTGCCCGCTCGAGAACGCCTTCCACCACGTCCACATCCAACCCCACATCCAGAAGAAGCACGTTATCGCACAGCCCCAAATTGGCAGCCAACGCGGCCAATACCCCACAGCCCAGACGAGTGTCGTCGGGGACCTCGTCGCGTTCGTCGATCACGCCGCAGTCACTGCAGAACTCGTCCAAAGTAATACAGTTGAACAAGGAGTTGAACGACGCACTATCCGAAGTGGGCCAGTTGAACGAAGAGATTCAGGAATATCGACTTTCAGCAGAGACTTTGGAGACAGAGCGCAACTTTTACTTCAACAAACTACGCGAGATCGAGATCTTGGTGCAGAACATCAATGATCTTGTAGAGACAAACAACTTTGCCCAGCTCAAGGAGTTGGCTGTGGTGGATCTCACCAAGAAGATCCAAACTATTTTGTATTCCACAGAAGAAGGATTTCAGGCCACCCCGGTGGAGGACGACGACGACGTTCATGATGCGGGCCAGAACTCCGATCTTCACCTCTACTCTGAAATGGACGCCGATCTTGTCACAGGCGAACACATCGACCAGCAAATCGACGACGAGTCTTTTTAGCTAAATACATATTTAATTGCCATTATTGCCACTCGTATTTGTATAAACGTATTTGATGTCAAGATTTATTGATTTTCTTTATTCACTCGATTTCATATTTGTTAATTGTCACGTGCACCAAGGGCCCAAGCTCATCTCGAAAACACCCCAACAACACACTAGTATAGTACTACTTGGTGTAATAGGACCTGGTGTACCTGGTGTACTAGGGTCTCTGGTGACTATGGCACTATTTCACAGCCCTGGCCACATCATGCAACTCCTCTTTTCCACGTATGTCAGTTCTTCTTGTGCTGCTCATTGTCTTGCGACTGCACAGATTTTTAGCCATCAAAAAAAAATTCAAACTTTTCGAGACATTTCAAGACACCAGCATACCCACCTTGTTCTTACTTAGTACATTTGAGTTGTCTAGCCCACTGATACATAGAGGTGACGGCCAGAATAATAGAAGAAAGGATCCTCATTATTTTTGTATTCATTCCCGTTTTTTGATCCACCGGCTCATCACCACACTTAACCACCCCACAATAATACCTAGTCTTACCAAAACTATACCCAATAAAAGTTATACAATCGTCACAAAAAATCACTTCTAATAGTCATATCTACGACGTCCGCTAGTGTTTGTTTTACCATGACTGCTGCACAATATAATAGAAGAAACTCCACGCCGTACGTGATACCCACAAAGCACCAGCAAAACCTCAACCAACACCACCAAATACCTACCCACCACTACCCCAGTCATCACAACTCACAAAATCCCCACAATTCATACCACGCACACGGACCTCAGCTCTCGGCCTCAGTGCCTACATTATCACGAGAGTTTGTAGTGAGAAGAATCAGCGAAGGTGAGACGGGAAGATTGAAGGAAGAACTCCGATGCGAGGCGTGTGGAAAGGGCTACAAACACATACTGTCCCTTGCAAAGCACCTATGGGAACATACACCTGAATGGAACGTGACCAAGAAACTTCTTATATCGAAGCACCAACAGGTCCAATTGTTGGAAGCTGCCAGTATTTTGGTAGGCATGAACGATAGCGTGAGTGCAGGAGGGTCGCGTAGAAACTCCATCAACCTTCCCTACACAAAGATTCTGGAAGAAGAAAAACCCACGTTCAAATCGTCGTATCATACACCTTCTTACCATCCAAACTACATGGACGACACAGGAAGAACCAAAGATTCAAGATCGCATTCCATATCTCAGTATCCGCCTTCGGTACCCAGAAGCGGGCCTGTGTCGTTGCCTGCAGGAACCATAGGTGGATATTTGGATGTCAAGAGAGAAAGCGACGGATTTAAAACAAGAGCAATGAGTATAGTCGAAGCAGATCATCACGACGAAGAAGATCATTTGAAATCTCCTTCTTCGTCATATAAGATGCACCACCACGGCTCGCCCACGCCTGTGTCGCCGTACGAACGGGTCAATTTCGATGGTATAGATACAACTGAGCGCGAGGCTGACGATGAAGAGGAGGTTATAGGCAAAATGGAGTAATATATGTACCATTGGTAAAAGTAGAAACAGTAGGAAAAGAGCGACTAGAAGTGACTAGAAGTGAATAGAGGTGACTAGATGTGGACTAGATGTGGACTAAGTGGATAGAAGTGACTAGAAGTCCAAAGTGGATAGAAGTGGACTTAGTGGACTTAGTGGACTTAGTGGACTTAGTGGACTCAGTGGACTCAGTGGACTCAGTGGATTTAGTGGACTGGACTGGAAGAGTTCATGGCTGGCTAGCGATGGCCGCCCACGTGACGGCATCGACCCCCCCACGTGACCGTTCGTATATAAAAAAGTTTTCGGCCATTCTCTTGTTCATCAACAAACACAGACGTTGGTTCTGGCCGGACCAGCAGGCAGCGTATGCAGCCAGCTACGGTATGGTCCGATATCTTCTTTGGAGTAAGCTCTGTTTATTCTGGACGAACCGTATTGGCAAGTCAATTGAGGCAGAACCTGGTCTTGTGTTTGAACAACAAATGACGGTGCATCATAGTACATCAAAGCCTTACCTTTATTGGGTATGTCCACTCTTTGGTGTCTCCAAGAACACACACAGCTGTAGACTCTATTTACAAGTTATATACATTACTGCTCTTCGCCACGAATAATATCTCCGCTGAGTGGCTGCACTTTTTCGTACTTCTCTCTCAACTCAATTTGCTCACGATGCTCCAACTCATTGGCCAACTGCTTTTTGGTCATTTCCTGCTTGGCCTTGACTCGGGCAGCGTCCTTGATGGGGCCCTGCCTCAAAGCTGCTCTTTCGGCCTGCTGAGAATAGTTGATGAAAACAAAGGCGCCGGCGGCCAGCAAGCAGGTGAGCCCGAACGTGATTTTGGATGCGGTCGACATGGGTGCCACTTTTTGGTTTCGAAGGTGCAATCGTGCAATTTGAGTGCAATTTGCGGTGGTGGAAAATAATTGATTTTGCGGCTTGTGACTTTTTTTTTGCCGACCGCCGGCCACGTGAGGCCGGCCTGCAAATCCGTGATCTTCAACCACGACGGCAATTCCTACCATCCAAAACAGTCCCACGGTCAACTTGGAGTGTATCTACTTCTTTACCGCCTACAATATCGCCAAATAGCCTTTTGATATATTAAGCTTTCGGATTATCCTCTGCAGCTCAGTGGACGAAATTTAGGGAGGAAAAAAAACAAGTCATTAATTGCACACGAATTTGACACTAACTGCACAGTGGGTTAAGAAAGGTTTACTATAATGTAAGTAACGAAGACAGAACTCGAACATTGCAATGTTGACATTGTAAACTTGCTAGGATGCTGGCTACAATGTCAAGTTTGGTAGTGTTGATAGTTTTAGATGTCCAATTACTAACAATAGATTTATGACATTGAGTCTATCAGTATGAGTTCCCAATTCAACAATCTGTCAGCTACGCTAGAGCAAGCTTACGACCGCTCAGGGTCGCCGAACCAGAACGACAAAACGCAAGAGAACCAGCCCTCCACCACCGGCGACAAGCCCGGGCCAGTTGCGTTCCTGTCCAAACCACCGAGCCAAATATCCAACCTCACCAGAACCCTTCTTTCTTCTTCCACCACATCCACCACCTCCAACACCCTGGCCCACCAGATTCTCCCAGGGCTGCTAGATCAGGGAGTCCTGGCCGACCCGCCCAGCTACGGCTCAATATCGTCGAGTCTATCCAGAAACAAGAGCCATTTTGAACCCAATTCCTACCATACGGCCCATAACAGCTACCATCAGTATAACACTCCCCAAGACTCCATCAACTATATCCCCTCCAGCCACAATGCTCCCACTGTAGTGAGCAGCTCGTACTCGTCTGCCTCAGCCACTCCGTCACTTCATAACTCGTCCAGTTTTATACCGCACTCCGGTAGTTTTCAGCCTGTGCATCCTCATTCGGCCTCCTTCAAGGGCCACGGCATATATCCCAGTGCTATTCCCACTACAAACGTGTCCATGGCAAACTCTTCTTCCTACAGAGATCACCATTCTTCGAGCTATACTCGAGAACAAAGCTCTAGCTTCAATTCTTCGGGCATGTATATTCCGGACCAACATCCTCAGTTTCAACAGTCTCATAGATTCCCCAGCTCTCTTCCAGGAAACGGGTTCTCTCAGCAATCTCAACCATCTCAACCATCATATAATAGTAGAATGTCCGGTCAGTCCGGAGAACTCCCCTCAAGCTACTCTTCAGCTCAAACAGAACGGCCGTCGGCCGCACCTCAGTCTTCTGACTTCTCGGTAGAACCCGACCATTACATGTCCTACAAGGAGTTTCTACAGAACTTGAATCTCAAAGATGGTGCTGGCTCACCTGCAAACACCGAAGGATCGGGATATGAAGAACACTTGAATATCGTCGATTACCCCGTCAACGACTTGATTGAAATGTTGTCGTGTTTGTTGACCAAGATCATCGAGGCCAATGACAAATTGCACCCCAACCACTTTGACAACACCATTGCAATCAGGCACAAGATGAAGGAGGAAAAGAGGTTGAAAAAGTTGGAAAGGCTCAAGTCGAAGGACGAAAAGAGACTGAGAAGAGCTAGGCTGAGAGACGAAGATGGCGACGAAAATGTAGACGACTCGTATAATGATTACAACCACAGTAATGTGATTGAGGTGGACGAGGACGAGGATTTTGACGAAGACGATAATGATAACGACGACGACGATGACGACGAAATGAAGAACAAGTACTTGGCCAACGTCCTAGCCTTCCACGGCACAAACGTGCCGGGAATCTCCTTGAACGCCTACTTGGCCAGAGTATTGAAATACTGCCCTGTGACTAACGAGGTGTTTCTTTCGCTTTTGGTGTATTTCGATCGGATCGCCAAAAAGGCCAATAATCTCAAGCAGAAGAAGAAGGAAAGCTTAAATTTGGATCCGAAAGAATCCGAAGGCAAGGACTCTGAACAGTTGTTTGTGATGGACTCGTACAATATCCACAGACTAATCATCTCTGGTATTACTGTCTCTTCCAAGTTTTTCTCCGATATATTCTACAAGAACCTAAGATACGCAAAAGTAGGCGGACTACCATTGGAAGAGTTGAACTACCTTGAATTGCAGTTTTTGCTCTTGTTGGATTTCAAGTTGATGATCTCTGTAGAAGACTTGCAAAACTATGGTGATTTATTGTTGCGTTTCTGGAAAAGAGAACAAATCACCAACGAACTAGTGCATAACGAACCAAATTAAAAGAAAAGCAATACTATTGCAAAGCATACATTCATTATCCACTTTTCAAGTAGTACTTGAAATTAAATAAACTAATTCAAAATACATTACCTCGGTATTTAACTCATCTCGCGCGTACAATCGTAAACTATTTATTGGACACGATCTCCGTTGGAAAACATGTAGTATCGAGCGTGTTGCATTATGTCAAACGCGCAGAAATAAAGTGGGGGATTAGTAGAGGCTCATGTAGTGTTCTAGACAGTATAATTCTTAGTAGTTTAAGACTTGTGGTGTACTCTATATGCATATGAGCACAGAATGTTTGAATGTATTGTTTTCTACTCAGATCGCTGGCACTGGTCTCGCCAGCTTGCCGTTACAGTGTCCCTGATGGCACAAGCATTAGTACCTGAAAGAATATTTTTCCGCAGTGCGGAAACGAGGCTTGTCTCTTTATTTACTGCACCTTTTGGCGTAGAAACACGTATTGCTTTCCAGGAACAGTCCAACCTTTCCTGTTCGGGCCAGAAAAAAGGTACCTAAACAAATGCAGGAGCAATTTCCGATTCCTTGCGGGGCGACGTTCCGGTATTGCTACTCTCTAACCCAGCTTATCGTTCTCAGGGCTTCATAGGCAAGGTAATTGATTTGCTTGGCTTCTACATCTGATTGAGCTGTGTTTACGGCCAAGAAGTGTATCCTTGGCAGTTTACTTTGTTTAACAGGATGCTCTTGAGGGTCTTGGCTTTCAATTGTCAGGCAATTGCAGCAATGCATACGCGAGCCGCACCCTGATGTACTGGAATGTGCGCAGGCTGGAAAAATATTCTCGTACATATGCCGTTCCTGCCTCGGCACGGTTGATTCTACATGGCTCTTAACGGTTTCTTAACTCTGGCACACCAGCGCGCACGTCAACTTTGACAGGTTGATGGTAAGCTCAACCAAATGGACTTCTCGGTGTCACCCTAATTAGTCCGATTAAACCGAGCCGATAGACAGGCGGTGGGAGGCAGACAGTATCTCTATATCAAGTTGATTTGTATCAATAGCCTACACGCTTATTCATCTGGTTGCTATTGTAGTTTCATGTTTCTTTTTCTTGTTCTATTATGTTCTCTATTGTCTGGGAATTGCAATCCTTTCAATTGAAATTGATCAGCACCATTTAATTTATACTAATCCCTATAAGTTCAAGACTCCAAAGCTTTCTTAAGACTCTTGGATCCGCTACTTACAAGACATCAAAAAAAAAGTCTATCTTAAACCAGTCAATTTTGATAAGGTTCCAGTTGTCGCTGTCTCGAAAAAACTAAAGGGGTTATATAGCACGAGACAAGAGGAGACCACTGCCTAACCATCAGTCTATTCCCAAGAGCAAGAGCCTGTTTTGATCATATTTTCATCTGTGAACCATTGGAGTTTTGCAGCTTACACCCCCCAACAATACCTTTTCATCATGCATACTACTTCCACTACGTTATCGTTTTCTCTTATAAATGGTAGTATGGGTACGTGGGGTCCAACCACGTATCCAACAACATCACCGAATTTAACTACAGTGACTCCCACGTTGGCTTCTAGCTTGATGAGTGTACTAAGTCTGGCATCTTCAGTCGCTCATACCGAAACAGACGTGACATCACTTTATTACATCTCTCAGGATATACGAGGAGCATTGGCGTCATTGACAGTGATCAGTATTCAAAAATACTTTGCCACTGCCACGGCCACCCAGGAATTACCATTGGCGACCCAAGCTCTTTACAATGTTACCCTCAACTTAATAGATCTCAACACCCCACCCAACTACTTCGGGTTCAACCCCAACTTGATCCCTAATATTCTATTTACGGCTCTATATGGCATAGCACTAATCATCCATTCCGTCATCGCGGCCTTTACCAACCAATACTACTTCTCATTATGTGTCTTTTTGGGTACTGCAACCGAGTTTGCCGGTTATGTTGCTCGGGTAGTCGCGCATGATAATTATGGCGATTTGAATGCATTCTTATGTCAAATTGTGTGTCTAACATTGGCACCTGCATTTTTGATGGCGGGAGTGTACTTCTTGTTGGCTGAGCTTATTGTGATACACGGACGTCAAACGTCAGTATTGAAACCGTTGTGGTTTTCGTACGTGTTTGTGGTTTGTGATGCAGTCAGTTTGATAGTTCAAGCCGCAGGAGGAGGCATTGCGTCAATGGCATTGAAAAACCATCAGAACTTGGACCCGGGAACTCATGTAATGGTTGGTGGAATCGCAACCCAAGTGTTTTGCATGAGTATTTTTATGTACTTCTTATTTGACTTTTACTACAGAGCATTTTTCAAAATGACTGGCACAGTGAGATTTGGGTGCAAAAATTTTTTGAGTATCTTGTTTGTTACCAAGAGAGGTAGGCAACTCAGAAAAGAATTGGAACCTTATTATAATCCAGAGTATAGAGGCACTAGGAAAAGACCCTACTTTGAGTACTTACCGCTCGTCTTGTTGGCGGCTGTCATACTTGTATATATCAGATGCGTCTACAGAGTAGTAGAGTTAGCTGAAGGATGGAACGGCTCGTTGATCACCCGCGAGGCTTTCCCTATGAGTATGGACGCTGCGTTGGTTTTCATAGCCACGGTCCTTTTCATGTTTTTCCATCCTGGCTTGATCTTTGGAAGCAACTGTGAGTTGTCATTCAGTAACTTGAAAAGTAATAATAGCTCGTTCAGTGAGTTTGATGCCGATGAGAAAATGGGTCAATTCGACAACTTCCATTATTCGTTGCGATAAAACCGATTCAAATGAATACTCTATTTATTTATCCTAACTAGTACTATTAATGTATTATACTTGAACTGACAAGCACTATGATCTCAAATCACCTCTTTGCTCTTGGAATCCAGCTGGGAGCATTTTTGACACAGTAGCGATCCGCACAACCGCAAGGCTTTATTTTGTTAACGTCAGTGTTTGAGTCCTGAACTATCAAACATGGATGGTAAGGGGGCACCTGAAGGTTCTTTAGGGGCTTTTGAGGGGGGATGTAAGTGTTTTCCACCAAGGTTGATAGTCTAGCAGAGTCCATTAGAGTAGTGTGACTACAAGAGCAAGTAAATACATGGAGGATTCATGGCTTAATATATGTGTATCTCAGCGGGCTGCATCTTATCTTGATAGGACGATAAGAAGGGCTGAAAATTAACAAGGGGCGCAATGATTCCTACAAAAATAAACCACCTCGCAACCGCTACAAAATGGCTGCCACGCCATGACATGGAACCCTGATCCCGCATTTGTATGGCATCGGAATCCTGGTCCCGCACGGCAGGCAGCCAAGAGGCGACGCGCACGTGACACCTCTACAAAGATTCTGATTACTTTGTTCAATGAGAACCAGCAGTAAAGCATTTGCATTGCTTTGTTCAATGAGAACCAGCAGTAAAGACGCATTCATTACTTCGTAATAAGAACTGGCAGTAAAGCATTTGCATTGCTTCGTTCATTGAGAACGGGCTATAAAAGAATTTGTCGATCAAACGTGTATGTATTAGTTAAAAAAAGAATTTACATAGAAGTTACCATTGAAACCAACGACTAAATTTACAATCATGATATTAGTTCAGAAGTTTATTTCTTACCGTTCTTCTTAGCAGCCTTCTTTTCCTTTTCTTGCTGTTCCTTCAAGACTCTCTTGACAATCTTTTGTTCTTCAATCAAGAAAGCTCTGACAATTCTTTCCTTAACACAGTTGGCACATCTGGAACCACCGTAAGATCTTTGGACGGTTTTGTGGGTCTTGGAAACTTGAGCGTATTCTCTTGGTCTCAAGGAGGCGATACCTGGCAAAGCAATACCACAGTCACCACACTTGACTCTAGAGCCGATCTTCTTGACGTGCTGAGCGACTAATTTTCCACCTGGGGTCTTGACGACCTTAATCTTGTTAGATTTGGTGTTGTCTAGAATGTTAGTATATCAAGTATTGCAAGTACTAGTCAATGAGAATAGATAGTATGGGAGGATATTTCTCGGTTGTGGTTGTTCATTATATGATTCGATGCTTGAAAATTCGGGTGGTTGTCTATATCGTCTAATTTCGATGAATCGATGGTTGTTCATTTTGATAATATCCAACTGACTATTCTCACTGACAACTCTGTGGTCATTACATACATGGATTTCTTCTTCTGAAAGTAACACGTTGAGCCATTTTGAAGTCGATATATGCTTTATGGTAAGAATCAAAAAGAGCCTAAAAACTTATTTTGTATATTTGAAAATTCACCCCAACCTACAAAATTTTCGGAGCGTTACGCACTGAGCGCTAGTGCGACGAAAATTTTTACCCTGGATGCAGGTGCGGTAGGGATGGACTAAGCACGTGAAAAACTTACTTGCTAGGGCTGGTGCCCTAGTGCGAAATGCCGTGGAAACTGAAATACCCCAGCTTTGGATCAGGCGATCTTGTCGAGTAGATAGAGATGTAGTTGGATTAGATGTAGTTGGATAAAGATGTAGTTGGATAGATGTAGTTGGATAGAGATGTAGTTGGATAGATAGAGATGTACTATTCTTTTGAATCAACACAGAAGGGACCATTGATGTGGCCCTATCCACACATACGTGAAGTTGCTAATAAGTGTAGATCTACAGTGTCTCAGTGTCTCAGTGTGCTCAGAGTCTCAGAGTCTCAGAGTCTCAGGTCTCAGGTCTCAGGTCTCAGTGTAATACTAGTTCGTATATTCTCTATTCCTTTAGGACTACAACTTATTTTCACCCTTTTCAATGGCAACTACTTCCATTTCCAAAGGAACTCCAAGTGGCAAGCTCTTGACAGCCACACAGGATCTGGCTGGCTTGTGGTCGTTGAAGTACTTGGCGTAGACGGAGTTGAACTTGGCGAATTGGTCGTCCATGTCGGTCAAAAAGATGTTGGCCTTGACAATGTGCTTCAACGAAGAGTTGGCAGCCTCCAAAATGTTGGAAACGTTCTGGATCACCTGTTCGGCTTGGTCCTCAATGGTGGGGTTGCCTGGCAATGGCTTGTTTTCAGGGGTGTACGGAATTTGGCCCGAAACGTAAATGAAGCCTAGAGTTAGTACGTCACATTCAGTCTACTTGAAGGTATAATACCTGTGTAGATGTCTTTTTACTTACCGTTTACCTTGATAGCTTGCGAGTACGAAGCAGCTGGTGGTGGGGCGTTTGCAGATTTAACCTAATGTTAGTACTTCACTATATCTATTGGCAATTGACATACAGGTGTGATGGAAGCCATTCTGGTGAAATTGAGACGACTGGAAGCAAATAAAGGTCTCAATGGGGTTTTAAACATTCTTGTGGGTTCCTGAGAGGGCCGAGTCGACGCCTCTTTTAGTCCGAGTCGTGCGGTAGTGTGCCTACCGGAAAATACATACCAGTATACACCATAATAGGTGATGGTAGCTTTATCAGTATACACCATAATAGGTGATGGTAGCTTTATCAGTATACACCATAATAGGTGATGGTAGCTTTATCGATTAGACTGTAGAAGAAGTAATAGGTATACATGGATAATTGTAAGTTGACTCATTACGATGAGCTGGAAGTTTATATTTAATAGCATCTCTTTTTTGCCTAGTATTGTCTAAATAATTATAATTTTGCACCCAAATCCATGACAGGCTATTAACGGAAATTCCACAGGTTCATATCGTTAATTAATCATTGATCTTAGCCTCACCTTTCAGGCTTATAGTGTATTGTCCTTGGCACTCAGGAATTCATCCTTCAGAATTTCTGTGCTACTTATGATACGAGCAAATTGGTTTGGAGGCAGCTTAAGAAATAGGGCAATCACAGGCCTTCGCTGCTAAACCTTCCTTTTTTACTTTTGATGCAGTATTACCTTTTAAAAAGCCACTCATTAACAACAAAAAACTACAATGCTATTGCTAATGTTGTGTCTTGTACTATATGTACTTGCACTATATAGCCTTCACTAGTTTCTTTTACTTCTTCTTCTTCTTCGCCTTCTTATTCTTCTTCTTCTTTTTGGGTTGCTCATTTTGAGGCTCCACAGGCATACTCAAACCCACCGGCTTGGTAAGTTGCCCGGTAGAGATGATCGACTCAAACTTGTCAAACAAGTACTCGGCAATATACTCGATCTTACAAAGAGTATTAAAATGGTCAAAGAAGAACCGGAAGTACGTGTGGGTGTCTTTCAAGTCAAACACACTGGATTTTGGGTCTTTTCCAAGCATCAAATTAATACACTCTTCAAGGCCCCGTACAAATAAATCGATGGTTTTCATGTGGGCAGAATTACTGTCGAGATCATCAGCAATCTCACTGGTGCTCATGCTACAGTAAAACTCAAGCAATCGCTCTGGAACCTCGCACGTAAGCTGCGGTTCATTATTAGGTTCCAATTCCTTTTCGTCACCTTCGGAGTTCTTGATCTTAAAGTACAATTGTCTGGCTTCCGGCAACTTACCTATCCAGCTAATTAGCAATATTCTCAACTCGTTTCTATAGTCGTGAATATCGTCCTCGGCCTTTTCTTCTTTGTTCATTCGCTCCAAATCTATGATCCCCAAATTGATAAGCTGGTTGATCATAAGACACATTAGTGACATGTACTTCATGGCAATCGACTCGGCCAACACCACCTTGTACCCGTTTTCGATCTCGATGCCCTCGGTGGACAGCAAATAGATGCTGCTGTTGGTAAGAAACTCGTGCAACAACATCAGCTGCTCGATCTCGCTCAACACCAACTTCTTGCCTTTTCTGCTGAATTTATACGGCGATTGACGCTTGGGGTCTCCTCGTAATCCTACCAATAGTTCGAAAACATAGTCAATCAATAGAGTAGAGAGGTTGACGTTATGGGTAAGAAACCAGATAAGAACTCGTCTGTACCCGTTGCACATCAACATCTCGTCCATAAGACACCTAACAAGCTTGTTGTTGTTGTGAAGAAAGATTTCGAACTTGGTGATGTTAAGTATCGGCACGATGAGCTTGTTATTTTCTTGGGTTACCTGGATAGCATCTTCTGAAGCAGAACTAAACCAATACTGGTATATTTTGTCGGGGGTGATAGAGGAATCGCCCAGCTTCTTCTTTTCTATTTCGTTCTTTACGGCCTGGGCTATAGTGTTGATCAACACCTGCCCTACCTTTTTCTCTGCTTCCAAATCGCCTTCTATACTGGTGGTACTTAAAAACTCAAAAGTCTCGTAGAGCTCGGTCCATGTGGTGAAGAAATCGTTGGACTCTTCTTTATCTTGAAGTAGATCAAACTCTACGATTTTGCTGATAAACCAATCGCTATATTGGTCGTTTTCACCTCTGGGCAAATCTCTCCAATCTCTTCCAAACTCGTCAAATTCAATGGAAAGTGAGTCAGACAGTCTAATAGCACCACCATCACTCTTGACCTCGCCATTTATATCACTCTTTACATCAACTTCTCCATCCACATTACTGATACTTATCAGGGGGGTTTCATCACCAATTGGGTTTGGCTGAACATCAACATTCTCTTCTTCCTCGTCTTCGTCTTCCCAGTCGTCATACTCGTACTCGAAAATATACCTTATATCTTCGTCAAACCTATCATCATACTCTAGGTCTATCAATATATCACCCAACTCAGTTATCGGCTTGGATCTATTGAGTCTTCTGGCAGCTTCATCCTCGTTCTTCGACGGCTGATCATGACAATCAAACTTGCCTGAACTGAACGATATTCCACAATTATATATCAATAAGCCTATTATGACCAATCTCATATCGATCAGAAGTGATCCTCCGTTGATTTTCTTTCGTACTATAGGCTGGATGAAGTTGACAAGCGACTCGTTCTTTAGATCATGATTCTCAAACTGGTGGATCTCTTCAAAGTCATCGTCATAAAACAGCGACGGGTTCTGGTTGATAATCCATGACAAAACGTATCGAATGGAAGAAGAGCCTTTTAACACTTGTTTGACGATTTCGGGTGTCTGCGCCGATTCGCCGTTTTCGTGGTTATTGAACTCGATTCTCCGGTCGATTTCGAGTCCTAGAAGTATGATATTGGTGTGACATTTCCATATTTTGAGGAAGTAGTGAAGATAAGGATTATTCATAAGATTATACGAAGACCCCGACGAATCGCCCTCTGGATGAAAGAGCTTATACATTGCTAGGATAAGCACACAGCACATCAAATACACCGTCTTCATGCCTCTCAATGAGTTAGGCGTCCATAACTTCAAGTTCTCTTGCCAGTGTTCTTCATCATTATTGACGTATCTGGTGGTAAGTTCATCCTCAGCTTTAAAGAAACCATTCAAAAGTCGTAACAAGCGAAACATCTGGATCGATATTTCAAACTTGATAGACTCCACCTCGATTTTGTCTTCCCTGATCATGCTCCGGTTGTCCTGGACGTACTTGGAGTATGTCAATGCCAACACCAAGTCAGAAATACAGTCCAAGCTCAATATAGTGTCTTCGCTCTCTTCTGGCTGTGTGTATGGGTCACACAATGACGACACCAACTTGAAGAGATAGTCGATGGAGGCATCGTTGGGCAACCCGATTTGCGCCTTGATATCGTTGTGGAGGTGGTCGAGGTTTTTGTTGGGAGGATTGATGGGGAACTGGAAGTCGAACTCCATCACCTTTTGTTCATGATGTACAGTATCGTCCAGCATATATGGTAGATCATTAGAGTATGATTGAGATGAACTGTTAAGGACTTTTTTCCAGAAATCCAAACAAAAAGTGTGCGAGTAAATCAGAGAAAGAATAGTAAAGAGTTGAGAGAGGAGTAAAAGGGGGAGAGGAATAGAAGAGTTAGGAGAGGAATAGAAGAGTTAGGAGAGGAATGTAGAGTTAGGAGAGGAATATAAAGAGTAATAAGTACATAAAAGTATAGTATACCCACCTTTGATTTTATAGACTTATAAGCTGATACAGTTACTTTGGTTGCAACATTCTCGTTTACTATTTTTTTCTAATATAAACACAACCAGAGTAATAAATGGAGTAGAAAGGTAAAAAGGTAAAAAGGTAAAAGAGTGTAGTATGGGATGGTATTAAAATACGAGTTTGTAGTACACATATGTAGAGGATGCTCAAGTGATGACATTGATTTAAGGAATCCTAAGTTGGGCAAAGTCAGAGAAGGGTGCAGCTTCTGACTCTTTTTCGCCGAGCTTAAATGAAATTAGAGTGGTGAGTAACAAATAGAGTGATTGAAAGTGGGTTATATAGAGCAAGAGAATAGAGAGATAGTTATAGAGAGGTAGTGTACAGAGAGTATAGAGAGATAGTATGGAGATAGTATGGAGTTAATCTCTCCTTAAATTTAAGCTGGTTATCAAGTGCCGTTTACTTTTGCAGCATTCTGGTTTGTCTTGTCTGTCATGTTAAAAGTGAACAATTAAAAGGTGATTAGTATATAATAGTAATAAATAAGTAATTATTTGTATGGCTTGAATACTTGTTGAAGACCCTTACCAAACAAACCTCTGACCTTGGAGGCGTCACTACGAGAGTAGGCTACCAAAGTGGCCAAGCTTACAGAAAACACCACGCTCTCGATTTGCAAGTTTTTGCGCGAAGGGTTCAGCGAAACAAATGTTCCCAAGGCTCGAGGGGCCACAAACAAAGCCAATTCTTTACGGCGCTGAGCGCGCTCAATAAAGCACGAGATCCCGCATGCAAGCGAGCCGGCAGTAGGCGCGATAGTATCGTCCCAGTATGTCTTGGCCACTTTAGGGAACAAGCGCGGGAAGATGCGCGACCGCACGAGACACACGGGGTACCAGCATAGAAAGATGAAGGTGGCCAAGAAACACGAGGATCGAACCGACCCTTTGATGGCGTTTATGATGCGGATGCTCATTTTGGTCTTTTTGGGAAACAACAATACAAACGCATTGAGCGGTCCGTAAAGCTTGAGAGCAAACACAAACCCGCGCCACCACCGCCAGAGCGCATGCAACTCACAGTTGTCTGTTTGAAACGAGTGGATCACTTTGCAGTCCAACGGCTGCAGCTTGCGCAAGTCGACGTAGCTTCTGTCCTGGCCGTAGTTGTCACACAATGGCCACAACTTTTCCTGAGGAGCACGGTACTCGCCGTACTTCAAGGTACCGTGCTTCATTCCTCTGTAGAACCACACCAACTCGTCGTCCATGTTTGCAGCCGACGTGATCCACTTGGCGTACGCAGGAGGCAATTTCTCGGGGTTAAAGAACCAGCAGTACATGATGATGGCCGATGACGTCAGGAACAAGATTCCGTCACCGTACCCAGCGAGACTAGCGGGGGCGATTTTGGCCAAGTTGGACAGCAACGCGGTATCACACGCTCTGGTCACTAGCAACAACGTCAAGTCAAGCGAGAAGTAGCGGCCATACTTCAATATATGGTTCTGGTACCGAGGAAACAATGCCAATGCCGAAACCAATGCCGAGACAAAAGTTGAGAAAAAGAGCGAGTTCGCGGGTGCTCGTTTGTTTCTCAAGAGATCGTAGAGCAAAGGTTCCAATAAGTTGATTCCAGCCACCAACCCCGCAGCAAACATAGGGAACTTCTTGGGGTGGAGCGCCCTGGCCAACATGGTGGTCACCCGGGGCAAAAGACTTGAAAACTGCGACTTTTTGACCGAGACAACAATATGGTTGATCAATTTGGGCAAAACCACGTATAGGTAGGCAAAGAAAAACGCCTTGGTCGAAGGTTTCACCACCCTGCGGTCTAGTTTCTGGAGAAGAAACAACACGAGCTGAAGCCTCGACTTGGCTGGCCTGGATACGACAGCAGACATGGCAGGTGTTGATATTTGGTCGGGACTTGAAAATGAAATTCAGTATTTATTCGATTTGCGCCCCGCAACTGTTTTTGTCGTTTTGTATCAAATCGCTTCACTCGCTTATGCGCGTATCTGCCAGGTGGGGCGGCCCCTGACATGATCGGCACGTGCCGATCACATGAACCTATTTATTGGACCGAGCTGCCAGAAAGCCTGGAAACGCCAAGTCTGCTGTTGCCGGTGCCAAGACTGTTGCTTCTAAGCAACACATACTCTACTTTTAAACATCAGCGCTCATTTCAGGCACTCTTCACCGACTTCTTTTCATTTCGACTTTGTCGACGCTGAAGTCTGCTTTCGTACTTTTTGGGAATTAAATTCGGCTGCGAAACGAAGGAAATGGCCAAATATAAAAGAGACATAAATCATGGCTCCTTCTTATTCGTACTAAGTGGACTGATCATGCATTTCAACATTTATAAATCAGGACAACCATTTTTTTGAAAAATTACACTTCGACATTGTTCTCGCAAACTAATATTCAGCGTGCTTTTGCTGCTAGATTTTAAGGTAGTAAGTGGTGGTAGGAGCTAGCGAGAATGGTGTGATGTTAAAGGTAACTAAAATTATTGCTGGGTATTGATGTTAGAGAAAAGACGTAGCGTTCGAGATCAATCATATACTTGTCTAGAAGTAAACTTTTTACATGTGCTTTATATTTGCAAATATTTTCAAAAAATTTATAATTTCGCAGCCAGCCAATCAATGTATTATTCTTTAGTCAGATTCCAATTAAATCTAGACCGCAAAAGCATTAATCAATGAGCCAAATTCTGCTGTCCGAGCATTGATTAATACTTATCACTCTAATTGCTATGATATTAAACACTCATAAAAATACCTAGCACTAAGAAAAAATGATGTTGCACGATAAAACAAGTAAGAATAACGGAATATTCATATAGGAATTGGATTCTACAAGCACTATTGACAAGACAACCCCTAGCACTAATAAGAAGTATAATCTTTAGCTCCAAAAACTTTATAATTCCTAGCCTTGTAGCTTATAAACTCATCCACCGGTTACCATCCTGACTCTACATCTAGCACTCTACATCTAGCACTCTACATCTAGCACTCTACTTGCAACTGGAGAGCACTTGCGAAGTATGTGCTGATCCAGTCGCGAGCCTTACACTCTATCTAATAACGCACACCGAATGACGAAGTGATCTTGTGCGTGCTAACCAAGCTGAGATCATCCGCGTGCTCACCACGACGTGATTCGTATGCAGTGAAAATCCGCGTCCCAAAGACGAGTGATGTTTCGCGTGAGTCGTGTCACATGACTAATTGGTGTGTTGGCGAAATCAACGATCAACAATGAGCAAACCCAAGGACCAACCAATTGGTTTAGTACCACACAATTTCATTGATATTCCATTGAGACAACTCCATTGAAATTCGAAGATGGTCAAAATCAATGAGATAGCACGGACTTCGACGTTTGCCTGGAGTCTGGACAGTTTGCCCTTGCTAGCCACAGGAACAGTAGCCGGAGCCGTCGATGTCAATTTCAGTTCCAGCGCCTCGTTGGAAGTGTGGGATACCTTTTCCGCCACCAACAAAGACGAGCCCATCTTCTCAGCCTCGGTGGATAACCGGTTCTATGCATTGGCGTGGTCCAAGCCCTTTGAGGGCAGACCCAAGGGGTTGATAGCCGGGGCGTTTGAGAACGGCGTGGTTGAGTTCTGGGACGCAGAGGTGCTTATCAAGTCCAAGAGCCTTGAAAAGTCGTCGGTCCACAAGTCTACAAAGCATACTGGGCCCGTCAGATCCCTTGCGTTCAATCCTTTGCAGGACCACGTATTGGTCAGTGGAGGTTCCAACGGGCAGATTTTCATCTGGGACACCAAGAAATTCAGCGAGCCATTTTCTCCGGGCCAGGCCATGACGCCAATGGACGAAGTCAGCAGTGTAGCATGGAACAACTCCGTCAGTCACATTCTTGCCAGCACAGGTGGAAACGGCTATACTTCGGTTTGGGACTTGAAGTCCAAGAGAGAAGTGTTGCATTTGTCATATTCCGGGCCTTCGGGCAGAGCCAACTTCTCCCACGTAGCCTGGCACCCCACGCAATCGACCAAGTTGATTACGGCCAGCGACAGCGACTCGTGTCCTTTAATATTGACCTGGGACTTGCGCAATTCCAACGAGCCTGAAATCATTTTGGATGGCCACAAGAAGGGTGTCTTATCTTTGGATTGGTGCAAACAGGATCCTGAATTGTTGATTTCCAGTGGTAAAGACAACACCACGTTCTTGTGGAACCCTGTAAAGGGCACCAAGTTGGGCGAGTATCCTACCACTGCCAACTGGGCGTTCCAGACCAAATTTGCTCCTGCTGCGCCCGAAATCTTTGCCACGGCTTCTTTTGACGGCAAAATCGTTGTCCAGTCTCTCCAAGACACTTCTCCTCCTGTTTCGGCCAAAGTGGCTTCGACCGACGACTCTGTTTTCTGGAACCAGATCTCGACCACCGAGACCCAGCAGCCGGTCTTCCAAGTCAACCAGGCTCCTAAATGGTTAAAAAGACCTGTTAGTGTCAGCTTTGGTTTTGGCTCTAAAATTGTTACCGTCAAAGATCAGGATGGAAAGTCGACTGTTAATATTCTGAAACTTGTGATTAAAGGTCAGGATCTGAAGTTTGATGCATTAAAGACTGGTGATTATAAGTCTATTATTGATTCCAAGTTGGAAAAGGTATCTAATGCGAATGACAAGTCTGACTGGGAACTTTTAAAGAAGTTGAGCGAAGGAAAGGCCGATATTATCAAAGAAATCACAAACGAAAAAGCGGAAAAAGAACAAAAAGAAGAAAAGGAAGATGAACTCAAAGAAAAAGAAGAGAAAGAGGTCAATGACGACTTTTTTGATAAACTTGGTAATGGAAATCATCCCTCTACGGAAGATGTTGTTGAATTTTCGGGCTCATTTAATCTAATTGACTCTGATGATTCAGAAAACAAGGTCATTGAGCTCATTCTCAACAACAAAATTGAAGACGCAGTGGAGCTTTGTCTTGACCAGGATAAACTTGTCGAAGCGTTGATCTTGTCGCTCGACAGCTCTGATTCGATCAAACAAAAGGTCAGAAACGTTTACTTCAAAAAGAACGACAAAAGCCAGTTTTCCAGAGTGGTCCACGATATTTCCACCAACAACATTGCCGATATTGTAAGCAACGCCAGTGTTTCTAACTGGAAAGAAATTGCCTCTAGTATCGTAGCCTTTTCGTCCGATCCACAAGATCTTCATCACAGAATCTCGGAACTAGGTGACAGGATCTTGAAGTCGGACGATAAAGACAGCAGAACCAATGCCATTACGTGTTACTTGGCCGGCAACGCTTTGGATAAAATCGCCAACATCTGGCTCAAAGAATTGCCTGATTTTGAATTGGAATTGCTCAAGTCCAACAACGTCGATATCACGTCGCCGGCAGAAGCCAGGCTCGAGGCTTTGACCAACTTTGTTCTGAAAATCGTCACCTACAGAACCATCACCAACGAAACCGGTGTCCTTAGCGGCCCTTCTGTGGAAGCTATCTCCAAGGCTATTTTGGAATATGCCAATTTGGTTGCGGGCTACGGAGAGTTCGATTTGGCCGAGAAGTTCTTGAAGCTTTTGCCTGGTGAGTATGCTGGAAGCGAAAAGGACAGAATTTCCAAAGCTTTGGGAAAAGGTACTACCGCAAAGGCTCAAACTAAAAATTACTCAAGACCAAATGAGAAAGTAAACTTGGCATCCTTGGGTTCAACAGGAGTTTCTCATTCTCCTTCGGCCGCACCAGGTATTTCGACTCCAGGTATTCCAACTCCAGGACTCCCAACTCCCGGTTTTCCGGCTGCAGCAAAACCTTTTGCCAACGGATCTCCAGCTGCTCCCGGTTTTCCTCCTGCTCCAGGTGCCGGCTTTCAGCCAGCAGCTCAGCCAAGCTCCAATCCTTATGCTAGAGCAGCTGGCTCCAACCCTTATGCTCCCCAAGCTTCAAATATCTACAAGCCAGCACAACCGACACAGTCTACACCAAGTGGTGTTATTAGTCCACCGCCTATAGCCCCAACCAAGTCGTACAAGAAAGATACAGAAGGATGGAACGATTTGCCCGACACTTTCAAGCCTAAAGCTGCTCCTCGCCGTGCTGCTCCTGCTGCTGTAGTCGCAGCTCAGCCAGCAGCACCATTCTCGCCGGGCCCTCAAGTCGCTCCCGGTCCTCCCAAAAGACCGGGATCCACTGCTTCTGTGCCCCTCAGTTCGGTAGTTCCACCACCTCCTAAGATCGGCGGCCGCACTGCTTCGGGCATCTCGACCCCTTCAGCTCCTCAGTCGCCTCGCCAAGCGCCTGTTCATTTAAACAACAGGTACGCACCTCCACCCGGCTCGGCTGAAGCGGCTCCAGTACCACCTCCACTCTCTTCAAACCCATCATTTGGTGCTCCATCGGTTTCTGCTCCTCCAAAGAAGAACCCTTACGCTCCGGCTGAAGGTGCTAATTCTTCTCCTGCAAGAGTAGCTTATGCTCCTCCTCCCGTCGGTAATGTAGTTCCTCCAAACGGTATTGGCTCACCATCGGTAGGAAGAAGTTCCATTAGTGCTCCTCCCAAGAATCCATATGCTCCTCCAGCAGGAAACTTTGGTAGAGGTGGCTCTTTGAATCCACTGGTAGCCACTCCCCCTCCTCCTCCTCAATCATTTGGTGCCCCACCAGTGAATAACTTTGCTCCACCACCTTCATACGGTGCCTCAACACCTCCAGTCCAGCCTCCATTCACTTCTATCCCCCCTCCTCCTAGAGCACCAAGCATTGGTCAACAGCCTCCAGCAGCACCTCCAGCAGCACCTCCAGCAGGACCTCCTGTCTCGGCACCTCCGCAGTCTGCTTCGCAGCCTGCTCAGCCTGCTAAGCCCCAGTACCCAGCTGGTGACAGAAGCCATATTCCGGAAAAGTCGTTGCCTATTTACGAGACCTTCACCGAAATCCTCACTGCCATCAAACCAGTAATCCCTGAAAAGTTTGCTAGACATGGCCAGGATATGGAAACAAGACTTAACTACTTGTTTGACCACTTGAATAATGACGACTTGTTGAGCGATGAAACCATTGAATCGTTGAAGAGCATCTGTAGCTCGTTGAAGGCCAGAGACTTCCCTACTGCAGCCAAGTTGAACGTTGAAGTAGCTACCAAGCATGCCGACGAATTGGGTAACTGGCACACTGGTGTAAAGCGTCTTATCACCATGTCTGAAGCCATGTATTGATCAAAACCAAAGTAGTATCTATTTACTTAAAATAAATTGACTAGAGTCAGTCCAATCTTGTATATGTAGATTATATATTTGTATACGTTTGATATACTCCGATAATAGTAAAATGATAACCTTTTTTAAACAGACTGAAGGCACACCTACTTTCGGTATTGACGATAAGATCAAGAGTTTAATTACATTGACTTTGGCTATCATAGAAATTCTGTTATACATTTTATTTCATACCTTTTCAAATATTTTCGCCTTACTAGAAAAGCAATTGTAAATAGGTAATTGAATAGTTTAATACATACTTTCTCGATCAAGGCCATAGCCAAATTTGAAAAGTTGATTGGGTCAAAGGCTTCAATATTGCTTTCTTTAAATGTGCTCAACAATCATCGAATTCAGTAATCCAGTATCTAGTACATATTAGTATATTCATTCATTCAATAACTTCTATTTATCTAGTAAAATACAATTTGGTATACTTTTGCACCGCCATTATCGTCGTCGATAGGAACGGTGTTGTGAATGCCTTCCACCTCAACCAAAAGGAACCTCGAAACAAACGGATCTTCTACTTCTACGGTGGTGGAGTTGTGTCTATAAGGGACATCTATGGTGGTGAACTCCTGGATGTTGAAGGGTTCGGTGATTTCGACTGGCTGGTCATAGAACGGAGTGAAAATGTCATCTTTCTTGACCAATTTTCCTTTGGTATTGGCATATTTATACTTGTTGTAGAGACCGTTTCCAAAGTCAACCTTGCTCAAGAAATCAGTGGTGTTTTCAAAGGCGTGGTCCTGCGGGTTGTAGTATGAAACCTTCAACTTCAAAGGTGGTTTGTCACCCCAGTCAAAGAACGCTTTTGACACATTTCTGCCTTGCTTCAAATCTACGAGAATAATACCAGTGGTATCGTTGGTTTGGACTTGCCATCTGGTGGTATTGTCACCGTCGTTGATCAGGTTTGGAACATCTCCAAAGGCACCGTCGGTGATGTTGACAAACAGAGCCAATTCACACTCAGATATACTGGATGGGAAGCTCATTTTGGGTTTGTAGAGAGGCACACGAATGGTTTCACCGGCGTCCAACGTATATGTTCCAGCCCTGGGGTTTCTTTCGTCAAACTTGATCCGAATGGTGGTGTTGCTGGCACCGTCAAACGCGCCGTTATTGGTAATGAAGAAGGTATCTTTGTCGGATTTCAAGGTCAACGAGTGGTTATTGTACTTGACACCTTCGAAAAGAACGCCGTCTCCAAGACATGGCAATGCTACAGGGTCCAATTTCAATACTCTCACTAACTTGGAGTTGACGATTTCGTAGTCGAATCTCAAACCCATTAAGCCCTGTAATACGGCCTGAAGGAAACCACCGTGAGCAGTCATAAATGGGAATGCCGGATGGGTTCCGCCGTTGGTAGAGTAGATATCGTTGTTTTGCTCCGAGAACTGAGCAAATGGGCCTCTCAAAAACGGCTGCACGGCCTTGTGCAACTGAGACTGAGAAGCACACCCAGAAGTGGCCAAGTTGGATGCTACAATGGAGAAAATAGGGAAGGTCATGGCCGGCCCATAACTGACCTGTTTGTGGGAATAAAACTCCATGTTCTTGTAAGCCTGATCTTCAGTAATCAACTCGTTTTCAAGCGGATAAGTGACCATAATGACGTCTGCCTGCTTGATTCCTACGGACGAGTTCATGCCCGAGTACTCCAAGGTGACGTTTGTTTCGGCCGTGGGCATCAAGACATTATCACTGATCTGTAAGTACTGAGAAGGAACCGGTTTGTCCAAGTGGTTTCCTACCATCACGGCCCATTTCATCACCTTAGAGATCCCAGCATTAGTATAAGCACCGTTATCGACATGGTTGGCATACTCGTCTGGATCAGTCAAGTTATGCGTGACGTATTTCTTCTCGGTCTCGTTATACTTCACGAGGTAGTCGGAGTAGAAACGGGCGGCGTCTTCGATCAATGGATAAGCCACTGTTTCAAGGTACTCGTCGTCAGCAGCACCACTTAAGTACAAGTTCCATGCAGATTGGGCCACAGCATGGTTGATATGGTACTCGTAATCAAGACAAGGCCCAGTAGAAGTACAGTTACCGAACCTACCACTAGTCCAAGGATAAGCGGCGCCTTCGTAACCCTTGGGCACATTCTTTCTGGCCTGCTCGTGGGTATGGATTCTATAATTAATCAAGGACTTGGCGTGCGAAGGAACAAACGGTAATAAGCCGTTGAACATCCACAAATCGGTATCCCAAAAGACCATTCCACCATAACTGTCAGAAGATAATCCGCCCACAGCCAACGCAGCAGTTACACCTTCGGCTTCAGTTCTGGTATTGGCAGTCAAGTGGTATATCGAGGCTCTCGAGGCCATGGTAAGAAGCAAATCGTTGGGGAAAGTGACTGCGGGAGTCAGTTCCAAAGTAGCTGACCATGCTGCCTGGTGAGAAGCTACCACCGCATCGAAGTCAGTATACGATTGAGAGACTTTTTTGGCATAGTCAAGCGCTTGAGAAGAGTCCAATGGAACCAAGTCAGAGGAAATGATTCCCACGTACTTGGTGGCCTGGAAAGACGAATGAGCTTCGATACGCACGTCTATAGTTTGAGAAACCGAGGAGTTTGACGAGGAAAACGAAGGAGAAGTACTGGAACGGAGGGTGGAGTAGATTCCTCCGTTGACATAGTCGATTTGGTGTGGCTGGAAGGCGATGAATATGCCGTCGTTATCGTGGCCGACATTTGTCATTTGGGCTCTTTGGGAAGTTTCAAAGTCAAGTACATCAGAAACCTTGATAGTTATGGGTTCATTTCCGAGGTTGTATGCCTCAAGATGAACGGCACCCAAAGACACATCTTTTCTATGGGCCAAGACGTCGAACTTGAGCTGGATTTGGTCCAACCAGGTGAACTCAGTGGTGACGATTCCGTCCAGCAAGGACAAGTTCTGCACGTAATTAGTAATGGAACCGAGACTAGAGGAGTTTGCTGGATCCAAGGTGTAGTCAGTGCCATTTACAGTGGCGGAAACAACCAAAGAGGTCCACTGGGGAACGACGGAAATGATACTTTCGTAGCCATTTTCGTAAAGTTCCGGGAAGTTGGTGGAGTTGACTTTCTCCTGGATATCAAAAAAACCAGCAATGTATGCTCCGGCAAACCTTTTGTTGAATAAAGGCCAGCCATTACTAAGATCGTCTTCCAGCGCATCGGGGGCACTGGAGAGCTGGTCATACGAGAAACCCTGGCCGAGATTGGGAATACGGCTTCCTATGTACCCGTTAGCCACGTATGGCTGGCGCTGGTACTGGTTCGCGGTGGCAAACTGGGCGGTTCCCACGACATTAGACTCAGCATCATAGAAAGCAGCATCGGAAAACTTGAGCTGGGAAAAGACGGCTTTGTTTTCACTGGAGTCGATGAGCGACCAAAGAGTGTTGTAATCGTGCGTGACAGACTCATGCGTAATGTTGTTGGAAGTCAAATATGCCGCTTTTCGAACGGTTATAGGGTAGGCGTCCACGGCACTCCAGAGCGAGTGGACGGTCAAAAGCGTGAGGGCCAATGCGACCATGTTGAGGCTTACAAATAGGGTGATGTAGGTGGATTTGCGACGTCGACCTAGTGTGATGGGGCCCATCAAAGTCATGGCGGAACCGTGGCTTTATAGATGGGGGAACAACGCTCTGCTATGACGATGGTATGCTATAATTATTTTAGGCGCAATTACCCCACAGAAAAAGTACACTACGCAGGAAAAGCACTCACCATAAAGATACGAACAAACCATAACCATAAAGTCATACGAACAAACCATAACCATAAAGTCATAGGAACAAACCATAAATAACTATAAAGTACATAGGAACAAACCATATACTAACCATTACAGTGGAGAACAATTAAAATCGGAGAAAGCTAACCGACTGGAGACAGCAATATACGTATTGAGGTGAACCAAACAGTGAGCACCAGACAAGAACAATTCCACTTTTGTAGACATAACATAGAATATCTAAATAGCCCTATGCCTGATTAGCGTAATGTAACAAGATGAGGTGGAAAAATGTACATTATGCATAACTACTTGGACGACTAGCGTAATGTTTGTAGGGATTAAGCGGTTCTCCTCACGTAAAGGGGTATGCTAGGATGTTTTTATGCTATATATTTTTTACTTGTATGCGTTCTGCAGAACATAGATCATTGTTCGGAGAAATACAACTAAATGCTTATACACTATAGTGCTTTAACCTAACTTTAGCTAACATTACCAATACTTTACTCGGATAATTCATGGAGCATTCAGCAATTGTATACTTTACTCTGGATAATTCATGGGGTATCATACTAGTTTATTTTTTGTAGTAGCTCGTACGCGGAGAGCTCGCATTACACAGTGCTACATGCCGTCGTTGAGACCTATTGCGGAATTATAATCAGTAGCGTTCAAAATGTCGATTAATTCTATTGATTAGTGCTAATAATACTGTTTGATAGTACGGCTGTTGGGGTAACTATGTTTGGAATATTCATAATAATAGTAGCCTACGTGCCAGGCCGTAAGGAGCTCATATCCGTATTGTAAGTTGATTCAGATTCGTTATATTATAGATCTACATTGTCGTAATGTCCTAATATACAGTGTACTCTTGAGTAGCTTGAGGTATCAAGGATAGTACTCTTGACCTTAAATTAGATGGCACTCTTATTAGATTACTTTTAGTGTCAAAGATTGTACTTCAAATGTTGGTTCGTGACTATTGGTGTACTATTGGTGTACTATTGGTGTACTATTGGTGTACTATTGGTGTACTAGTTAGTGTGCCATTGGTGTACTATTGGTGTACTATTGGTGTACTGTTAGTGTACCATTAGTGTACTGTTAGTGTACTGTTAGTGTACTGTTAGTGTACTGTTAGTGTACTGTTAGTGTACTGTTAGTGTACAGTTAGTGTACAGTTAGTGTACAGTTAGTGTACAGTTAGTGTACAGTTAGTGTACCATTGGTGTACTGTAGTGTACTGTTAGTGTTAGATTAGCTTTTTGGCTTGCTCACTCGCGATAAACTTCGCAACAACTCCCTCGTTCCTATACTCTTGGACGGCAACGGCCACCTCTGATTGCCATGCCGCCGCAACCGATCGTACTTGTTAATCCTCGTCTTTGTCATGTAGTCTTTTAGTAAAGCGCTCACTTTATCGTGAAACTTACTCTCAAGCGTCTGTACAACTTGCTTGGTTTTGTCCATCTGGTAACTGGCATGAAAAAGCCTATCAACTGAAGATTCTACTCCAGTGGATATTCGGGTGTGGATTTCTTCTTTGGTACTCTCCATTTTCTTAATAAGCAGCTCGTCAACGAGATTTTTCATCTGCCCTCTCGCCTCCACATACTTGTTTATGTCCCCCCTTTCGATATCTATACCTAGTTGTTTTATCGGCTCGATGCACTTCTTGTACGACGCATGCCACAACTGCTTTTCTTTGGCTAGACTGTGGAGTTTTTGGGTATATATCTCGATATTCTCAAGGTTGGTTACGTTAATAGGATTGGGTATGGTGACTTCGCCCAAGTCAGCTGCAGGTTCTCGACTTAGACTATACCAACTGGTGGATATCTGCTTGTCCATGAGATCGCCAAGGATCTCCTCTTTGATCACTTTGGCTATATTTACTACTGTCTGGTCCTCTGACGACTGGGGCACTTCTTCTTCCAATTTCTTCTTGAGACACCATATCAATAACTGTCTCATTCGATCTGGCTCTGGAAGGGCAGTATCCAAGAGTTTATAGTAGTCTTGTACCAGCACATCTCTGTGGGGCTCGCCCACAAACCCGTTGCCGATCGACAGCACTCTTTTGCCTCGATTATAGTACGAGGTACGGCGTTTTTCGGGCCGCAACGTCACTTTATGGTGTGAAACTTGCTCTACGTACTCGTCCGAAGACTCAAACTGCCTGGTTTTTATGGGCGACGAAAGCTGGAGACTCGACTCGTCAAGAAAGTTGTGCGGTTTGGATCTTATGGGCTGGAGATCCACAAACTGCATTTCCTGGTCGGCATCCCGGGTAAGATTGCCTATTTCTTCGTTGAGTTGTGCTATAGGCGTGCTTATCTGCTTCTTTTTCCGCAAATCTGTCTGGCTCCGTTTGTACACAAACCCTTCGTCTTCTTCAAAAGAATGGCTCGTACCTCTCCTATCTTCTACTGGACTATCGTCATGGCCCTGTGAAGTAGATAAGAAGTCATTGAGCCAGTTTTTGCGCCGGAATATCTGACTACTTTGCTGTGACGGGCCCTCATCATCATCTCCATTCACTCCTTTAGCTCTATCTGAGCCTCTGTTCTTTTCACTCAACTTTCCTCTGCTCTTGTCGTTCTCACTCTTATCAGTCTTGGCTTTGGGAGGGCGCCCCACGGGCCGCTTGGCTCCATTGGCTCCCACCTTTGCCTCCTTCTTCTTGGGTGGCATGATTGTTCACAATACAAGACCCTATTTGTGTCTAGGTGGATATTGTTTTTTGTCCTGGTGAGCCCTTTTTGTATTTCGTATGTTTGTTTTTTTGTTTTTGTTTTGATCTGCGAAATTCAAGCCTTCAACACCAAAAGTCAAACACATCCAAGACAAACAAAAGAATAACACTATGAAAAGATCCTACAGCGTGCTATCTCCATGCCAGACTTATACGGCAAGTATAGTGGACGGGCAGGTTGAAATCGCCGCGCTAGATTCAGGTGTGCTTATAACGTACGATATAGGTCGGTATATACGCCAGCACTTGGTAGCTAGCGATGCAGACGTATCATCAGAAGCTCCAAATGTTAGCCAATTGATGTGGGAAAAAGTGCGATTCAGTGCGACTGCCACCAAGTTGGGTATAGTGGTTGAGAACCGGGGACTTTTGATGGTGTTCCATGTGCAGGCCACCGAGCCCATCGTTATCCACCAGCCCAAAGACGGGATAGATAGATTCGAGTGGATCCCCCCGGTGAATCAACAAGACGATGGTGATGAAGGTGACGAAGGATATGTCAACTCTAAACAGCTTGTAATATTTACCCGAAACAACCTTCATATGAAACTCTACTCGCTAGACTGTACTTATATCCTAGCCACCATTGTAAAGCCATTGACTGGAGTGGTGGTTCGCCCGCACAAGCGTAACTGGTCAATTGCCGCCCATACCATGGAGTATAATGCTCCACCCGTGTTGTACCATTTCTATAATAGCGGACCAGTCAGTACGCTTGTGCGTGCTGTGCGGATGCCATCAGTTATGGCATGTGCTCCACAACTCGAGTGGTCTGTTTCGGGAAAATGGCTTGGAGTATTTACTAACACCATGTCTGACTGGTCCTTACAAGTGATGGGACTACTAGGAAGGTCTCTGGAGGTGAAAACATTGGCCCTGGCCAGTCCAGTCATAGATGTGGACTTTGCAGATCTAGGCACCAACTTGCGGTACCCCTCGCTTCACCACTTTGCCAATTGGATCAACTTGGATAACTCTGACTATTTTGTAGCACTCACTTGTGATACGTACTACGAACAACTCGAACTAGTGCTTGTGCTGCTCCAGCTTCTTCGAACCGTGCGCAGAACAGTCTCTTTGGACGATGCCCTTGGCCACTGCTGGAAACAAACCGATGCCAAAAGTTATCGCCGCGTGCATATGCTGGTACAGCCTACGGAGTTGAAAAAGGTCCATGTCACTGGACCGTACGTTATTGTAGAATTCAACAATGTTTTATTGGTGTTAGAGGTGCTTTTGGATGAGACTTTGGTGGTGGTCTCAGCCATCTCATTGGGACGCTTGTACCGCAAAACAGTGGTGGAATCCAACGAAGTGTTGATGATTTCCAGCGACCATGTAGCAGTGTATGAACCTGCTACAAATGTAGTATATATTGCGGTGGTGGAGCCAAAAAAGACCATTCTTAGAGCATATTCCGATGTGCTGGACCCATCGAAATACATAATTATGGACGCCAGTTTGAACAGAGAGCCTGTTCTGGGCCGCAACTGGCACAAACAACTGGCAGAACCCAAACAAGAGATGAAGGAGATGCCCACGCATTCAGAGCTAAGCAGGCTTATTACGCGCAACCGAAGCCGTACCGAAGTTCACTTGGGGTCTGTCAATTCGAGTCATCTTGAGGATGTCACCGATACGTTCAATATGAAGAGGAGAAAGGTGGAGAAGCCTTAAGAAAACGAGACATTACAGCTTATAGCTCTGACACTAGTGTATATAATGGACACATGTGAAGGTACCATCCCTCACATGTATAGCTAGGACTTTCAAACTATATCAGGGTATAATATTCAGAACACCAAAACACGTTTAAACTGATCCAGGATACTTCTATGAAAACATACACAAGCTCTTGATTTGGTATGCCATTCATAACTAAATTATCGTTATTGAAAATTCCAACTTATATGACATCTGTACAATACGTGTACAGTTTCAGAATTCTGTACCATTTCCTGATCATTTGGTGTCTACTCGTTGATTATAACTATTTTTATTATCTACTAATTCTCTATGTACAATTACTCCTTCTTCTTCTTTGGTGCACCCTTGTTTCTCTTCTTTCTGTCTTGAACCATGTGCAATCTGTAGGCCTCTCTTGGATCTACAAGCTTAAGTTCTGGAAACCATTCCTTGAAATCGCCAAACGTAGGCATGTTATCGTTGACCCCATAGTAGTTGACCAACTCTGGGCCCTTCAAAGGTGCCCTCAAGATCTTGGACCCGTTTCTCACACACTTTGGGTTCCACACATGGCCAAAGATCGACGCACTGAGCTGCTTGGCCTGGTTGATTCTCTCCTGCGTTGGCAACTTCTTCAACACAGACATCGTGGTTCAGTCTTTGAATCTCCATGTTAAAAGTTTCAAATCTTGATTTTTCACTCTGGTTGCGGCACGCCCTACTTTAGATTAGTCGCAGTACACCATGCATAGGCTTCAGACACCTTAGCACGGTGCTAGCAGAATTGGGTGGCCAGATTGATGGAATAAACATCGGGATATCGGTACCTAGAAACATACTCTTCTTCACTTGTAGCGTATTTTCCTTTATTATTTGGCTACGTAATCATTCTCTCTATTTCGTCTACTTTTTCTGTCAATGCGCTTTTAGCGATCGTGAAATTATCGTGTGGCTAAAGATAGAAGTACGATAGAGGAGGTGTGAAATAAGGTCATAGAGAACACGATAAGGTGCATATTGATAGAAGTATAGATCCAAAACGTCCAAAGTATTATACATCCAACTCAAAAATACAATATTTTATTGTTCTTTCTATCGCTATTGGGTAAGATCAATTCAGACTGAGTGACGTGATGAGTTCCCCTGACGACTCTTCTCGTCACTACTCTACATACGAGTTTAGTGAGGATTACGATCCCAACAAGACCTACAATGTGCCCGATAGAGACAAACGCACCGCCAGACGGTCGGTTTCCCACGGTTCCTACGGTTCGCCCGGCTCCCACCACGTCTCCCACCACGACCACCACGTCTCCCACCACGACCGCCACGGGCTCCATCTCCCCCATATCTTGCATATCAACCAGGAAGATAGTCATATACCCAAAATCTTGCAAAATATCCCTAATAAAGAGACGGGGTCGCCTGAGAAACTGGGCAAATCGTATATCAACGATGCCACCGAACACAGCGACTTTGAGGCGTTGAAAGAGGGCTTGAGTTTTGCGCTTGGGTCTCAGAATAAAGACGCCATGTGGTTTCCAGTATCTGAAAAAAACCCGTCCGACAAGGCTTCGTCTACGTCCGATAAACTGCATCATTCCAGAAAATCTCCCTACGTCGATAATTCGTCTTTAAACGAGTATACCGACAATATCCAGCTAGAAGATTTGGGCGATCGCAGGTATAGTCAGTTTGGGACCAATTCTTCTGACAATTCGTACCATTTGTCACCATTTATTGACCCTTCCACGCCGTCTTCCAGACCAAAAAATAGATCTTTTAACAGCTATAACCAGTCTTACAATGCAGATATGGAGACCGGAGTGCCCAAAGAAGACGAACGTCCTGCTTCTCCGACAAAGTTTACCGACGCTTTAGCAAGATTTTCCGAACGTGTAGCTGGGACTGGTTCCAATACACTTCCCAACGACACCACCATCGACGATTCTCCGTCCAAAAAATCAAATAGAATGAGCATCAGAACGTCTCGCAACAATAGTGCCATGCCCACTCCTATTTCGGGCAATTTCCTGGTGTTTAGAGACTATGATCAGCTTAGCCAAAAGGAGTCCAATACTAGTAGAGAAAAGGTGTATGCCACCAGTAATTTGAGTGTGCCGAATGTCACCATTGTAGATGAGAATAATACCAGTACCAACATCGATTTCAATTTCAAAAAGAATGAAGACTCGAAAATATCCGACGGTCTCGGCCTTTATTTTGGCGACTCACCCGATCAAGTGCACCCTCCAGCATCAGAACATCATCCCAGTATATTAAGCTCGTTAAGGCCATCGAAGCCTTCCATTCCAACCCACCCCATTTCTTCTGAGAACGTCCGTACCTACACTGACCCCCGCAAAATGTACCTTTTTGGCAAATCCCTCAAGATCTTCTCGCCCAACTCCATATTTCGCCAGTGGTGCCATCGGATTATAAGTAAAAGCTTGACCAATTTGGCTCTCCTTATCCTTCTATTTGTCCAGATAGTCCTTCTAAGCTATCGTCAATGGAATCCGCCTGCTCTTGGTGGGTACTACTACAAAGGCAATAACTGGGCCGACTATGTATTGATGGTGATTAATTTCATCTATACGTTTGAGATTGTCATCAAAATTGTGGCGTATGGCTTTGTAGACGACCATATTATGTTTGAAGAGTTGGGCTTAGAATACCCTCGAGACGATATAAAATTGCGGTTTTTTGACCTCGATTATCTTAAACTCTTTATAAAATGGATGGGCTTTCATAAGTTGGTCAACAAAACCAAAAAGAGACTGGAAAAGCCAAGTGTCGATTCTCTGAACGAAGACATAAATATCAAAGAGGTCGATTTAAATTTAAACGACAATATAGGCGAGTTCCAGCCTATTAACTTGAAGAAAAAGTACCATGATCTTAATCTGCATCATGTTAAGTTCGATGAAGACGACCAGCCAGACCATCCTGGGCGAGGCTCAAGCTCGCAAGAACGTTATCATGACCAGTCCAACGACTCAGACGATTCTGCGGCCGACTTGACGGACTCTACGCCGGCAAATATCCTCAACGAACCAAACACTTTTCTTCTATCGAACCGCAAACAGAATATCGACTCGCTAGACTTGAAAAGAGCATATATCCGCAACGCATGGCACAAAATCGACTTGTTTTCCATGATTATGTTTTGGATTTCTTTGCTTCTTTCTATCAATCGGTACGACGCAAAGCACCATATCATGTTGTTCCGAGCCTTGAGCTGTGTGCGAATCTTGAGACTTATCAACCTTACTACTGGTACATCGACCATTCTCAAGTCTGTACGAGCAGCCATTCCTCAGTTGATTGACGTTTCTATCTTCATTAGTTTCTTCTGGTTTCTTTTTGGAATAATTGGCGTCCAGTCGTTCAAGTCTTCTCTTACTAGACACTGCGTATGGGAAAACCCCGACGACCCCAACGATACCTATATCAACAGCGAACAGTACTGTGGATCGTACTTGGGATTGGACGGCCACCCCAAACCGTACATATATAGAGACGGGACTCCTTCAGAGAGTATCAAAGGGTTTAGATGCCCTATGAACTCAAGGTGTATCAGTGGAGACAATCCTTATGGCGGTACGGTTAGCTTTGATAACATCTTGCAGTCCATGGAGTTGGTATTCGTGGTGCTTTCAGCAAACACCTTTACTGACATTATGTACTATACCATGGATTCCGACAATTTGGCGGCGTTTCTCTTTTTCCTCTTTTGTATTTTCATCATGACCGTGTGGTTGATGAACGTATTCATTGCTGTGATTGTTTCATCGTTTAATGTGACTCGAGAAGCATCGAAAATGGAAAAGAAGAAAAAGACCAAGAGGGTTTACTTCAGGAAGTTTCAAATGCCTGACTCCGCTACTTATTCCACTGGCTTGGCTAAGTTAAAGAAACAAAGGGCAGTGGTAAGATGGTACTATTACATTGAGTTTGTCTTCATATTGCTAATCGTGGCCGACTTATTTGTGCAGTGCTTTAGACATGCCAATATGAGCGACTCAGGAAGACACACGTTGTACCGGTTCGAATGTGCATTCACCGTGACTTTCTTGGCCGAAATAATCATTCGGTTTGCCGTGCATTTTCCAAACTGGAGACTCTTCTTTCTTTCCAAACGTAATGTCTTTGATACGTTCTTGGCCATAATCACTTCGGTTATTATCATAGGACCCGTCAAGGCCAAACTAGGCCATGCCTACTACTGGCTAACCGTATTCCAGCTCATGAGATTCTACAGAGTGGTGTTGGCCACCAAAATCACCAGCAATCTTTGGCTTAAGATCATTGGGAACATCAAGCAATTGTTTGATTTGGCGTTATTCTACTTTATTCTAACTTTTTTGGTTAGTATTATAGTGGCCAGGTATTTCGAAGGTGGCATTCCACAAGAAGAGTTTGATAATGTCGATTTTCCCATGCAGACGCTTCCCGACTCATTTATTGCCCTCTATGTCATTACATCCACCGAAAATTGGACTGACATTCTCTATGCTTTGCAAGAATACGCCGGAACCACGTCCAATAGATCTTTTGGGGCCGTCCTTCTTATCTCATGGTTCGTTATCTCCAACTCGGTGATCTTGAACATTTTCATTGCTGTGATTGCAAGCACCTTGGAGGTTTCGGAAGAAGGAAAACGTAAGAAGCAATTGTTGCAGTTCATCGAAAATATGACCGATAGACTTCAGAATCTAGATGCCGATACCGGGATACTTTCAAAGGTCAAATACAAGCTTTTTAAGTCGAAAGGAGTCAAGGACCAATTGGAAAAAGCAGTGGTCAATTTGCTATTGAGTGGTACGGCAGTTAAAGATTTCTTGGAGGAGGATAACGACAAGGAAGAAAGCGACGAAGAAGATGAAATAAGACAGCTTCCTACGTCTTCTTGGAGAAGATGGACCCTGATAAGGTACTGGAGATACTCGTATATCTTCAAGAACCCGTTCTACTCGACCAAAAAGTCCAAGAAAGATACCAATGCCATGCTCAACAACTTCGATCCGGCTCATTTTGCACGTAATTTTCTTAACGAGCGCAATGTTCTTATCAATAAGCAGAACAAGTTCTTGGAAAAGAACCCCTACTTCAACAAGGTCTTCTACTTGATGTCTCCTAGGCACAAGTTGAGAAGAGTATGTCAGAGATTGGTCAAACCCAGCCATGGCGAGCGTATCGATGGTGTAGAACCGTACAAGCCCGTATCGGAATTGTTTGTAGTGATAATGTTTTTGGCTACTATTGCGTTGGTGGTGACCACTTGTTACGTGACGCCGTTGCTAAGAAAAGACATTATTGCTGAGCACGGCTACTACAACTGGGCCTTTTACTTGGAGGTGGCTTTTGTAGGGATGTTCACTGTTGAGTTTGCCATAAAAATCATTGCAGATGGCTTACTCTTCACTCCCAACGCATACCTCCGTTCTTCATGGAACTTTATCGATTTGATTGTATTGATAGCGTTGTGGATCGAGTTCATTGCATATTTACGTAACGACGGGTCGCTTTCCAGAACAGTCAGAGGGCTCAAGGCACTTAGAGCTTTACGTCTTTTAACTGTGAGTGAAACTGCCAAAGACAATTTCCACAATTCGATCATCTCTGGGTTCGGAAAGATCATCAACGCTGCTATTATTTCTCTCTGCTTGTTGTGGCCTTTTTCCATCTGGGGCCTCAATATCTTCAACGGAAGACTAGGCTACTGTACCGACGGAAGTTCCACCAAAGCTCAGTGTTATAATGAATACGTGAATACGGTGTTTAATTGGGACGTCACCAGTCCTAACGTATATACAGAACCGCCTCTTGAGTTCAATAAGTTCTCCACGGCGTTTCTCTCGTTATTCGAGATCATATCGCTAGAAGGGTGGGTCGATTTGCTCTTGAATGTCATGAAAAGCACCGGTGTTGGAAGTGTTCCCGAAACCAACGCTTCGCCTTTTAATGGAGTGTTTGTGGTATTGTTCAATTTCATGAGCACCATTTTCATCTTGACATTATTTGTATCTGTGATTATATCCAATTACTCCAGAACAACCGGAAGAGCTTATATGACACAGGACCAGATCGCTTGGTATCAGGTGAAAAAGATCTTGATCCAAGTCAAGCCGTCCAAGAGAAAGGATTTCGACCAGCTCTCTCGGATCTCCAAGTTTTGTTATAGAATGACCGTAGAAAAGAACCCGTACTGGTACAGAGTCTTGGATGCGTTGTTGTTTTTGCATATCTTGGCGTTGCTCTTGGAATGCTTTCCTAGTCCTCACCACCTAGATACTGCGAGAGAAATCATATATATCATTAGTTCTGGGGTTTTCTTGATAAACTCCATCATGTTGTTGATTGGCCAGGGCTGGAGAACGTTTGTGAGGTACAAGTGGAACTGTTTTGCTTTATTCATTTCATTTGGGGCCTTTGTAACCAGTGTAATTGGGTTCAATTTAAACCAAGGCAATGCGTTTATTAATATCAACAAGTTGTTCTTGGTTGGTATTGTTGGGTTTGTTATTCCTCGCAGTAACAGATTGAGCCAGTTACTAAGATTTGCATCGGCCAGTTTGCCGCAAATCTTGTCGTTGTCCTTTACATGGGTGGTGATGTTTTTGTTATTTGCCATTGCCATGAACCAAATCTTTGGTTTAACCAAAATCGGCCCTGATGGCACTGGCAATTTGAACCTTAGGTCGGTGCCGAAAGCATTGATTGTTTTATTTAGGTGTAGTTTTGGAGAGGGCTGGAATTATATCATGAATGACTATACACTTGAGTCACCGTGGTGCACCGTGGGTAATAGTTTGGACGATTCTGATTGTGGAAACAAGGCTTTTGCGTATATCTTGTTCATTGCCTGGAACATCATCTCGATGTATATTTTTGTCAATATGTTCGTCTCTTTGATTTTGGACAGTTTCAGCTATATCCAGTCGAAATCGAACTACAATTCGTTGATTCAAAGAGAAGAAATCCGGAAGTTCAAACGTACATGGCAAAAGTTCGATTCGGAAGGAAGAGGTTATATAAAGCCCATAGAGCTTCCTAAGCTATTGCACTCACTAGAAGGCTCTTTGTCATTTCATTTCTACAAGGGTTCGTTGGAAATCCCTGTGTTGTGTAAGCAGTGGTTTAAGAGAATGGACCCCAAAGATCCTTACAACATTCAGGTGAACTACGAGGCCATCAAAACCACTCTAGATGCCATGGATGTAGAAAGAATCAGAGAAAGACGGAGTGCGTATGAGCGGTTCATGGAAGAAGCCATGCTTAACATGGAACTCAACAACGATCCTGGAATATCCTTCACCAGAATCTTGCTTCAATTACCATTGTACACAGCGTTTGAAACCGGCCAGTGTCTCAACTTAATAGACTTCCTTGAAAGAAGATTGTTGCTTCAAAAGGTCGAGAAAAGAGTGCAGACTAAGCGGGTTTATGAAACAATCGCCGCGTATGCATGTAGATGGAAGTACAGAAAGAACCAGAACCATGGAATCAGAACTACAGACATTGCCTTTGATTCCCAGTTGAAGAGAAAGTCGTATCTTGCCAACGAGAACTTGGAAATCAACGCTCCATCGATTTTTGTCACTGATACTAACGACGAAATGCCCACCAGTCCTAAAGTTGGTACCAGTCGTAGAAAAGTGCCTCAAGAATATTATGACGAGGATTATGACATGGACGATGAAAAATCGCCTCTTTCCAAGTTGGACGACGAAGGCACTACTTCGGGAGTATACGTTCCCAAATCACCTTTGAATATTTATAAGGGAAAGACGAGGAATAACTTGAAACCCAACAGAAAACCACCCAAGTTGTTTGTTGAAATTCCCAACTCGTCTGCTCAAGTATACGATGAAGCCACGAGTTCCGATGTGTCGCCATTCTTGGACGAAAACAGAATAGAACTGGAAAATGACGTTTCGCTTATAGATTTGAGTACCATTGGAGAGAACTTAGAGAACTCTTCATGGAGTCAGGCTATGAGGGAAGTTCAACGAGACCATCCCAACCCCAACCAAAAGAATGAATAGCATTAGCCGTAAAATTAGAATGTATAAGGAAGGAGGGAATTTAGATAGATTTAACAAGTTAGTTATCAGTAAAATTAGAAATAAAGAGAAGGAAATTAATTTAAGCTAATTTATCAATGAAATTATAAAATATAAAGAAAAATACATTAATTTAATTATATTCTACTGTGGTACTAGACTGAATGGCTGTAATGATCCAATGAAGTTGTTTCAGATAGTTTGACTAACTGCACATCCAATTTAGTCAATATGGTACTCAACAGGGTAATAATAGTTTCGTAATCACTATCGTTGTCAGGTAATCTTTAATTTAGTATCAGCATCTCTACATGTGTATTTATAATAATACACTATCAACATCAAACAAACTTTACATTTAATAGTATGTCGAATAAGCAGTCCAGCATTCTCAGAGCATCGTGCACTCTTGAAAATTGTACATTCAACATGCTGAAACTCTTCAATGAGAGCAAACACTCAACATCTTGAGCCTTTAAAAACCCTGCGCTCTTGCACGGTTCATATGGAGTTGCACTAGGTGTATATAGGCGCATTTGGGACTACCCATTGTACTCTCAAATACATGATTTCGATATAGTAAATTCGACTTTTCGCAGCCAAATCAAATGAACTGAACCTAGCACACTAAAGCAGGCACTAATTAGCAACAATTTACACAATATAATATTGAAACAATGACTACGTATCAAGATAGCAATGGCAGTAAGCCAAGCCCTTCTTAGAGGTCTGAACTCTAAACTTCACTCTTTAAAAGGGCCATAAATCATATTCAATAATTATTTCTTGCACCCACAAGTCTTGGTATTGATGCGTTTCTACCAAATTCAGCAACTCGGACAGGGCATAATATGGCATATGTTGATATTGTGAAAGATATTGTGACAATAGAATAATATTTATTGGAAGAATAATCATCTTTTCAAATGGTGACAAATCCGAATCATCTAAACTAATTTTCAGAATATTCGATCAAAATTAATTCAAAAGTTTTCTTGAAGATTGTATGTAATTATTAACTGAAATACTTTGTATAAATATATTAACATCTCGTGATAACTTCACTCATGGGAATTAATTCCTGGTGAAAACTACAAAAACTAATAGAGGATAGTATTAACTAAGTAAGAGGTTGGGGTAGATATCAAGTGTTAGAGTTTGGGGTAGAGCTTGGGGCAGAGTTTGGGGTAGAGCTTGGGGAGTTGGGGTAGAGAATATAAGCCTATATTATCTATAATGCTATGTAAATTAAGTTGTAAATTAGTCGGTCTTCATGTCATTCAAGCCCAAATCTTCGTTTTGTTCGTGGGTCCTTTCGTATTCTTCAATGGCCATGTTAGGATCCTTGTCTGGAGCATATACGTTTTGGATATAAGAGCTTGCCAAAGGATCTTCCATGATGATGGTGAAGGGAATTTTACCGTCAATGGCGTCCTGTAATCTGGCAAAAAAAGTGGTCCATCTGGTCTTAGCGGCGTCATCCATGGAATCAGACGTGTGGGTAAATACACGCGAGTGCAATTCTTCCAAAACTTGGGTCAATAATCCTTCGATGGTGGTGAATCTTCCTCCAAGAGTACCGGGAGTCAAGTCCAAATTCAATTCTGGGATCGATAATCCACAAGTTTCACTCTTCAAAATGTCTCTGGCCAAGTCTTCGGGATCAGTGATTTTCAAGGTGACTTTGGTTCCTTTATCTGGAATAGCACCACCAGTCTTGACTTCATTGGACTTGTAGCCACAATGATCACAAGTAGTAGACATGATAATAACTTCTTTGAAGTGAGGAATATCGACTGTCTTCATGTGAGTGTGGCACTCTTTGTAACAACTTGAACATGTCGCAGTAAAAGTCTGAACTTCATTGGAAAAGTTTTCAATTTCGGTCTCGTCACTGACAAATCCAGTACTTTTGAGTGCTGGCTGGTTCAATGAAGATGTGATGTTGGAGCTCGTAGCGTTCTTCTTTTTGGCCAACTCTTCTTGTTGGTGCTTAGCTACGTCGTCGGCTGATATAAGTCCAAGGAAGACGTTTTGCTCAGCGGTTCTGTTGTACTCGTACATGGACCATTTATGGGCTGGCTCACCAGGAACATACTCAAGCCACGAGTTTCCGGCCGGATCATCAACTGTGACGGTTAATGGCAAAGTGTTTGGTTCGGCGTTCAAAAACGACTTGATTCTCACTATCACTTGCTTGATCTTCTCATAAACCTCGGGCTGGAGCTCCTTTCTGGCTGCCTGGTCCGATTCCAAGTCGGCAATCATTTCTTCCAATAAACCTTCGACATTGGTCAACTTACCCTTTTTAGGAGGAATTTCGATGTCTAACTCAGCAAACCTGACTGCTGCGGTCTCAGACTTGACAATTTGACGATTGAAGTCTTCCTTTTGCTCGATCTTAAGCACGTATCCGCTTCCCTTTTCGGCGATCTGGGCTGCAGGCTGGATCTCACTGTTCTTGAAGTGACAGTGAGGACACTCAAAAGACATCAATATAACTTCTCTGAAAAATGGGATCTTGGTCAATAATAATCTGGTGACCCCGTTTTCATGACAGTTCATACAGAGCGATTCTATCTCTTGGACAGGATGCCCTTCGACATCGGCGAACCCTTTGGTGATCCCATTGTCGGACTGTTGCTTGTCATCGACAGTCTCTGCTTGTTCGCCAACACTGGCAAACATCTCCTTTTGCTCGCTGGAACTCATTTCTACTCGCTGTTTCTTGTCGATATGTGAATCCATCTTGTGGTATATATAAGGTGACTGAATTTTTCAGTAAGATGGTTCTGGAAGGTCACGTGCGCGATGCCGGGATGACCTGCGATGAGTACTAACGGCTGATGATGTAATTATGTGTCAAGAGTTGAGTAATCCGCGAAAAAAAAACATCCTAGCACCGCTGGGAGTGGCACTGGAGCCCCGAGCCGAGCGGTGTAACTCTAGAGCTGGATGGGGAAATATTCAATGGAGCCAGTAGAGCCACAATAGAGATAAGCGAAATGTTGCGCAGAACAACACTTAACACTGTCTACATTACTACATTACTACATAGACTAATTACTACGTAGACTACATTACTACATAGACTATACATACACATACTATATACACTACATCGACCGCACATTATAACTTTATTTTATGCGACATCTTCCTTGGTGTAATTCTCAATTCTTGTCTTGTAATTTCCGTTCCGCACTGGCTCCACACTTACACACTTTGCTCGTCAATTAATAGCAATAAACAACAACCTTAAAGTCACCTCGTCTGCCCGCCTCTGTCTATTTGTAGACATTTGTAGACATTTGTAGACATTTGTAGTTCGATCGTGTCTATTGTGCCCCTGGGCACGGATCCACTTCCCGAGATGCCACGGTATTTTGTGCTGCGCACGACGAAAAAACTGTGGATCTTTTGATGATATAAATGAAACGTTAATTATGATTTACTAAGCCATAAGTGAAAAAACTTTGAGAATAAGTGTAGAGAACTACTAGACAACAAGACAACTACCAGACTGTTATAATCAAGAGAAGGAGTTTAAACCATCGTGTTCTAGTTGAAGCTTATTATGAACTTGCAAGATATATGTACCCCCCAGGATAATGGGAGTGTTGCAAAAAGCTACGAGTCCATTTTGTCAGCAACATCGTCCGGACCATTAGCATTTACTGATGCACCCAATAGTACCCGAAATGCATCAAACACCACAAATTCACCACAATCCGCTTCTTCATCTTCCATCACTGACAAACACTCTGTGACCAGTGAAGAAAAGATAACAAAGAGTTTGATCAACAAAGAAACGTTTGTCCCGGCATCTACACCCCAGCCAGCATCAGGCGACCACGAAGTATCTGTGGTGACACCTTTTTTGGTGAAACACATTGAAGAAAAGTCCAAAATACCCAAAGATAACTACCACAAGTACTGCTACCGTCACAACCCTGAGATCACATGCAACAAAAGCACCGACGAAGCCCGGATGAAGAAAATCCAGTCGAGTCTTGACAAATTACCTAGCAGAGACCAAGAGGCCATCACCCACGTATGGCTGATTTTCAGTGCCTCTCCTCTGCAGCACCGTGAGCTTATCCTTCAAGGGCTTTTGTCACAGTGCTGTTTTCCACAATTATCATTTATATCTCAGGAAGTATCGTCGTTAATCCGTATAGATTTCATCAGCACTTTGCCCATGGAAATCTCGCTCAAGATCTTGTGCTACTTGGACTGTCGTTCTTTGTGTAACGCAGCCCAGGTATCCCGTAAATGGAAGGCTATGGCTGACGACGATAGAGTGTGGCACCATATGTGCGAGCAGCACATCGATAGAAAGTGCCCTAACTGCGGCTGGGGCCTTCCTTTAATGCACATGAAGAGAGCGAGAGAAATGACCGACGACGAGATAAAACCCATAAAAAAGAGAGACGAAGAGAATACAGATGGTGCAGAAGGCACTAGCCAAAACAGTAGCCAGATCACCGAAATCGACGAGACTGTGGGGAAGAAACGCAAAAACTCTAATCCCGAAGAGGTGCAAACTAATAAACTCCGTAGAAGACCGTGGAAATCGGTTTATTCCGAAAGATTCAAGTTGGAAAAAAACTGGCGTAAAGGGATTTATACCATCAAGACCTTTGCGGGCCACACGGACGGAGTGACGTGTCTTCAGTTCAATAGAAAGTACCTTATGACAGGCTCATACGATGCTACAATTAAAATATGGAAAGTAGAAACCGGTGAGTGCGTCAAAACCTTAAGTGGCCATACTAAAGGCGTACGGACATTGGTGTTTGACTCGCAGAAATTGATCACTGGGGGACTCGATTCCACCATTAAGGTCTGGAACTACCACACAGGCCAGTGTATTGCCACGTATAGAGGCCACGAAGGGGCTGTGGTATCGGTGGATTTCTGTAACAAGTCGATAGTTTCCGGGTCTGCGGACCACACCATCAAAGTATGGCACGTAGACTCCAGAACTTGTTATACTTTGAGAGGCCACACGGATTGGGTCAACTGCGTAAAAATCCACCCAGCATCCAATTCTGTATTCAGTGCTTCTGACGATACCACCATTAGAATGTGGGATTTGCAGAGCAACCAGTGCCTAAGGATCTTTGGAGGCATGGACAATAACGGGCATCTGGGCCAAGTTCAGTGCGTGATTCCTTTTACTTATAAGGAACAATTGATTCGGGATTCTGACGAAAGTGACGGCGAAGCTAGACTTCACAATGCCGAGGGAGAAGGCGAAAGCTCGAGTCCAGAAGCCAGCTGCGATCCCTTGGAGTTGAACCCCAATTATCCTACCCACTTGATATCCTGCTCCTTGGATAACACCATCAAATTATGGTGCGTAAGAACAGGTAAATGTATCAGAACACAGTTTGGCCATATTGAAGGAGTTTGGTCAATAAATGCTGATACGTTCAGAATTATTAGTGGTGCTCAGGATAGATTAATCAAAGTGTGGGACTTGCAAAACGGTAAGTGTCTCCATACTTTTGCTACCAATTCCTATGTGACGTGTGTAGGATTAAGTGACTCCAAATTTGCAGCCGGTCTAGAAAACGGCTTGGTAAAGATGTACTCCTTTGAGTAATACTCTTATTGAAATACTCATTTGAGAAATGCTATAATTTATTGGGATAGAGAGCTGTGGCACGATTATATAGGAAGGTATTAATGTATTATATAAAAGCAAGAAAGAACTGTATGAAGAGTATTTCCGTCATCTAATAATGAATACTCAATCATAAGATAGTAACATTCACTTCTTACAAGCATTCAGAATGAATTATGCCCTTTGAGTACTTCTGAACATCTGAATTCTTACAATCTGCACTCTTTCTACCATAGAAAGCGTATAGCCCCGTAAGCTTAGCATTTTGAGAGTACCACTGGAACATCTGAGAGATATTATTAATGTTTGGGAATTGATATTCTATTACTTGGTGAGTATAAAATGACTTTAAAGTTTATTACAGCTGTAGTCTCTTGAAATATCTATGGTCTTGCTGCATCAACTATCGAAGTGGACAAAAACCTAACCACAAAAATACACTGGAGCTCATCAACAATGGGTATCACTAACTCTCACAAACTACACCATTCACATCGACATCTCCCCTCTTCACTACATGCAATTGAGTTGAAATAGTGACGCATTTTTTTTGCACCCAAAAATATTTTTTGGCTTTAAAAACTAACTAGGTTAAAAGTCAAACAGTCAATTGTGCTAAATTAGCTATGACTGAGGTTCTGCCGTCTCCTGCGAAGCTACAGCCATTGAAGACTTGCTCTTCAGCAATAATATTTGACAATAAAAATCAATTATTATATCGTGAAGAAAGCCTCAGATATGCTTAGTTACGATCAAATAAATGGGATAGATAGATAGAAAGAGGTTCTATATATTTGATTTAAAACGACTCGGAAAATGTAAAACAATCAAGATAAACTAAGAAAGAGAATTATATCGAAAGCCCAAGAATTAGGTGGGTGGGATTGGTGTGATCATCTACGAATATTCCAACCAATAAATCATAAAACATCTTATTATATTGATAACGAGGGGTATTTATTGCCAACGGTCAAAAAGATTCACTAAAAAAAAATCCCAAAAGAAGAAATTGAAAAAGGGTACTTAAAGTAAGAGAAGAATTGAAAGCTCTGCTAGCTAAAAGAAATGTTCAGTAGATTATGCAAATGACAACTTGTATGGCTAACAATTTATAATGAAAAAATCCCAGATGCTGGTAAAACTGAATTTTGTGAATGACTAGGCTACAGACCCAAAAAGGATGAGACGTTGAACGGCAGGGTAAATACGTCGTTTTTATCTTTTGAAGATTGGTGATTATCGTCCTGGATTTCCGAGCTGGATGTCGAAAAGAAACAATAATTATCCAATAACTCCTTGTATGCCTTTGAATCCAAAATCTTTCGGGATGTTTTGTTAGCAGCAGGTTTGTTGAGATCTTGTTTCTGGTTTTGATTGAACTTGTCCTTATAAGAAGGATAAGAGTCTAGATCTTTCTTTGAAGAGGTATTGAACTTGAAGGATGGAGAATCGGTGATCTCGCTAAACTTTTCTTTATTTTTGTCATCCTGAGCTTTGGAACGCTGGTTTAAGGAAGATAATAGAGGCGACGAGAGATAAAAATCGTTCTTGACAAAATCAGACGAAGAATTGTCAAAACTGTACAAAGAAGGCTCGGATGGTTTGGTCTTGTCGGCTTTGGATGGTATATTAGAATCCGAGGCTCTACTCTTTAAATATGAGGAAGAGTATTTGGGTTTCGGATTTCCTAGCCTGGAAGAAATGAGCGAAGGTTTTGTTCTGGGGGTTCCAAAGGACTTTATAAGCTTTATGGTGTAGTTTGCGAGGTTATTGTTATCCCAGAACTCTTCATTTGTTGTATTGTATTTGATACAAAGCTGGTAGGTATTTTCCTGCTTCCCGTCGTGGTAGGTTTCTGAATTATTAGATTCCTTGTCTAGTCGAAAACTGTTGAATAAGTTGTCTAGAGGAATCTGGAAAGTGAACCGGTCATAATTGTTGCTCTTTAGGATATCGGGTCTATCAGGGACATATATGGTGGGGATTTCCGTGATGGTGAGCCAGTCATCGAGGGAATATCTTACGGTGAGATGCTTTTCAAAAGCAATGTTTTTCACGGCTATGTGCCCCAAAAGGTACTTTTTGTCCACTGTAATGAACAATCTCTCCAAGAACACCGGCGTTCCGGCTTCGATTTTGGTGGTATACGAAAGTGGAGCAAAATTGAGGAGTTTAAGCTGCCAATTCACACTAGGACCCGAATTGTTCAAGTCAAAGTCATCTTCAGTCTGATCATCTGAATCAGTATCATCGTCATCTTCAAAGCTTCTGTAGCGTCTAGAGGCATCAAAGGTTGGAGAATTTGAAGCAGAAATGGTGTTGGGCTTATCCTTTACTTTGAAGTATCGAACGTCGGTATCACAGCCAAAATGAACCTGTTTATAAGTGGGAGTTGTAGGAAGAGACTGCGAGCGCTTTCCGTAGAAATACGACGAGCTTGAACTATCTTTTAACGACGGTTTCAACACCTCTCCAGACTTCTTTCTCACCAATTTATAGTCTGGTGAACTGGCAGGTGATAGAGAGGGTGAGGTGGCTGAAACTGGCGGCGGTGAAGTCGTTGGCAGCGTTGAGTCCAGAGCCATCAGAAGGGGGTCCTCGTCAACATGACGGTTGATCAAACTGTTCACTTTTGTTCTATCAGATGCCTTTTCAAGTAATTGTTTCGACCGGCTGGGTTTATGCAACATTTTCATCGATAAAGGTATGGAGTTTGCCGAATCCAGGTCTTCTCCATAAGTAAATGACAGTCGGGGCACAGGCAGCATTTGCAGTGTATTGGGATCAGCCAGCCCAGGAGTGGTTTTATAAGGGCTTTGTGGTTTGTCCCTTTCCAACTCCATCGCCAAGTAAATAAAGGTAAATAAATGTAAATTATGTGCTAGTCCGGTGTGTCAAGTTGCAGTTTTATAACAATTAGTGGTAATTAATAATGGGAAAATGGTAGGGGGCGGAAGAAGAGGTGGTGATAGCGGAGGTAGGGGGTTGGCGTAGATATTAGTAAAATGTTAGCAGCAACAAGTATAATAAGAAGCAGCTGGTGCAATTGAGTAGAAGATGTTGCAAGAAGTTGTGCCGTGTGGGGCAAGAACTCGAAATGTGTGGACTAATAATTTGAAAAGTGTTGCAAAGTTAGGGAGATTGCTCTTTGTGATAGAACGCGTAGACAGATCGAAAAAAAAAAGTTGCAGTTGCTCCCTGCAGATACTCCCGCATACCGCCGAAAACCACCGATTACTGGGGAAGTTCGGTAATAAGGTGGGAATAGGGGAGGACCAGACGGGGTTGGATAGGGTTGGAAGCGTGGAAGTGTGTAGAAGAAAAATAAAAATCTGGAGTAGGACTGGTTTGGTGATTATCGGATGTTTTGCAGCATCATCAATTTCACCCGGCGGTGCCTAAAGTGGCTTTAGGAAAGCATGGAAGATGGTTTTGTTTCGCGCGCATTATCCAACGTGCCCGGGCGAAATGGGTGGTACGACTTTGAGTCTTCGGAGTCGTCGGAGCGCGGCGTCACGCATAAAGTACAAGCTAGGCTTAAGGAATAACGAGAAAATAGTTGTGTGCGCGGTACTAGTGGTGACCTACTAGTAGTCTACTGAATAAGAGGAACAGGCAATATACAGTGGTTGGTAGTATTTTATAGTACTGTTGGTGTACTAGTGCTTATCTAATTTAATGATATTCTATATACACTGTTGTAGCGAGTACCAAACGAGTAGCATACACCGCCTCCCCCAACCACATAGTAGTGTTTTGAAGACGGAGTTGTAGGTCCGGCGAGACCGAACCCTATGAGGAGCGGCGGATGTGTATGGTAGACTTCTAGAGGGATCTCCACTTGTTGGATTTTGTGCGTGGTAAGGTCGAGCGAAATCACCTGATGGCCCCGATCAAGAATACCACTCGGCGAAACGCCTCCTACTACCACCAACTTGTCTTTGTCCAACAAGCACTTGGCGCCGATTCTCTCAAAGAGCCAGTGCAGTATAACTTTTGTGACCGTGACAATGTCCCCGGCCACTGAAAACCGGTATATGGCGCGACTTACCAGTGGTTGGTCTGGGTCGCTCATGCCCCCCACTATAACCCCGTACTTTCCATTATACGACATGCAGCTGCCGATCAAATTACCTATTGTGTCGCCTCGCACCTGCATCTTCCGCACTCCCGCCGGGCTCACCATCACAAATAGCGAGTCGTGCGAGTGGTGCGAGTGGCTACCCTGGCTCTCTAGCCCCCCGAATACCAAAATCTCGTCGCCCACACGAGCAGTAGCGTGTCTCGATCTGGGCGCAGCCAAGTCGTCGAGCCTCGTCCATTTGTGATTCTTAAACATATACGTATCTTGCAAAAGGGATCCAGGCTTAGTACGACCGCCAATAACCACCAAGTCGTTCCCAATGGCGTCCATGGAGTGACACATTCGCGCGGGGGGCCCGTCTTCCGCATCGATGTGCCGCACTGGGCCAGCGCCGCTAATTTCAAGGGTCTCGTGGCGACGAGTCCGCTCGAGCCCACCCTGCACATACACCTTTTCGCCCACCGCAGCCACGCCCGGGAACTTGAGCTGAATGTCATTGCGAACATACTCAAAGACAACACTTGTATCCACCTCTATGGTCTCTTCACTCTCACCAGTACCACTGTAGACAGTAGTGTCTGTATTGGTAGCATGTACAATCACATAGTGCTGACAGAATATTATAAATTCTTCCCATTCATCAAAGGCTTCCACTCTGGCGATTTTTTCTCTCGTTTTTGCATCCACCAATTCGTTCCAGTTCTCAAAGAGGTCGCGCAATTCCACCGTAGGGAAATACTGCTGAAAACGGCTAATCTGATCTTGCCGGCGTGGATAGGTTTCCACGCACTGGAGCGGAGACCTCAAGTGGTTAAAGTGGTATAACATCTTCTCGGCAAATGCATTGTGCTTTGTATCAGGCAAGATCTGCTCCAAGATCACAAAATGGCTGTTGCGCACAGAGCTCGAGTGCGCAATGATGGGGTTGGCATATTCGGGTTTCATGTACGCCAAAGAAACCTCGGCAATGAAAATATTAACCGAGTCATGATCCAATAGATAGTCGAGTTGCTTTTTGTAGAGCTGGCCATTTTTCAAGTCGCATCCCACAAGTTGGTAGGTTTCGGTCGAAAGCACGATTCCCAAGCCAGTCGCATTATTATTTGAGCGCGGACCAATCAATTCAAGCACTTCGGGGGCCTCTTGGATCATCTTCAACTTATTTTTTATCAAGTCGGGGTAGTCAAAGTCCAAGAAATTGAATTTCGCGCCGGTCCTCATACTTAAAAGCTGGAACGGCAACGGATCAAACCCGCATCCCAAGTTAATTACGTTGATCTTGCGTCCTTGGTTGGCATCTGCAATGCGCAATACCATCTGTCGTATAGCTTCCATGCGAATCCAGTATCCTCTATTGATAGCAGGCGATCTTCTCTTTGATTTGGGCACAAAAAACTTGAACCATTCGCCCAACTCGGGTTGGATCTCTTTAGTGTACAACATTTCCACCGAGCGTTTGGATACGATGGACGAGTTGTTTGTAGACTGGACCTGGATGTCGTCGTACTCTTTTCTTCTGCGGTCCTTTTCGATCTTTCTCCGCTGTCTGGCCAAATGGTTGGCTTCGACCGCGGTCATTTCTTTAGGGCCAATATTAGTGTCTATAGGACCATTATCCGTGACCACACTGTTCGTATCCATACTGAAAGACTTCTGTAATTGTCCTACACGTTCCCCTGGTCTTGCTGGTTCCGTCTTGTTCGCTATTCAATCTTCGTTAGTTAATATTTTTTCGGCGTTTTTCCGATGCGCGATGCCATCATTTCATGCCATTCTACAAATGCTCACTTTAGTATACCTGTTGTAACGTATAAACCTATGTAGTATATGTGATATTAATTGTATGATCTAAAGGCTTGGTCAAGCTCGGTCTCGACCTGGTCTGGCGTGACTTGCTGGCACCGTACCAAGTACCGCGCAGCAGCCAAGGTGGCCTTTATATCTTTGAGCGACGCGCTAGAACCGGCTTGGACTTTTTCTGGGGTGTCGTCATCTTCGTCCACGTCGTCAGTGGGGTTTTTGGTGGTTTCGGCTGGAGCCTCTTCGATCTTCAACCCATCTCCACACTTGATCCACACCTTTCCGTTGATACCTATGGCAATTTCAAACTGACATTTGGAAGCCAATTTTTCAAGAAAAATGCTGTTTGGGTTGAAGAGCAATTCCCGCGCAAAATTGAGGTTGACGTCGAAGATGTATCCTGACTCGTCCAAATACCCAAACCCTCCTTCTTTACCAGTAACAGCATCTATACACTCTAACTCTACGTCTATTTCAGGTATGGCCTGCGACACCCGCGCATACACGGCTTGGCCCACCTTCAAATTGGGCCGGTTTTTCTTGGTGGCATTGGGAAATGCCATCATCGACAACATTACATTGGGTGAAAAGTTTTGGAGTTGAACCTTGTATTGTTCTCCGATTACTCCTACTACTATCCCAATGACAAAATCGTTCGTCTGCGGTATATATCTTTTGGAATTTGACTCAATGTACACCACTTGCGATGTACTTTTCTTGTTGGTCTTGATGTTTAGCACGCCGGCCGATGCAGGTATCACGTCTTGGGTTCTGGGGTTTTTATATATTCCTGGTCCCAAGCTGGTTTTAACGGACTCAAAGTCCACATGAAGGGTATCTCCCGGTATTATCAAGTTCTCTGGCATAGTTAGTGTTGGTCGTAGTGCTCTTCTCCATCGCAAAAATATTAAACATATACTCGGTCACGTGCGGGTTGCGCTCGGCTTCGTTGCACTTTAAATTTGCACCCAATGACTACAACTACGAACGAGCATCAAAAGCGATTGTAGACAATTAGATACTGCGAATTGTTTGCTAGAGAGCAAATTCCACAGCACGTCTAGGAACCAAAAAAAGAATCCGCTTGCTTATGAGTCGAATTGTAGTAGTCAGTAGCCTTTTGTATATTTGTTCTCTATCTAAAGTAAGTTAGATGGCTGTACTAGTGACGTACCGCGTAGTCAGCGAGAGATAGTACACTACTGTTTTAGATACTAGTGTTTTAGTGAGCTATAGTATACTACTGTTTTAGATACTAGTGTGTTAGTGAGATCGTCGTGAGTGCTTTTCAGTGTACTAGGAGTTCTCCATAAGTATCTCGAGTGTATTAGTCTTGGTGTCATTGGTGAGAATTGTAGTTAGTGTTGGTCAGTGAATTAGTTAATGTATTAGTGATTATCTTTGTACTTCTTATTTGCTAAACTAATAAGCTCGGCCCACCTCTTCTCCTTCAATTCTTTGGTACGACTTCTCTGGTCTCGCTTTTGGGCATCCCAGGACTGTGCTACAAATCCAACATCGTTTAAACCTCTCTCTTTAATCAATTGGTTGAGATCATCACAGTAATCGGCATCTCGAGGAAATGGAAGACTATGAAACGACTTTCCTGATCCGTTCCTTTCCAATTCGGCCAAGTACTCCTGGTGCATTTTTGCAGAGCTTGGTAACTCGTACCGTCCGCTGTAAACCCTAGCTATAAGAGCAGCTTGGGATTCCAGGAATGGAATAGGGACAACGTTTTTGTTCAATGCGACAAACGAAATGCTTTGGTCCTGGGTATAGAATATCTGCTTATAGAGATTATGAATCTGCTGACCATCACTAATTAAATCGGGGTACGACTTCAAAAACGAAACACTATAGAGGTACCCAGTACAGAAGATTACACTATCGATGGCTATGAGTTTTCCGTCTACGCAAATTGCTTTTGTTGAGGGATCAAAGTAGGAAACCTCTCCGATGTGCGTTGCTCGGTGGTGAGCTAGCTTGGTGGTATTTTTGGGATCTCTAGACGAAACATAGACATTCTGCGCATATGCCGAAAGCTGAATGGAAATGTCAGTTCCACTAGACATATTTCCGACCACCAAGACGTTTTGATCGTCGTACTCGCTTGCTTCAATAAAATACTTTGCATGAGTTACGGTTCCAAATTTTCGCAGCCATTCTTCTAGTCTTGGAATAGCGGGAATGTAGGGCACGGCAAAATGGCCGTTGGCAATAACTACAGCGTCGTAGGAGCGGGTCACAGCACCATCAGAATTGCTAGAGACAACTTGCCAATCTGTTTCTTTGGTGACCGAAACCACGGTCGATCCAAGCCTAATTGTTACAGCTTCGGGAATGGTTTGAGTATACTTTTCTATATAGTCCAAAACTTGAGCATGCGTCGGAAAAGGGGGTAACAGTGACGGAAATGGTACATCTTTGTACTGCATAATCTCCTTGACCAAATTGGTCTCTAGATGTTTGTACATTGGGGAGATATACATGGGACCATCTTTGTCGAAATGCTCGCGACAATCCGCCGTAGTGGAAGGGATACTTGGATGGACATGCGACTTGAGGTTTCCATCATAATTCCATATCCCACCCACTTGATGGCGCTGTTCATACACGTCAATGGCGGTAAAGGCCGCCGGCTCAAGAGCCAAAGCCTTGGCAGTAGCCAATCCACATGCCCCTCCTCCAATTACTGCCACTCGATTATACAACGGTTTCATTGCTCAATATTTTCCGGGTTCTGCGTACCTGAAATGCACTGGTAGCATCCACACATGACGCGAGCTGGCGCTGGTCCCGGCCGATTCACTTAGAACAGACTTGCACCCCTTAATTTTGGTGATTCCGGCTAAGGGAGACACTTCTGTGAGGTTAGTCTGTCCCGATAGAAGAGGGTATTGGTACGCGCACGTCCTGTCAACCAGCAGGAATGACCTCGCGTTGGATGTGGAGAGACTGCCGACGCGTGCAGGGGCTCCTAACTGGAAGGTTGCGAATAGGGACTGAAAACTGAGCAGACCAATTTATATTACTTCTGGTAACCACCCATTCAAAAATTGGGAAAATAATCTATTTTAGCTTGCAAGATGTCCCATCCCGCGGCTAGTATCAAATCTATCTATAGTGGAGAAGTGAACTTTGATTCTATCGATGACTTGGACCATCTCCAGTATAATCAGTTGAAAAATCACAGTTTTGAGGACGATGTATCGTCACGAATCAGTCATGACTCCAGCTACAGTAACGGCAGGTTTCTGGCCGTGAACCTGAACTTAGCTTATGAAGAAAGATTTAACGGCAATCATCATACTCGTTCAGCTTCTTCATCGTCAGTAATCAGCACTGAATATTCCAGTAGTAAGTTACCCAACACCCTGAAAAGCGATTTAGTTTCCAGTCCTAAAAACGAATATCCTCAGTCGCCTGGAGAGCTGATATCAAGACCTCTTTCACGGAATTCGAATACGTCGTGTCTCTCTGTTACTGCCACCAAAGACGGGATTGAAGGCAAGAAATTCCACAGAACAGGGCCAAGTCCTTACTCAACCAAACTTATTGCCAACATGATGTTGAGTCAGCAGCAACAGCAGGCGCTCCAGCAGCAGCCACAACCACAACCAATGACTCCGTCCAAACTCGCAAAGCTCAATCTTGCAAACTCTCGTGGCACCGAGTTTCCAAAACCCATCAATGCCGATTATAATGCCAGCCAGGCATCTTTCAGGACGACTGATTCGGAAGTCGATGGTGAGACAGGAGCAGCTGAAAACCGTGCCACTTTATTCGACAAGTCATTGGTGAACGACTCCATGCTTCCTCCTGTTACTTTGAATGAAAAAATCAATTTGTTGAGCACCGATGTTTTGGAGAGTTAGTTTATTTATTTGTAGTTTTTTTTAACGATTTACGATTTATACTAGTGTATCAGCAGAAAAGGTACCCAAGATATGGCATGTAGCTTCACTTAGTACTGTTTCAAGAAAAAAATAGCACATAATACCTGAAAGGAGAATATTAAACATTGAGAGAAGAATATTAAAATTGTTGAAAGGAATATATTAAACAATACTTGAAAGGAGAATATTTAAATAGTTGAAAGGAATTTATTAACCAATACTTAATATTTTATAGCTCATTTCAAGAGTGAAAGTACTCATTAAATTTATTTCTACTCAGATCACATCAATTAAATGCGGAATAGTGAAGCATATATCCTTTGCCAGTAATAGAGATGTATTCTCGGAATGGGATACATGAAGAAATGTATCCCTCTCGTAGACTATCCAATTTCTTTCTCGGCATGGCTGCGAAAATGCGACTCATTTAACAAGAGGTGCGACATTCAATAACCACCACGGTTCACAATTTGTAGAGATGTTTAATTGATTGATAATGGTGTTCGTTATAAGCCAACAGATCTACGCTTCTCCATAGATAATCCAGACTCGGATCAAAAAAATATTAAAAGCCCATACGCTTAAGTCAGAAATGCAGATAGCTTGAAAAAAATAATGACTCCGACGCGGTTCGAACGCGTGCATCTTTACGATAATAGAACTTGAGTCTATCGCCTTAACCACTCGGCCACAGAGCCTTTGTCTGAAGCAAAATGGCTTCAGAAACCTTATAAAGCCGACTCTGAAATCAAAGTGTTGCATGCACCAGGCATATATCAACATTCAGTACTCTTGAACCTCACTCTACATCTAGCACTTTTTCCAAGACTTTTCTAGCACATTTCCCACTTTTTCCAAGACTTTTCTCATCGGTTTTTGCTGACGTAATTCCTGTATATGTTTTCCCCGGATACTCACGTGAGCGCCAATATATCAAAGAATTTTGATTTTTCAAGGCAACCTTTTCACCAACCCAATGTTGTCGAGAATCGCCAGACCAGCTTTAAGAAACACAGTATCCGTTAGATCGGGTACCGTGGCTGCCAGCAACATTGCATCTTTTCAAATCAAAAGATTCCAATCTTTAAGAGCCGAGCCTTCAGAAACGTTCACCAAGATCTCCGACGAGAAGGATCCCCAAAGAAACAAGTTTTTTCAGTATACTTGGGGCTCATGGTTAAGTGATGATGCTTCTAAAAAAGCGCAGAGAGAAACAGTTTTTTCGATTGAGGGTTTGGCCAAAACTTTAGAAGGTCTAGACAAAACGCGCAAGGACCCAAAAAATATTGACAAGAGTGGGGAACCGTTTATTAGAGCCCCCATTACTTTGGCAGATGGAACCGTAGTATTAACGCATAATTTGATCGATAAGCTCTTGGGAGAATCTGATGCTGGCTTGGTTGTAAAGAATGACGTAGGTTTGACTATCAAGACCATTGCCAGTATTCATGAAGGCAAGCACCATCGTATCTACAAGATCACTCTTGCAAGTGGCAAGGAATTGGTATTGAGAATTCCTTATAAATTGGACTCTGACTACAGTATCGCGCAGAAAATCAAGTCGGAAGTAGCCACGCTCGACTTTTTGGACTTGAAGCTCAATGCTCGTGTCCCCAAGGTGTTGGCTTATGGAACATCCCGAGCTAACCAGTTAAATAGTCCGTTTATATTGATGGAGCACATCGAAGGAGACTTGCTTATGAAGCAATGGGATCCTTTGGCTCAAGATAGTGAAGAAACCCAGCAGAAACTCAAGTCTGTGGTGGATCCAATTGCTGATTTCCACGCTAAGGTGGTTTCTATGACCTTCAACAAGTTTGGATCGCTCTACTTCCACCACGACGTTTCTGTTTTGAACCAGGCCGATGTTCCTTACGACGGAGAAGTCAATCCGTTGTTGAAAAACAGGTGGAGAATCGGGCCTAGTGTAGAGAAATGTTTCAGTAAGAACAAGAACAAGTTGACTGAAGCCCAAATTAACCAACACACCGGTCCATGGGACGCCTCCAGACCGTTGGATTTGGTTGGTGCAGTGGCTGATATCGAGTTGGAGAACATTCGTGCCAATGCCGTGATCAAGAGAGACGACCCATTATCAGAAGCATCGGCTGAAATCACCAAAAACCAGGTCAAAACGCTTGAAAACTTAAAGACTTTGGCTCCTAAATTAATCAACCCCAAGTCTGCTTCGATCATGAGCTGCGACGAGCTTTTCAAGCCCAGATTGTACCTTCCAGACTTGGACCCATTGAATGTTATTCTCAACAAAAACGATAAAAACAAGCCATATTTCATAGACTTTGAGTATGCCACCATCAAGCCATTTGTCTTGACTAACTACCCATCGTTTGTTGCCTACAGTGGGGTCAAAGTCTACAATTTGCACGAAGATATTCCCAACTACTCCGAAATGGACGAGGTCGAGCAACAGCAGTACCAGTTCATGTATTACAAGACCAGAAACGAGCGTTTATGGGAGTTGGCTTTGAATGAAAGACGCCACGACTTGATTGCAGTGGCTTCTCCACACATTAAAGTCATCAAAAGCCCTTACTTGCAGGCGTTGGAGCTCAAGAACGAAAAGGATTATTTATATGTAGAAAACTCCATGATACAGTTGAGAGCCATGTGGGAAGCCTATGTCAGTAACGGGTTGACCAACACTGAAAACCCGGAGTTTCCTATCAAGTACGACGATGACTATATAGTGAAGGTTGAAAACGAGTTGTTGGATTACCAGAACGAAATCTTGACCCGTCCATTTGCAGCCACCGGCGGGTGGATTCCTCAGGACATGTTTGATACTTTGAAGGAGCAAGGTATGATTGTCAAAGGAGAAGATGGAAACTATATCGTTGACACTAACAAGGTTTTGGATGAGGAAACTTAACCACATGTATATAGATCAAATTACATACTAAATTAGTGGATCAGTTCTGCTCAGAAAAGCTGTAAGACAGCCATTATTTATACTAGTGGATCCTAGTCACGGTACATTGATAATCAGCTACAACATTGAGGCTAGAAATATAGAAATCAGATGATAAAGCTCAATTGACTGATTATTAGAAATGAGTCATCAACGATGAACTAGTTCAGAAAGTATCTTTTACGATTATAAAATCCTTTGAAATGGTAATGAAGCTACCACCCATTCAGTGAATAAACATAAGTAGAAGGTGTATTAGAAACATTGTAACAAAAATTAGGATTCTACTCAGTAAATAAACTGAACAATAATGGTTGAAATTTAACCAAATCGAGTACGAACAAGTAGGCTCTATAATATACATCATTTTGTTATCATTAGACAGTTCTGATCTATAGAGAACCTTAGACTTCGAAGGTTTTACTTTGCGGATAGTCTTTTTCGTGGACGCTAATTAGGTTTAATTCATGCCCTCTAAATGCTTCTTTTAATCTATCATCACAAGTATCTGGGGACGCTTGAAGTATAGAACTAAGTCAAGAGTAGAGCTATAAAAGTGTTAAGATATTGAATAAGACATCCAGGCAGTTATGGTTTCGCATCTAGAGGTGTATTATGTTTGGGTGCAAAAAACTTGAGCATGGGTACAAAATGTGGAAACATTCTTCCCTACTGAGCCTCAAAACTATTATTGAGTCAGCATTCTCATAGTTTCTAGATTATGAGTAGTTGCAATATAGAAGTGTGGGTATAGTCTAATGACCCAGTTATTCCCACTACTTTCTCGCTACTTCACTGCTCGCGCGACTCGCGCGGTTTTCTTTTTTCTACACATACCTAGTCACTTCTTTGCAACCCCTGGATGTTTTCCAATGTTTTTCCTCGATGTCTCTTGGATGTCCCATTTTTTCCTGTTTCTAAAAGTATTTCTTTGCGGCCATCTTCACTCTAAGATCAAAGTCTGGTGAGGTTATGGCATCATTGACTGAGTAGAACGGATTCAACAAGCATTTGACATAGAGATCGTTGACTTCCACAAAAAATTGTTTTATAGAATTGTCGTCGTTCTTCTGACCGGCATTATTATTTACGTCGTAGCATAGCACCAATTTGATGTTGCCCTGGGTGGTGAACGCATTGACCAAAAGACCGTAGAACGAGTCGATTTTTCCTAGATAATACTGGCTGGTCAGCCACTGGGCATCCTCTATGATGTCTAGCGACGAGTTTGCTATGAATGGTAAAATCTCCTTTATGCTGGACGAGAACTGGGATTTGCCGGGAATCGCACCGCCAGAGAGCGACGTGACATTTTTGAAGGATGAGAATTCTACTTCGTAAATGGGATTATCTCTTGTCCCTATTATGCTGAAGTAGTAGGAGGTCATGATACAAGTATACACTATCCAAAAAAAAACTGTGTCCTCAATGAACTGTCTTATGTAGAATGTCTTCAATATACTCTGTCTATGTGCTTACGTCTCGTGGCTTTAGTAGTGCAGTGCGAAACATCCTAGTTGGTAGCCACGAATCTAAACTGTAAACCGCGCAAGTGCACTTTGCAGCGGCACTTTACACTTTATCTCCGATCATGTTTTGATTGTTTGTTTAGATGATTGCCAGACATCACCGAGCTGTAATATACACACAAAACAAGTACATAAAGTACCAAAAGAGAGGATTGGACGCCACAAAGACAATTAGATATATATTGAAATCTGTGAAAATTAGTATACTTGAGGGTTTCTTGTTGTGATGCTACATTATATCAAGTATAGTCATCAGGATCCCAACAAGCCCAACTTCGTGTTTTCGTCAGATATACCGGAAAAGATTGAAGCAGTGGTCAAGCGGTATGTTGAAGGACATTCTGAGGAGATTCTGGGCATCCTGGGCCGCCAATTTGACTTGGGCAGCAATATCGAAGTCCACCTTAATATCGAGCTCAATACACTATTAGTACGAAACAAAGATCTCAGGCCATCGGACTTGATCAAAGAGAACTTGGTGTGTTTGGCGCAATCTAGTGCGCCCAAAAACACCCGAAATATTAAGCACTATCCCCAAATTATCCAACCGTTAGTGTCCAACGAAATCTTGATAGTCACCATAAAATTGAAATTGTTGGAGTTTACATATAATGAGAGTGACGATCGAATAGCCATAGACTTTTTGAAAGACGAAAATTACGGTTTAGTGGTACTTTGTGACGAGCAAATGATCGATCAAATCGAGAATTATATACGAAAGAACTTCATCAAAGAGCTTAAAAGGCAAATAGGAGAGACACGAGGGAAGAAAGATATCGAAATAGAAGAGAAAGAGAGGGAAGAAAATCAGACAGATCAAATGGCGTTGGAAAATACCACGATTGTGTCCAATATAGTAAGGACTATTTCAATAAGCGATACGACTCTTGATGGGGACGAAAGCGAGATTAACGATACGCATAAAGAAGAAGATTCATATGAAGACGACGAGTTTGAATTGTCACTAGACGAGCTTTTGCTACTTCGTTCCAACGATACCACGAGATCTAATTCTAACGATGAAGAATTCTACATAGAAAAACCCAAGATTGAAAAGGCTGAAAAAATGGTGGGTTTTATCAAGAATATGGACAATTTAAGACATAACGAGGATGAGTTTATTAAACTAGACGATTTGCTAGAGTTGGAGTGTGGATTAGATGACAATCCACCAGAACAAACAGAAACACATAAAGACATTACAAATACGTCAAGTACGTTAGATTTGCAGCCTCCTGTTAAATTATCACCGAAATTATCACCCACGTCTTCTTCGTCGTTTGTTTCTCCTACCAAACGTAAATCGCTCTCTCGAGTCAGCAGCTCGTCGTTTTCAATGGTCAACTACGAAGACACCTATGACTTGGAGTATGCTTTCAAAAACAAGTCCCCATTGGTGCCCACCTACATCAAACAAGACAAAAAGTTCAAGTTTATCAAGGTGGGAAAAGTGCAGAAATTCGTCAACTTGTTTGAAGAGAAGACCGAGGAATTGAGTCGGCCTGCCAGTAGACCAACCAGTCGACCAACCAGTCCAATACGTAAATAGACATTAATGAATAACGCTTTAATCTATAATTTATAACGGTACAATTGACATCTTCGTTTCAAACTGCGCCAACCGGTCCGTCAACTTGTTAAATTGCTTAAACACCTTCTCAACATCAGCATCGTCTGTGTTGTTCTGAGAAGGATCCACCTTCATGGTTCCAAGACACCACGTTTCTTTTAAGCTATTTGATACAGAGAGAAGGTCTTCGCAAAGCCGTATGATTATCAACGCATCGGACTCAATTGTAAGTGATTCTACCGCAAGAAGCTCTTTGGGTTTGTCTTGGGTGATGTTGACTTCAAAGAGATCCTGGAACTTTTGAAGCAACTGTTCGATAGTAGAATCGATTTTTTCTAATGTTAGTACAGCTCTAATACAGATGTAATCTTAAGGGGCATAGTACCTACGGAGCAAGGCTATCGATCGAGGTTGCATTGGGGAGAAGCTAGATGGTGTATTTTTGGAGTTGAAGATGAAAAGTTCCAGCACGTGATGATGTGTCCCAGAAGAAATATAGACCAAGAAACGCTACAAAGAAACGCTACAAAGAAACGCATACAAAGAAACACACGAAGAAACACAGAGAAATTACGGGTGGCTATTGGCGCCGTGGGAAAGATGCTACGGGATTGTGGATCGTAACTGCTGTATATTTAGTTCACTGGCGAGCAGTCTAGTGACTGATGACTCAAGTCCATAACAAGTCCATAACAATATCGTAGCACTATAGTTTGTACGATAGCATGGCTAGTGAGAAAGCACCTAAGTTTGTAGAATACACATATTCGGTGGTTTGTATATAAGCACTACACTTGGTTAATTGCAGTACAATTTGCGTCAACTTGGACCCTAACTAGTTCGATATGCACAGCTGCAATATTTTTTTGACTCATCGCTTTTTGTGTATATATATCTAGATTTTTATCTCACCGTTTCAGTTTTTCAACACCACAATGGAAGCAGTCCAAAGACTAAAGACGGTGTCCAAGTCGGACTTGTCGACGGAAACAACTCTAGACAGCAACGATACCGACCTTGAGTCCAGCATAAGCAGCTTGAGAGACGATGTGAGTGTGGGTGGCGCCGAGCCCACCCGACCCCACTGGAGTCTGCGCACTGGCCCCACTTCTGCCGCCAGCACCATCGGCAAGGGCCATACGGCGGTAATCTCGCCTGAAGTGTTACAGCACCACATGTTCCCCGCTAGCCCTGGCTTACACGCCAAGGTGCAGGCGTCGCGCCAAGCGGTATCTGAGATCTTGCACAGCGAGTCGCCGCGCCTCGTGGTTGTAACGGGCCCCACGTACATCAGCGACCCAGCCCAGGCCAAGGCATGCGCTGAATGGATCCGCTCCACCCACACAAACCCCAATGCGCTAGTGGCACTCAGGGCTAACATGAGCCATAGTGTGGGCACGGACTCGCGTCTGAGCTACGAATTGCACCACGGCATGGCCCTGTGCCGCTCCTTACTCTGCTCCCTCGCCGATATATCTCCGGTGGTGGGAGAAATTGCAGACACCATCTCGCCGCAGTATTTCGCTGACTTGTACTCTATGGGGATGGTGAGCTCTACATTCATCGAGTCGCAGCTCCACCGTGAGATCGTTTCGGGGGTATCGTACGCAGTAGGGTTTGGGACTCTGGACTCGCACCTCCCGTTTGATGCTTCCATGTACCCCCACAAAATAACATCGGCGCTGGACTCGATGTACGCATCGTCGCAGCAGCACCAGTTTTTGTCCGTAACCAAACTTGGCACTGTTGCCGTGGTGGGAACATCTGGTAATGACGAGACGTTTGTGGTGTTGGAGCTCAATCTTGAGTTGACCGTAGAACAGTTGATGGCAATGATTGAAAAGGTCTACAACTACAAACCGTACACTGGCCCTAAGATCTTGTTGGACTTGGGACAGCTCGGCAATGAGTGCTTCGAGGAAAAGAGAAAAGTGTTGCACCACATTCTCGCACATGCCCGCGCAAAAATAGTTGGTGTCATGATTGATAGCGGCGATCACTACACTGAATCTAGCGAGTTGGCTATTAATGCCACCAAATTGATCGGTGAGTTATAATGTACAATAGAAAAAGAAAGCAAATAGATAATTTAAACGAAAACGTAACGGAAATCGTGGAACTAGCTATGTATGAGATATACTAAATTATATGGACGGCTGAATTTAATTTGGCTGCAAAACTATCTATAAATTCGGTGCAAAACCCCACTTTTGCGAGATTTTTACAAATTGGCTGCAAAACTATTTAATTATTTAAATTCTATAGTTGCAAACAAAACAAAAGTACCACGAGTATTTATAAAATTTATTGCAAGATTATAGAGTTGTGTATGAAATCTACTGCATGATAAATACCATTTAATATCCCCTATTTCAGACTAATGCAAATTAGAACAAAACATACCGCAATACCCTCCATATCAACTTCAAGGCTCCCTCAAAGACCTTGTATATATTGACAATTACCCAGATCAACCGAAGCATGACAACAATCAAGTTTTCCAAACAGTAGTAGAGCATACGATAGTTGTTGGTGGTCTTGATCTTGCGGCTCAAGTCGGTGTCCTTGAACGTTTCAGAAACGACGTTGTTGCTAAACAACGATGAGTTGAGCTTATCCAACCGCTCGTCGACCTTCCGCAACTCCAACGACAACGACGTGTTGATTTCTCCAAGCGAACGATCGCTGGCGCTTAAGAGGTTATCGATCTTAATGGAGTAGTTGTCGTGTATCATGTGCATGATCGCCGTGACTTCGTTCAGGAACGCGTGGTAGAGCTCGTCATAAACCGGAAATTGCTCGTCGCTTATCTTCATCACCACTTTGAAGATATCCTTGAGCTGGTGGTGGAAGATATGGTCGAGCCTGTTTTCAATGGTCCGGGTCAAGTGGGGATACACATGAAGGGCATAGTTCATGTGTGAACTGATGTCTAGTTCAAAGTAGCGGAAGTTATGGAACACCTGCTCGAGTTCCTGATCAACAACATCAACCTTGCAGGCCGTGACCTTTATATCTTGGCCGTTTTCTGAATGCGAAGGTTCCTCCTGAGGTTCTTCACCGTTAAATGGAGCAGCTTCAAACGGCTCGCTCAATATGGATTTGATGGCCACCTCGTTGACGTCCATATCCTTTGTCGGTGCTGTGACAAGCACTCTTGGTGCAACACTTCGAGGGTCGCTGGCCTCAAAAGAGTCGTCGTATCTTTCGGGTGATCTCGATACTCTCTTGAAAAGCTGCTCTTTAAGTGGGTCTCGTGGAGACGATAAGCTGGTCGTGGATTGTGCTGTGGTGCTGCCAAGCGCCTTGGTTTCGAGGTCCTGCTCGTATTCGTGGTCGTCTTCGGGGTTCGACGAAAAAGACGTCACGCTGTGTAGCTTGCGCTTCATCTTCTCCTTCATCCTGCTCTTGGACGGCGACCTGGCAGCCGAAATCCTCAACAAATGGCTGTCACTGTCGGTACTGTTGGACGTGGACGACAGGTGTCGCCTACTGTGGGACTTTTTGGTGCTTTCGTCGTCGAATGCAAAAATTTTGTCATGTAGTCTCTGCTTCTCCCCAGATGACCCCGAAGAGTTCAGCCCGCTGCGAGGAAACCAGAGTTTACCTTTGGAATTTCGAAGCTCGTGCCAGTGTGACCTCTGCCACGAAAGATCGTCAAGGTACTCCGTCAATTCTATGGCCCACAACATTTTCCACGGATGCTTGGGGTCTTTGTTGTGCTTGCTGAATACATTGGACGCTAGCGGCAACGTCTTTATACTAAGTGGCTTGGGCCGCTCGTTATACTTGGCACTGATCTTACGGTTCCGAATGATCTGGAGCGGGTTATACACTCCTTCGACGCCGGGATGTTGGACTTCGTGCTGTGATATGAAATATAATCGCTCAAGGTAGATGTACTTGACACTGATCATGGACTTGACCTTTTCGGCTCTCATGATGGTTTTGCGGGAGATTTCTGTGCCTTTGTACGGTTCCTTGTTGTCGTGGATGGGGTCCATGACATTACAATCGACCTGCAACGCTTTACGGGTTTCAAGGAACATCGACGCCAACTCGCCTGCCTTTTTGGCCTGGCCGGACGAAGCATCTGGAGAAGAAGCCAGCTCCTTTTTTGTGGTAGATTCATTTTCAAAATCAAGGTTAAACCCGTCTTTGCCTGCTCGAGTGGTACGATCTGCCCTGGGCACCGCGTTCGGCGTACTAGTAGCACCCTGCTTCTCTTTTTTGGGCATATTACCACCGATATCAGGCTATAATTAAACTCTCTCCTGACTCTGACTCTTTGTGGTCGATTTTTTGCACGATGGCCGTAAAGAACGCTAGTAATTTTGTGTAGCGGTCTCAAGATCAGGTTTTAGCCAGTGGTGATAGAGTGAAAAGTAGCTGGTTTCGTAGGACTTTGGTACGAGTTCAGATCTGGCGGGCTGCCCTTCAGTTGACAATCCCAGGTTGTGTGCAGGCACCGGTAACACCGAAGAGTCAGGGAGGCAAAATGGTGGTACCACACCAGTACTACGATAGCGTGTGATTACATTCGTGTACTACAAGCGTAGAATAGTGGATAATAACCAGAGTCATATATCCAATTGTGTGCTATAGTTGCCATTGTGTGTGGTTTGCGACACATTTGTGTTAACTAATTGAGATTTTGGATTTCCGGTCAACCGCGAAAGGCAAGGCAACCGCGAAGGCAAAAGTACAGCAACATGGTTGAATTTGCAAAGTCCAAGAGTGATCTCGACAGGTACATTGCCAACAACAAGTATCTCGTGGTAAACTTCACAGCAGCATGGTGTGGACCGTGTAAAACCATCAATCCAATTGTGGACGCATTGTACAGCAAAGACAGCGGCCGGTACTCCAAGGTGGAAATCGTCAGGGTTGATTTGGACGACAACCAAGAGGCCGCCACCGTGCTCGACATCACCAGCGTGCCCACTTTTTTGATATACGAGAACGGCCACGAAACCAACCGAGTGCTGGGAGCCAACGTACCTGAGCTTATCAAGCAATTGGATGCCCTAAACGAAAAGGCCGAAGCGGATCCAGAGGCCCGGAGATCAGGAAACGGCGCCAAAGTGAGCGCTGCCGCCAGCGACCCCGACGTGGCTGCTATAGCCACCAAAGTGCCCAAGGGATTCGAGGTGTTGAACCATGTGATCCACTTTGGCGAGTTCGAAGCTTTGAATGTGTTGCCCCTACAAGAGGGCGAGGTCAAGGATATTTTCCGGGTCAACAATGCCAAAGCAGCCACTGTATATTCGGACGCGGACTCGCAATCGTTATTCTACATTCCATTGCTTTCGATAAGCAAGGTCCACTCTGTGTGGGTCAAGACGAGCATTCCGGCCAAAAGCGAGAGTAACAAATTAGATGAAGAAGAGTTGGAAGAAACGCAGCCGCCCAACAGAATAAAGGTGTGGAGCAACCACACCAGCATCCCTTCGTTTGAGGATGCATCGCTGGGCGCAGCCCCTCATGAAGAACAGGTGGATCATATTGATGGATGGTACGAGTTCAAGCTCAAGTTTGTCAGGTTTCAGAATGTGCAGAGTTTGACTATATTGTTGGATGGAGAGGACGAAGATTACCACACTGTGGTGGATAAGATCTTGATCGTAGGGGTCAGCGGCGACAGCAAAGACCAGGGTAAAGTGCTGGACTAAATAGAAAATTACATAACTAACATTTAACAAGCATCCTAGCACTACGCAATTGTAGATCAGACTGACAAATCTTACTCCTCGCACTAGTTGCACCAATTGTAGGGCAGATTATTACCGCAAACGCGGGGCCGAGCTCTCGCTAATATCGGAAGTGCTCACCAGACAATATACACTACAATACACAGAACACACAGAATACACAGAATACACAGAATACACAGAGTACGGCCTGTGGCTAATTCTATACCCGAAGATTTGTCTACATTCAATATCCCTCTCGACCAATTGTTCTTCGTATTACTCTATATCCCTCATCCGCCATATCCCTTCCACCCTGTATCCGCGTTTTCTCCGTCCCTCGCTACGCTCGGGACGGCACGGTGTGGTGGCGACATCCCGCGGACTGGCCACGCGCGCGACATCGCCGCAGACATTTTCACCAGCTAGATCCACATTTCACCAACCAACCCCATTCTTTCCACCACCCAAACCATGATGAATCCGGTAGTTAGAAGACTCGGGCACACCATAAGGGCCGGGCCTCGCACCAGGTATCCTTTGAGACCTGCTCTACACATAAAAGGAGTACTTTTCACAAGGCCACAATCGACGGTCAAGGACCAAGTTGAGCAAACGTCGCTGGACACAAATGCCTCAAAAGTCAAGGATAAACAGCTTCAGCTCAAAGAAGACGCCGCCAAGCAAACAGCCTTGACGGTGAATGCCAAAGAGTCCAAAGAATCCAAAGAAATAGAGAAAAAAGAGGCGCCCAAGTCCAAAGAAGTGTCCAAAGAAGTGTCCAAAGACATGGCCAAACCCGAGCCAAAATTGTCGCTATGGGATAAAGTAAAGCACGAGGCTCAACACTACTGGGACGGCACCAAGTTGTTGGGTTACGAAATCAAAGTTTCCACCAAACTTTTGTTCAAGTTGATGGCCGGCTACGGCTTATCCCGTAGAGAGTCCAGTCAGTTGCAACGTACCATTGTAGATGTCATTAGATTGGTGCCTTTTTCGATGTTTGTTTTGATTCCATTCGCGGAGCTTTTGTTGCCAGTTGCGCTCAAACTTTTCCCAAATCTCTTGCCATCCACTTACGAGTCCAAGCTGGACCGCTTGAAAAAGAGAAACAAGCTTAGTAAGGCGAGGGTCTCGGCCAGTGAGTACATCAAAAAGACTATGGAGGAGAGCGGGTTGAAGTTGTCGAAAAAGATCACCGACTCCGAAAAAGAAGCGTTTGTGTCTTTTTTCCACACCATCTCCATGGGGAACAACCCGACACGGGAACACTTGATTCAAGTAGCTAGGATGTTCAAAAACGATCAGGTATTGGACAATTTGTCCAGACCGCAATTGGTCGCCATGACAAAGTACATGTCTTTGAGACCGTTTGGAACAGACTCGATTTTGCGTTACCAGATCAGACACCGTTTGTTGAACATTATCAAAGACGACAAAGCCATTGACTATGAAGGCGTGGAGTCGTTGACGGTGCCGGAATTGCAGATCGCATGTTCGCAAAGAGGTATCAAAACGGTAGACGTTTCGCCGGGCAGATTAAGAGAAGATTTGGCCACATGGCTCGACTTGCGTTTGCGTCAAAAAATCCCTTCCACCCTCTTGATTTTGTCGTCTACCTATACTTATGGTGACAGCTCACACGATATCGAAACCTACTACGATGGTTTGTTGGCTGTGTTATCTTCGATTCCTGACGAGGTGTACAACGTAGCCAAGTTGGAATTGTCGGACGACTCCAAGTTGAAGTTGAACATCTTGAAGGAACAAGAAGAAATGATCAACGAAGAAAACTTGAGAGAAAAGGATACCGTCAATCAAGTCAAGGACAACATCAATTTGGATGAGTATGAAGATACCACCAGCGAAGGTATGAAGATCGAGCCTGAAGACCCTGAGCCAGAATCAAAGAATGTCAGTAAAAAGGAAAGTCACAAGTAATGCCTCGTAGGAGTGTGGATCTTATCTATTTCCGGTATGGTGTTACGAACAAATATTTTTGTATATAAGAGAAAATACCTAAAGATACATAAAAATACATAAAGAAAAATGCGTAGAGATACATAAAACACAAACTTAAATTAATTACAAAAGAGCCACAGAGGAGTTTTAATTTAAATGCAGGGTAGAACTGATAAACACGACACGTTTGATACAGTGTACATATAATTCGGTCAGCTTATCATCTTTCCGGCCGTACAATTTACATATACTTTATTCGGACAGCTTATCTTCTCTCCCGTAGAATACAATGTACGTGTACTTTATTCGATCAGCTTATCATCTTTCGGGTGGTACAATTCACATACACTTTAGAGATCCAATCGTTTATGTATTCAGAGATATCATGGCACCAGTAGATCGAGCCCAAAAGGGGTGTTGGTTCACATGACCTTGGCGCTAAACAACTATCTCGTCCCCTCGCGGACTTCCATGATAGAGTCCGGATATGTTCGGGTACCATCTAGTGTTACCCAAATCACTCCTCTTGTGACTTCTCTTGACTACAATCATATCAGTGCATCCGAACTTTATTTCTATTTTAGACTTGAGCCATCGATGCCGCCCTCTTATCTTAAAATTGCCCCAAAATTATATGTGACCTCTGAGTGGACGGCTCCAAAGTATTTCCAATATTATACGAGGGGAGCGCGCGAATCTGCTCTTCGTGTTCTCCTCGCTTATTCGCGCATTTGACGCATGCCACATTGACGTGCAGAGCCGCACTTGGATACATCAAAAAAGAAAAAATATATGCACGTCAAAATGAAATACTGGGGCGCACTCAATGAGTTTCGAGATAAGCTTTTATGAGGCACCAATCGATATCCGTGATAAGGAAACTATTAGCTAAGCCCTATGGAGGACCTATCAGTAGACGGCTCATTATAATCTATTGTTGCATCCTTCTCCTGCCACAGTATGCGAATTCTCTAATCATGATATAAACACCTCTACAAATCTCCGGTTTTCACAATCTCCTCAGCTTTCACTGCCATTATTCACTATGTTAAACCCAGTGCAAAGCCCTCTAGCTGTGACACATATTCAAAGTCTTGAGCATGTCACAAGTCATTTAGATGAAGCTGATCATGAAGTCAATTTGGACGCTGTGGCTTCCCACCCATTGGGGATCCAAGATGTAGGACAAGGTTTGACTGATGCTCAAAAGGAGTTGATTCTTAAAAGACTCGACTTGGAATACTTAGAGCTGATGGAGGATTTACCCTTGACTGGTTCGTTCATGATTGAAAAAACAGAAAATTTGTCCGTCGCCGAATCTATTCAAATCCTTAAAAACGCTTTGTTAGAATACAGAGGTGATGTCAACATCCCCAATGGTGAGTTCGACTTATACGAAAGGTTATTGGAACGTGCTGAAACTGCTGATGTAGGCATTGTTGAACCTAATTCAGCAAAGGGCCAGTTAAAGGAAAAATACTATTCCGATGTTGCAGTCAAGGAAGCTGCAAACGATTCGTCTTCATTTGAATCGCTGCTCAATCATCCTTATTCTCCTTACAACATTGTCGATTGGGAAACCCAGATCAAATTGGAAGCTGCTCTTTTGGCTTATTACTCGCCTTATAGTGAAGTTCGTTCGGTAACAGAACCATTCGACGATCCTTCAATTCCAATCGAAACTCTTAGAGTTTACTTTTTGGGTCTCGTTTGGACTTGTATTAGTGCATTTGTCAATCAGTTCTTCAATGACAGACAGCCAAGTATCACTTTGCCTTCATCTGTGGTTCAAATGTTCCTTTATCCATGTGGTATGCTTTTGGCCAAAATTACTCCGAAATGGAGTTTCAAAATTTGGAAGTATGACGTTCGTCTTAATCCTGGTCCCTGGACTTTCAAGGAACAGATGTTGTGCAGTTTAATGTTCACTGTAGCTGGAAGTAACAGTTATGTTGGGTGGAACATTACTGTTCAAAAATTGGATATCTTTTATGCAAACACTTGGTTAACCACCGGATACGAAGTACTTCTTCTCTTCTCCACCAACTTTATGGGAATAGGATTTGCTGGATTATTAAGAAAGTTTGTGGTGTATCCTACAAGATGTGTCTGGCCAACGGTGTTACCAAATATCGCTTTGAACAAAGCATTATTGAAACCTGAGAAAAAGGAAAACATTCATGGTTGGGTCATTTCAAGGTATTACTTCTTTTATCTGGTCATGGCCGGATCTTTTCTTTGGTACTGGATTCCGGACTATTTATTTGCAGCTCTTTCGACTTTTAACTGGATGACCTGGATTAAGCCAGACAACTTTAACCTCGCTGTGATTACAGGATCACAATTGGGAATGGGAATTAACCCGATACCAAGTTTCGATTGGAACATCATCAGTTATTCTACTCCTTTGGTTTCGCCATTCTACACCACCGTCAATCTGTTCATTGGAATTGTTATTGGTTTCTTTTGTATCGTGGGAGTTTACTATTCAAACTACAAATGGACTGCATATCTTCCCATCAATAGCAATGCATTGTTCTCCAATACTGGAGAGCCTTACGTAGTTCAAGAAGTCTTGAATTCTGACTCTTTATTTGATCAGAGCAAGTATGATCAGTATGGTCCTCCATTCTATACCGCAGGTAATTTGGTGGTTTACGGTGCCTTTTTTGCAATGTATCCATTTGCAATTATCCATGAAATAGCTGTCTCTTGGAGATCTTCGTGGTGGGCTCTCAAGGGTTTAATCAAGTCCTTCAAACTGTTCAAAGCAAGTACCTACGATGGGTACGAAGATCCTCATACTGTTATGATGAAAAAATACAAGGAGGTTCCTGACTGGGTATTCCTCATTGTGCTTCTCCTTTCGTTCATGTGTGCCATTCTTTGCATCAAATTGTTCCCCACAAATACACCTGTATGGTCTGTTATTTTTGTCATGGCTATCAACCTTGTCTTTTTAATTCCAATCACTACTATCTTCGCAACCACCAATTTCAGTTTCGGGTTAAACGTATTGGTTGAATTGATCGTTGGTTATGCCCTTCCAGGAAACCCTCAAGCCTTGATATTTATTAAGGCTTTGGGATACAATATTGATGGACAGGCTGACAACTATATCAGTGATCAAAAAATTGGTCATTATGCCAAACTTCCTCCAAGAGCCATGTTCCGGGTTCAAATTCTTGGTATTTTCGTGGGTTCCTTGATTAATTTGGTAGCTATTAATTTCAAGGTCAATCATCTCTCGAAGTACTGTCATCCCCACCAGAAGGATAAATTCACTTGTCCTGACTCCACCACGTACTTCTCTTCCTCGGTGATTTGGGGAGCCATTGGTCCAAAGAAAGTCTTTGGGGGATTGTATCCTGTCTTGCAATGGTGTTTCTTGATCGGTTTCCTTCTTACGATTCCTTGTGTGTTGATTCGGTTCTACGGACCCCAACGTTATGTCAAATACTTCCAACCAACCATTATCATTGGAGGAATGCTCAGTTGGGCTCCATACAATTTGTCCTATTACACTGGTGGTCTTTATGTGTCTATCGCATTTATGTGGTACATCAAGAAGCGCTTCAGTGCTTGGTGGGTCAAGTATAATTATGTGCTTAGTAGTGCTTTGGGAGCCGGTCTTGCATTTAGCAGTATCATTATCTTTTTTTCAGTTCAGTACCATCCAAAGAATATTAGCTGGTGGGGTAACAATGTACCTTACACGGGTATCGATGGTGGTATCGGCCGTCAATCTTTGTTGAATGCTTCATTGCATGAAGGGGGTTACTTTGGTCCAAGAATAGGAAACTATCCATAATTAAATATTTCTGAAAAATGTGTCAATTTTGACACACCCGCGCTGACGTAATTTTTTCGTATAGTGCTCAAATACAAAACTTATATATTTTCGTTATCAACTATTTACCGGTAGATCCAAACCCACCTGCACCTCTTTCAGTAGCAACCAATTCTTCTTCGGTGATTTGTTTTATGTCGGCGTTGACGATTTTCTCCAATACCATTTGGGCGATTCTGTCACCCTTTTCAATTTGAAAATCTTTGTCAGAGTGGTTGAAGAGAATTACCTTGATTTCACCACGGTAGTCGGCATCTAAGACACCTGCACCGGTAGAAATACCGTGTTTGGCAGCCAAGCCGGATCTAGGGGCAATTCTACCGTATGTACCGTGCGGAACAATTACGCTGATGTCAGTGGAAATCATGCCTTGGCCGTGGCCTGGGATGACTCCGGCTTCTGCAGCGTAGATATCGTATCCGGCAGCCAAAGCGGAACCGCGAGTGGGTAAAGTAGCTTTGTCTGAGCGTAAGAACACTTGTAAAGTGTCGATCTGATCAATCTTGGCCTTTTTAATGGATGGTTCGCTAGTCATGGTGGGTGTAGTTGGTGCAAGAAGTGAAAAATCGAGGACGCGTTTTCAGCACTCGTATGGTGTTTGGTTTATGCAGGACGCGCACTGTATCAATTCATTAGAGTTTAGAGTTGGGGGTGGCACGAGAGGCCTTGTTAAGAATAGCCCAGAGTACATGTGTGGGCTTATCGATGGCATAAGGCAAGAGAAGTACATAGGTAGGAGATAAGTAGGAAAGAAGGCTTAACGCCTTTTTGTAGTACGGCACGGATTTACCGCGGGCCCCGGGCCCCGGGCCCCGGAGGCTTATGCCAATGCGAGATTTCTTATATAATTTCTTCTTTGATAAGACATACGGCAGAACGATTATCTGCGATCTGGTTTAAGTCGCTGTAACTTGCCAGTAGCATTTAGTTTGAAGTCATGTGAGACTTTTTTGTTGCAAATATTCAACAGCGCGACCGTCAAACCAAACAAGTACAGGTTAACGCGCAGACAAGGATTATGTCGTGGATAGAAACCAGTAGTGGCAATCGCATTTCGCGCGGCGCGACTATCAGCGGGCCCGACCATATTCAGATCACCGCGAACTGCACCATCAATAAAGGTGTAGTGCTACGCGGGGACGTCGAGGTGATTCAAGACAAGCCGAGCGGCCCAACGATCCAAATCGGAAAGTATGCATATCTAGAAGAAAACTGCCAGGTGGAGCCGCCGTTGATCTACGACGCCAAACACGGCCCTATCACCATCGGAGCCTTTTGTATATTGGGTGCCAACAGCATAATACGACTGGCCAATATAGGAAACAGAGTGATTATCGAAGAGGACTGCGTGGTAGACAATTTATCTATTATATATGACTGCTGTGTAATACGAAAGGGGACGATAGTTCCACCAAAGATGGTGATTCCTCCTTATAGCGAGGTCACGGGACGGGGAAAGAACTTCAAAGTTTCAGAGTTGAACTATTCATATAAGAAGCTTATAGAGACGGAGGCCAAAGAACGCCAATTAATATGAAAGAAAACCAAGTAACTCAGAAAATTAAAAAATGATTAGAAATTAGGTTGTCTACTCTTCAGTCAGTTAGGTTGAGCTAGTTTACTTACTAAGAATTGTGTAGGATGTTCAAAAGTCTGGCAATTACCACTAGGACAACCACAATTACAAACACCTGGTCCACTATCAGCTGTAAAGAGCAACGAGAGGCCCTCGCACACCCATTAAAATTAGTACAGGTAACTCCGTGGTGTTTATGAAGCGTTGGTGTCAATTGGCAACACTTGTGTCTTGTCTTCATTCAATGTCTTGTGATTCCTTTTCAATATCTCTTGATAATATGATATTATGTTTTCTTCACTTGCTAACATTTGGCCATTTTCTTTTTCAAATTCTGCGATCATGGCTTCAACTTCCTGAAAACTGCTATAGTTTGTAGCCTCTTTGCCGTTCAAGCCAGTCGCATCGGCCTATTCTTTAGAGATCTTAAGATACTTACCATCGGGTCCGACGGCTCCTCACAGAAACCACTCATTATTGACCTTATATTGGCCTGAGTTAATTTGAAGCATAAACACATCACCCATATTAATGCCGGCGGGACCAGATCCATAGAATCTTACCTTAGTGCCATTTAATAGTTTCATCATGTATTTATCGTAATCTACCTTTGTATTCAATATTGGATAACCTAGTTTACTCCAGTCTGTGGTGTTAAAAAGCAAAGGCTTTGACTTGCTGACTGCAGCTTCGCAAGAATTTAACAGCATAAAAGCAAGTAATTATTGTATCTCGATAAATTTGTTAATTAAAAATTGTCAATCTGTTAGAATCGTGTTAGGTTTAATAGTATGTATTTCGATCGCGATATGGAAGCAACTTGCGGGACTAAACTAGTAGAGAGAATTGTGCGACTATTTATACCAGGAGCTTGTGGGTAGCTACAGCAGAAGTTTTCCAAAAAGTTCTCTTTTGTAACCTTTCCTAGGAGGCTATTCTGTAGGGGATAGATTAGGGTGATTAATCGGGAGGCTCCATGCGACGGAAATGTACTATTTGTTAGCAAGACATATTTTGTGGGTCTCATGCAGTCCTGGTACCATGGGTACAAACCATGATAAAAAATATCAAACAGCTTCGAAATAAAACTTCAAGAATGCACACGCTTCTTTATGAGAGACTTGAGAACTGTTCATATTCACCCGGAATATCCCCATAGGGATGTTTAGCTTATCTTTCGGTTGCACTGTATATTAAAGTCAAGAAAAGACCCACCATTACAGAGTCTGGCAGAATGAGGTCATATGCGTCCCCGGTCCTCCAGTATCTTTTGTAAGGTTAACATATAGTATACTTATACTCTCCACCATTCTTACACGAAATAACGCAGCCAATGGGTTTTATGAGGCCTGACCAACCGGCTATGAGAAATTACAAGTGCGCAGCCAAAGCCGGAAAAACCAGTCATTTACCGAGTGTAACGAATTTGGACATGTGCATGAGACAAACGCAAAATGCTAGTGGCACGGAAGAGAATAAAACTAGCAGCAATGACTAACCAGGTCTTTCGAGTAATGGGTATTAAGTATAAGAATGTAGACGGTGAGATCATCGCGCATTTTACATCTGGCACTTGTCAAGGGAAAGACCAACACTTATGCAACCTTCACTTTTAGCTTGCGCTCTTTAACATCCTACACTTATCTAGAAGAGACCTGGCACTGAAGAACTTCCTGGTCTCATATTGGCATAGCACTAGCTACTCACTACTTGTACATTGACACACGTCACATCCACGTCACCCTGTCCCTATCCTGTCAAATTAAATTTCGCAGCAATTCCAGCGAGCGCACTAAATTTTGCAGCCAGTATTTGGCACCTGCTGTAGTGGTAGAGAGCAGTAGTCACAGAAGAACTGTAACGGAGAGTATTAGCGGATGGATGTAACAGAGGGACCGAGTGTGATAAAATGTAGAAGATTTAGTAGAAGAGTAACATTTATCGAGTATATTATGAGGTTTATACTTTTTTCAAGCATACCTAGTACCACTTAAAAAATACTCTACTCATAACGTGAATTACATAAAAAGACTCATTATAATATACTAAATACTCTCTTATTACTTATCGCTATCAGTCGTTCTTGTCTGAGCCCAAAATGCCAGTAGAAACACCCTTTCTGGCCCTTCTTCTCCACCTCTTTGCAGCAACAAACACAAACCACAATACTACTATCAAAGCAACATATCCCTTGAGCCCGTAGTCATGTACTTTGTCCATAAACCTCAAGCCCGGGCCATAGGGACTGCCCACCAACTTCTTCACCAATCTCTCGCTGTTCTTTACCATTTCATTATCCAATAATCCCAAAAGAACTGGCTTTATTACATACGGGTCAATCTTCAAAATATTGCCGTTAATATCCTTGTCCCAGTAATACCTATTGTCTTTAGAAATAATGATAGTATCACCCACATTGAACTTGGAAGAATCAAACTTCCACCCGCGAACATGCTCGAACTCCTTCTTTCTGTTGATATCAATGAAGGTGAAAACAACTTCGTCTTGATCGAAAAAATGCGGCACTTCTCTTCTCATCTCGGTGATGATCTTTTGCCCATTATTTCCTCCTTGCTCTTCAAGCTTCTCTACATTGTGCACTTTGTCCTGGCGCTGCTTCAAGATCACGTTGAAATAGTACTGTTTCTTCAAGTAGTAGTACTCGTGTGCTGCTAGCGACATGTTGTAGAAGGCCTCGTCGGTGAACTTGGCGTCCGTCGGGTCCAAAAACGTCACCACCACCTTGTACGACAACTGCTCGGGGTCTTTACTGAAGTAGTACGGCAATAATTCAGGCGTAACTTCTTGGTACAAAGGATACTGGTTTTTGGTAATAAACTGCTCGATCTTCTTGAAATCCCTCATATCCTCAATAGCAAAAGTTTGGTACGTCTGCGTGAAAAGAGCATTGTCTTTGAAGATATAGATGGTGGGTTTGTTGGTGATGGAAGTGGCCAAAAACAACTTTTTGTCAAACGTATACCCGTTTTCTTTATCATAGTTGATATACTCGATCAAGTTCTCGGCCTGCGCAGCAATATCGTTTTGGATCTTGGTGTGCTTGGCCGTGTAGAGGTACATGTTGAAGGGAGAACGTGTGACATACTCCAACAAATACGGCAAGATAGCACGGTCTTCTTCCGTCACGGTGTTGATATCGTAATAAAACACCACGGCTACTTTGTTTTCGAGCGGATAGTACGATTCTAGCGGGTGGAACGGCAAGCTCTCCCTGAACTCCATGACGTCCGTCAAGCCTCGCGACGTCACCAACTCGTACTGGGCGTTTTCGTACAACCTATCAGCAAAAGCCTTCAATGGTTCCAACAAAGGCAAGCCCTCGTAGTCGATTCTAATGAGGCCCACCAGCTTGGGCAAAAACATCACGAATTTGGGCGGTCTCATGCGCGAACTACCTCTTACACTGACTTCCGCAAGGCTGGTGAACCCCATCTGCTTGCACACGGTGGGGTTGTCGTAGCACAGAAAATGGCCAGTTTTCACCTTAGTCAAGATCTGGTTCGATAATTTATCCCAAGTCTGCTTGATATCGAAACAGTCTGCGCAAGAACGGTCAAACATGTTCTTATTGGTTATCTCAGTCTGCTTAAATTGTTCTTCGGAAGCGGGATAAAATGCAACAAAGTAGGCGTCTGTGATATTTCCCGCTACAAGAGTGAGGATTTCATCTACATTCATCAAACTGGACGAAGATGGCAAGTCTATGGCACCCGAATTGTACTCCGCCACGGCGTTTTTCATGAACTTCTTCAAGTTTTCCGGTGTTCTAAGCACAGTTCTGGGAAATGATTCCACATGTTTCAGCCCAGCCGGTTTTTCTCCGTCCTCACCAACTTCTTTTACCTTTTCTGCTTCTTTTCTGGTGGGTTTGGTCGGGGTATATATTCTTAAGCTGGGGTACGCATCGACGTTCTCTCGTTCGCAGAGGTCTCCGCTTTCAATGCAATTCACCTGTCTCATCTGGATGTTGAGTTTCTTGAGCTCAGGATAGAACTCCTCGTAGGTCTGTTTCCATGTAGGGAAGAATTGGGTACAGTGGGAGCAGTAGGGAGAGTAGAATTCGACAAACGAGAGGATTTCGTGGGTCGAGTCGTCGAAATCGTCTCCGGTCAATGGTGGCGGCAACGCCTGTGCCTCCGCTGGCTCTGTATCATCGTCTTCTTCGTACGTTTCCGTTTGGATTATGTCTCTGGTGTCGGGCGATCCGGTGGGCGATCCGGTTGATTTTGACAGAACTTCAATGCTTGATGTGCTCGTACCAGCAGCATGACTGAGACTTGAGATCAAGTACACAAGTAGTCCTACGTTGCCTACCTTCATGTTAAGGACAAGTGTAGTAATTGATTATCTACACAGGAAATCACTCTCTCACTACACAGGAAATCAAACACTACTATACAGGAAAACACCAACTCCACACAGAAAATAGTACCATTACCACACAGGAAATCAGTACCATTACTACACTATAGGAATTCACTGACATCACTGCACACGAAGACAACTCTCTACTGTATAACACTGACATCGATATCATTAGAACATCTTCTATCAATACCATCACTCTCTCCTTACTACCCGTTTCTCTCACTCACACTGCTCAGTAATTTTCGCGACCAAAATAGACTAACTCACGAGCACTTTTTTCCCCACTACAGGACTATCTTATTGTCTCACTATCTCTCACTAAACTACTCGCCACTAAATTTCACACCAGCGATCTCAAATTCTTTCAGTGGGCTATCTCTTGCTTATATGCACCGCTTATTGTTTACCTAATTTTTACTACTGTCTACCTTTCACTATGCTGAGACACCATTTAGTGCTCGTGCAGAATTTGGGTGACCTTTATCAAGACGAGTTATATTGTAGTCAGCCAGATCCTGGTCATCCCTCATGTTAACTATGGACCCAATGCTTTTTCAACATCATTGCTATTTGTGCGAATTATGTGATCCAATGATCTTTTCTCGCATAGGTAAATGTTATCAAAATTCAGCCTCTATTTTTTGCACCCAAAAATACGTATTGCACAATAATTGCGCAGTTTCTCGCTACGTAGCAATTTTACCAACATTTATACCATCGCCCACCGACTATTGTACGCCGTCTCCCGCACTACTACAAGATGTAACTTGAACATCTCGCAAGTCCCGTCACATGGACTTGAACCTGGCTGATATATCTTGCTACAATTTTTCATATGTTACTTAAACTTTCTAAATCGGATAATCATCATAAAAAGAAATCGAAAAATATCCTTTACAGGCTATATTCTTTGCAGCATTTTTTACCCCGGTGTCAGCAACAACTACTTACTGCTTGACAGAATTACTAATCCGGGTATCTATGAATTGGAAATCTATCCTTGTTCTCTCTATCATGTATTAGTCTAGAATAAGTCTATAGAATATTAACTCTGTGCCCTCGCGTGTCTAGTTGTGTTGTGAGTAATGTTAGCCTCTATTAAGTATTGTCTATAGAATAAATATCAACCTTTCCTGTCAACTCCAACAAGTAACTCTTGAAGTATTCAAAACTCACCAAGGTGACGGCACTGGCAGGAACGGTTCGCGCCAAATTTACAAAGTACCCCGCATAAAACCCCTTGGGGCCCTCTTTGTGGTAGATCTGTTTGATCGAGCCCAACAACGTTACGCGTTTCTCGCATGGCGCAAGACCCTGGATTTGCATTCTGGTCCGCAAGATTTCATGCGGATATGTGATTGTGCTGGCGATCATTTTGGACACTGCAGACGCGACTATAATTCGCCACCAAAGATGGCGTTCTGTGGAGGCAGTGGGGTCGGAACAATGCAATAGACGCTTGAGTTTTTCGTAGACGGGGAAATGGATGCCTACATGGACCAACCCAAACAACGAGGGCACCAAGCCCTTGTAGAAGACCAGGATTCCTTCTTCTTTATACATGGTTTTGATCGCATCGAAGGTGCCTTTATAGTGGGTGCGGCCATCATTATTCTTGGCATGGCTGTAAATGTTCTGGTTAGCCCCTGTCTGGATCATGAGGCGCGTTTTCACCACCCATATTGGGTTTGCTGCGATCGACGATGTCATGCCGGCAGTGATGGCAGAAACGAAATGGTTTAGCGAATCCGAGTGGATATTGTGTTTCGCAAGTATACTAGGGTAAAAAACTTTTGCTCGTTCATATATAGTAAAGTAGATTGTCCATGTCGGCAAGTAACCTATAGTGATGGGAACCAAACCTCGGTAAAGCCCTCTTATGCCTTCGTCTCTCAAGATAGTTTTGAATGCTCCAATGAATCCTCTATACTTGACCTCGTTGGGCGAAGTACTGGCGCCCTGGGCCTGGAATCTGGTCTTGACCACGTCCAAAGGACACACCACCACGCCAGCCACAAACCCGGAGGCGGCTCCTGCCAAAGTTATTAGCTGGTTTTCCAGAAGACCGGCCAATGCCTTAGGAGGCGATCGGCTTCGCGGGTCCAAGTGTTTGTGGCCTGGCTTTATGAACTCCATATCCTCTCCGTGGATGTTATCGGAGAAGTCTCGGTCTAGTCTATGATCTCGAGGCATCAGAAATCAAACACTAAACAAACACTAAACAAACACCAATAAATCAAACACTGAGGGTATGAGAACAGCTATTTTATGAACTTTTTATTATATGAGTACCCGCTCGTATGCTCGCTTGACTTAGCCGTGGTTAATCAGTAGTGGGCGGGCGATTCGGCAATGTACTTCATCAACGCGAACAAGTGTGTATGCACCAGTGAAGCAAAAGATGTAGAGAGCGACAAACAAATAAATGACTAACACAGAACAAAATGGTCAAATTCTATCTTAAGCTCAGTGCGACTTTGAACGGCGTCACCAACGTCACCACGCGAGACACGCCCGAGGATCCCTACGACTACACTTTCATCATTGAGTGTACTTCATGTAGAACCAGAAACGACAAGCCGGTCACCATCAATCGGTACGAATCTCACCAGCAGGCGTCGTCGAAGGGCGAACACAGCTTTGTGTTTAAGTGCAAGGAATGTAAGCGCGAGCACTCAGCCAGCATCACCAGGTTGAGTGGGTCATTGAAGGACGATAACAACGCTGCGGCGCTCTTGGAGATCGACGCCCGCGGGATCGACTTCGTTGACTTTACTCCCGACGGACCATTTGTGGCTGTAGGCACTGAATCAGGTACCAAGTTCGACGAGGTGGATTTGGAGGACGGCGAGTGGTACGATTTCGACGAAAAGGCCGGTGCCGAGGTCAGTATTACCGACGCCAAGTTTGAGATATCAAGGAACAGTAACTAAGCTCTCTTACTACCTTATTATTACTATTGATTCTACTTACTTAGACATAGAGGCGTAATCACTACTCATCTTACTTAGAATACGTCACCTTTTTTGAATAAATGCTCATACGGTCTCTACGGAACCATTCAGACACTTCCACCAACTGTAATCTATGATTTCTGAGAATATACCCAAGATTCGAGTCCAGACGATGAGTCATTGTCAACGTCAATTACTCCAAAAGCTTACTATAAATCAGCTAAACTCTATTTATTGGCAAGCTAAGCTAGGTCAAGTATATAATCTGGTGACAAGGCATTGATGATGCAAAGAGCATTCAAAGAGCAAAGAGCATTCGAAGAGCATTCAAAGAGCAGATGCTGCATTTTATAGTAAAAAAGTGATGAGTATTAAGTAGAACGCAAAAAGCACAATCTACCTCATGTGAGATGCGTACGCATTTACCACGTAAGTAATATCGAAAAGAGATGATACATATAACTGTCACTTACACGATCGACCGTCTATGTGAATGGTCCAGTAGTTATGTTGAAGTACCGTAGGGAGTACTACATACGTTAATTGCTGCAAAAAAATACTTGACTCTACTACTAAAGAATAACGATCTTGGAGACTATCACCAAGTACACTGAAATGTCTCGTTGTCACATATGTTGTCCGCTAAAGCGCGATTTGATTGACTTCCAGGAAGCCTAAACAAATCTACCAGGTATTTTTCAGTATAAACGGCTCCATAGAGAAGAGGAGCTGTAGTTTCATATAAAAATCCACTATTCTTCAAGGCAATTGGGAAGTCAGTATACGATGTAGCAGCTCCAGCTTCTTCTAACCCAGTAAAACTAACTTCACTTCTCTCGAATGCACTTCAGTTTCTTTGAATATGCTTGGTTCCGAACTGTTGAAACCACCAGTAGAAAACGTATAAAGCGAATAAGCCAAAAATTTATAGAAATTGGGAGTTGTAAGTCGTAGGATCGAATGTTAAAAATTATGAATTATCATAAATGAGACCATTAAACTTTGTATATGTTCTTATTTTCTGAGACCAACTACTCAGAACTTAATTGGCTATTTAGGATACCGATTCTAATACTAACATACCACTGAGGACGTTTCAAATTTTTTACCTACTTAGAATACCTCTTTACTATTAAGCCACCACTGCTACTTAAATCGTACCGACTCTACCAAAAGACTTGGAGATACTTGGAAGCCACTCACATTCAACCAGTACTTAAAACACTACTTGAAACGAATTCTAGATACTGAAGCTCCGTGCCATTGCTCGTTGTAGCCACTCTATTTGATTTTCGCAGCAATTGAATTGCATATGAGTACTTATTTATAGGTCTATTCAGCTTACTACTATACTAACCAACAGATATAAAAAAAACAAGAATGTACCATGGTCAGTCAAAGACAAACCATTGCGGTATTGGTGTGCTGAATATCAAACAGTGATACATCATTCCTCGACGAAATGGGAGTTTGCACCGAAAACATCAAATATTTTTAAGCTCGCGCATTGACATCACCACTGGAATGCTATCACCCGGCCAGGCATATGATCACTTAAAATACATCATAGCCCCATGTGAATACATCTCGATCTAGAGAATCACCAACATACTTGTGAGTCTCTAGATCAATTGCTTAATCGGTCGAAGTGTTGGGATGTTTTCTTCTCGCTACGCTCGTGAGCGCTGAACTCGCAGCTCCCCACCCGCGCTCCTATTTCGTCTGCCGGTGAAGCTTCATGTCTCCGGCTCACCCGCAGCAATCTTATCTAGACTATAAATAAGGAGCACCCGCTAATTGTGTGACATGAAATATTGACTACATATTCATTTTACCATGGCTATATCAGAAGCTCTCGTTCAACCGGTCGAAGACCTGCTTAAAAACATCAAGGATAAAGTCTCGGGCTCTGCCCCCGAACCTCCATCGCCTCCTACAAAGGGCTCCATCAAGTTGTTCACGCCCGAATACTACGCTGCATGCACAATTGGTGGTGTAGTTGCTTGTGGACCCACCCACTCCGCCATCACCCCGCTTGACTTGGTCAAGTGTCGTCGTCAGGTCAATGCCAGCCTCTACAAGTCCAATATCCAGGGGTGGTCCACCATTCTCAAAACCAAGGGTGACTCCATTTTTACCGGTTTTGGGGCCACTTTTATCGGGTACTCTTTCCAGGGTGCGGGTAAATACGGGTTCTACGAGTACTTCAAGAAGACCTACGCCGACTTGGTGGGCGCCAACTCCAACAACTACAAGACTTTGATCAACCTTTCGGCCTCCGCGCTGGCCGAATTCTTGGCCGACCTTGCGTTATGTCCTTTTGAAACCATCAAGGTCAAGACCCAGACCACAATTCCTCCATACGCATCCAGTGTGTTTGACGGTTGGAAAAAAATAACAGCAACCGAAGGATTGGGTGGTTTGTACAAGGGGTTGGTGCCTTTGTGGTGTAGACAGATTCCTTACACTATGGTGAAGTTTGCCAGTTTTGAAAAGACTGTTGAGTTGATCTACGACTATCTCGGTAAGCCTGTTTCTTCATACACCTCCGTGCAACAAACCGGTGTTTCGTTCTTGGGTGGTTACATTGCTGGTATTTTCTGTGCCGTTGTTTCGCACCCAGCTGACGTCATGGTGTCGAAAATCAACTCTGATAGAAAGGCCGGCGAAAGCTTGGGTGCTGCTTTGGGCAGAATCTACAACAAGATCGGCTTCGCTGGCGTCTGGAACGGTCTCCCTGTGAGAATTGTCATGATCGGTACCTTGACTGGTTTCCAATGGTTGATCTACGATTCGTTCAAGGTCTATGTTGGTTTGCCAACCACCGGTGGCCATTAAACAATCAAATAATCACTAGATATTGTACCTTATATAGCTAATGAACAACAGCTGAATAAAAACTGTGACGTGCGTTGTGCGAAAAAAAGACCGTTACATACAAAGCATATAAGTGAAAAAGGCATACTTATATTCGCTTGAATTGACCACCGAAAACAAGTTCGAATGGTAGTAATTGAACGCTGTGAGTTTCATAATCGCCGTTGGTCTGATTATTTGTAGCGAAATTGCATGAGAAAATGTTTAATCATTCTCAGTACTGGTCTTTTCTTATCACTCATTTGTTATATTCTTTACCACAATTATATTAAATCAGTCCACTATATCGATAAGACAATTATGTAATACTACCTTATCTATGCTAATAGCTCAAAATACTTTATTGGAAGTAGAAATTGAAGCTTATCAAATCTTGAGGTTACAAAGATTGGTTGTGTTGATTATCTACCGCTCTGTAGAGGTGCTATAATATAGATCTATACGTTCTTTCTTTGTATATTTATGGGCTTATTAAGAGCTTTAAGCATGCAAATACTCCATACGCTATGGAACAAATCGTATCTTTTAATAAGCTAGTTCAACTCCACACGTTCTTGAACAAATCGTCATCTAATCCAGTAGTTTTTATGCTATTGTTGGTATTGCTCCATTCGTTGCTCCAGTTATTGGTAGTGGGCGCACCTCGAGAATTGAAAGAAGTGGTGGAGCTACCACTATTGATGGTAGAAGTGGAGTTAAAAGCCTGTGCAGTAAAATTAGAAGGGGTGGAGGTGTTAAAGTTGAGCCCACTCATTGAGTTTGAGAGGTTGTTCATGTTATTTTGGTGTCTTTGCTGGGGTTGCTGGGGTTGGATAAAACTGGAAGACGAAGACGGAGACGAATATAAAGAAAGAATCGACTTTTTAAGATCGGGACGGCCGCTAAGACTACTCATACTGCCTCCTGTAGACTGTGCTGATTGGCTAGAGTGAGATTCAATGCCTCTTTGGGCTACTGGAGGAGCGACTGGAGCTACCGGTTTGGGCGATGGCGTCGACGTAAATGAGCCAAAATCATCGTCTAGTAAATTTGCTGATCCGCTTGTTTCTGAGTGTGGTTTTGCAGGCACACCTGGCTCTTTCGTGGAGATATTTGGGGTTGGTTGGGAGGATTTCAAGGTCATGGGATCGGGAATATTGGCAGATAACACCCATTTCTTTAAATCGTACTTTGTTCTAATGAAGTTCTCGATTTTCAGCTGGTTGGGCGTATAATCGTCCGGAAGCTGCGATTCCCAGTAGAGATTGGCCTTTTCGTTGCCCCATTTGATCATTTGTTCCACTTGTTCATCAGTCCATGCGTCCAAATCAACAGATTTGACCTTAGAGATGTGTGTGCCCATGCTTCTGTGAATCCCGGAGCATCTTATACAAATAAAACACCCAATGTTCCACGACGCCCACCGGGGATTCTTGGCTACTTTGCAGTCTGCGCACGACTTGTTGGCGTTTTCTTTCAGAAGCTGCTTGAGAATCTGCTTGTGCTTCTCTGAGTGTGTCTTTTTCGATGATGGCAACGCCGATGTTCTGTAACTCATGCTGACTTTTTAGTGACAACTGTTGATTTCACCAACGAATAGATAGGAAGTCGTCACGTGAAAAATCAACAATGCCAATCACGTGCAAATGCAGCAATAAAAGTGCATCAACTTGTGTCACGTGGCTGGCCCACTCGCCCAACACCAAGAGATAGACTCACCTCCAGGGATACAACAGAAGAACGTGCAATAGCTACTTTGTTTTAGGTGTTGATGAGCTCCGCTTCCACAGAAAGGCCTGTTCCAGTACGACCTGGTCTGATAGCGCGCTCTGCTTCACCCTCAGCCCCACCCTCGGCCCCACCCCCACTCACTTTGTCACAAGTAAAGCTCCATGACACACCAGAGGATCTATGGATGATTGTCTACAACAAAGTGTACGACGTCACTAAATTCGCCAAAGATCATCCAGGAGGGCGCGAGGTTCTTTTTGACTGCGGAGGCGTGGATGCCACCGAGGCCTTTGAAGACGTGGGCCACTCTGACGACGCCGTCAATCTCCTAGCACCTTTTTTCGTGGGGGATCTAGATCCCAAATACCACAAAGTGTACTCCCACATACGGACTCCCATCGATCTTTTGGAGCCCCTCTCGCATCAGCATTCGTGGCGCGAAAAACGCCCCGTCAAGACGAGCCGCACCTCGCGCAAAATGACCAAGCAGAAAAAGTTGCTTGTCGAAAGACTTGCAATTGCTTCTCTATGTACATTATCGTTCCTCGCATTTATTCTCTGTATTGGATTGCAACGCCTCAAATGGTCCGACCACCTTCAATCACACTAGTTTGATTTATTCCAATGGCGTTCTTTGGAGCTGGATACTCCGTATTTATTGTATGTATGAATATACTTATATTGCTTAAATAAAATTGATACAATCACCTACAACAATGTTGCAAAAAATATAAGCCCGATGCGGGGGTCGAACCCGCAACCTTTTGATGTCTTCACTAAGAGTCAAACGCTCTACCGATTGAGCTAACCAGGCAAGTAAAGAAGAGCCCGATGCGGGGGTCGAACCCGCAACCTTTTGATATCCTATCTAAGAGTCAAACGCTCTACCGATTGAGCTAACCAGGCTTTCTTGTTTCCATCTTTTTTCCGCTGCAAACATAAGTGACCTGGGCACGTGTTTGCAATCCCGTGATACTTTGCCAGTATGTGGAAACCACCGAGATCCTCCAAGGCGGGGCACTGCGGCCTGAGGGATTGTTTCGTTACGTTCTTCAGTATTTTATCATAGTCTTGACATACCCGGTATCTTGGGGCTGCGATCAATTGTAGATTTTTGAAGTCAGGTGAAAAAATGTTGCAGCGAGCTTGAAAATCAAAAATCGAAATTAACGCACGGTTATAAGAGGCATCGAGCAGTTACTTGTGAGTATGCTAACGATCCAACGACAGTTGGTCTTATCTATATCTCTAGTACTTACAGGTTTCCATGTTCAAGTAAAAAAGAATGCGCAAACCCGGAATCGAACCGGGGGCCCAACGATGGCAACGTTGGATTTTACCACTAAACCATTTGCGCTTCTGTTGTCTAAATTGAAGATAAAAACTTATTTAAGGAATTGTATAATATGAACAAGTAATCCACTCTTCCCTTGCCTGTAGATTCCGATATCGCGAGCTATCTGACTCCAACGACCCCGTCTCGGTTTATAATGATTGAATTAGCCGGACTTTTTGTGAATTGTCGCGAGTGGCCCTCTGACATAACCATTACTTACATCGGGCATATGTTGTAATATTCTAAATTTCCCGAATATAAAATCGAAAAAGCTTGTAAGTGGGAGCGTTAGCCTCCGCAGCTCAATCTACGATTACCCCCCAACCCCAAAGATACGATTATCATGTACGACTACTACCTGATTTGGACAGGGAATTTATCAGAATATTGCGAGCTAAAAAATATCTGCGACTGCGAAAAATCTTTGTAGGGCCGTTGAATTATTACGCTGTGTCTCGAGTCTTCTTGAAAGCCACAAGCAATCAATAAAGCTTTTCATACAACATACATTGTTCTCAAACAGGGGAAACTGTCATCAACCCATTCGGCTCTTGATATAATCAAAAGTCTATTAAAGTTCCATACTCGGCCTTCGTAGTCCGTCGAAGAAACGGGACTAACTGTGTAGCTACTGTATCGTGAATCGTATAGTATCAATCCCGTGTTACTCACGTGTATAATATAATTCCTATTACTATTTCAACAAGCCTTTATTAAGTACAGTGTGATGCGGTGGCTCAATGGTAGAGCATTGGATTCCAAACCCAAAGGTTGCAGGTTCAATTCCTGTCCGTGTCATTTATTTTTTTGAGATTCAAACTCATGGGAAGAAACTTTCGACTCGACAAGTATTTGTATCAATACCAGTGTAAGAATTGAAGATACTTATTCTTTTAATGAGTTAGCAAAAAAGATTGGGTGTTCTAATTGAGATTAGGATAAAAAAATATTCCGATACCGGGAGTCGAACCCGGGTCTGCTCGGTGAAAGCGAACCGTGCTAGCCGTTACACTATATCGGAGATTTCATATTCATAAAGTTTACTGAAAAAAGATAAGGGGGAATGCGGAAGCACGTGTAAATGGTGTGATCTCCTGCTTCTTGATAGTAAGCAATACAGCCACCAGGGGTATGCGAGATGCACAACAAGTAAATGCTTTCATGACGAGACCAGGGATTTAGAGCACATGACAGAAGGTGTTGGTTCATAATTGTACATTTATAAACTAGCCTAATGCACAATTTTGCGACTAGCAATTTTACACATAGTAGTACTTGATAATTACCAAGGGACCTATGCAATATCTTGTATTGTGTTAATAAATGGACCATATTTCAATAGATTCATGATCTGCGTCACTTGTAAATCACCTCTTGTTTCGGTGTGTGTGAAAGATTCGGGTAAAGATTTGTAGTAAACTCCAATCTTTCACTATCTGCAGTACGTCAAATCCAAATTGACATTCATCTGAAGGATCACTAGATATCGGTAAAGATGTCGGATGAGGAGTTCTACAGTGAGGAATCGTATGAATTCGAGTTCGAAGAGGACGATGATGAGGCAGAGGATGAGAATATTGCCGTCAATGAGGATAATGACGAGAATGATAGAGCGTCAGAAGACGAGGGAATCGTAAGTTGGATCAAAAGAGAAGGGCAGTAATTTGCCAGAATGTTTCCATATAGATTCTAGGATGTTCTTACTAACCCACAGGAACGAAGATACTACTCTGCAAAAGCCATGAAATTTGATGATACCGATATGGCAATAAAGTCTCTCCAATCACTTATCGACAGTTATCAAGACCAAGTGGATGACTCGGAAATTACCGATTGGATCTTCAAATCGTATAAGCAGCTTATGAAAATTAGTTTTCACAATTCGAAGCTCGAAGATTCTATACAGTATCTCACGAAAATACTTGAGTTGTTACCCAAGGTCAATAAGAACTATGGCGAGGAATCATTGAGTAGAATTATCAGTAACTATAGTGTATCGAACGATCAAAAGTTCATAGATAAGTTATATGATACGGTGTTGACGTTTTTGAACACATCCACCCTCACCAAAGGCTCAAATTACGACCGGTTGTGGATCAAAATCAGTCTTTACAAGTTGACTTCGCATTTGGATGACGGCGATTACGCAAGCTGTCCCAAATTAATCGAGTCAATCAATGCCAAGGTCGAGTCAGTGCCGCCCCAAGTAAAAAAATCGTACTCTCTAGACTTAATTGCGTTGGAAATACAGTATTATTCCGAGGTAAGTGAAGCTGAAGATAACGGCTCAAAGTACCCCAGCAACTTGCCCATTCTCAAGCAACTTTACCGCAAAAGTCTTGAAATAACCACCACCGTCACCCATCCCAAAATCTTGGGGAGAATCCGAGAATTTGGCGGAAAAATCCACTTTTATAGAGGTAATTTCGAGAAAGCAAGGTTGGAGTTTTACGAATCGTTCAACAATTATGATGAAGCTGGCTCTTCGCTTAAAAAGAGGGTGTTGAAGTACTTGATCTTGTGTTCTTTGTTGACAGAAAACCAGTTCAACCCGTTTGAATCTCAAGAAACTAGCACTTACTCGTCTTTGCCCGAATATTCCAATCTTTTGCAGCTTATTAAAGCGTATGACGGGCTCAATATCCGCAGTTTTGTAAACGTAGTCGAAAACATTAGACAAGAAAATGATCCTATGACCAAAGATGCTATATTTAATTATTCCATTGACCAAATATTGCACAATTTGAAGGTCAAATCCATTCTTAAGCTATTAAAAGCTTATCGTAGCATTAAATTTGAGAGTATCATAAAAAATTTCCATTTGTCGCAATCACAATTGGAAGACATTTTTATGCAATTGACCGTCGCAGGAAAAATGGGCAATATAAAGCTTGATTTTGTCAACCAAGTGATACTATCGGAGGCTCTGGAAGATGAATATTCGCAAGATATTTTTCCGTGTAATTTAAGTACTCGCGACATTTTCACCAACATGAAAATTGCAGACAATCTTTTGATTGAAGACTCTAACGAGAATGACTATGGAGACGGAATGGAGATAGATAGAGTAATCCATGAAGATCCAGAAGAGGATGATAGCGCCAATCTGGCGAGAGAAAGTAGAGTTCAAGGGTTCTTTTCTAGTGATATGAGAGGGCGAAACTCCGGGTTCAGTTTAAGAGTGTCTGAAAATAACGAAAGAACTTCGCGAATTTCCTCAACATCTGTCCAAAAAACTTCTGCATTATGTAAGCTACTTTTTGTGACTGAAGTTCCATCCAAAGATGTTGACTGGTATAGAATAATCGATCTCTGGTACAATAATCTTTTGAGTTGTATTCCCAAACCTGCCAAAGATCAGTTGAGCCAGAAAGACCAGATCGTTATCAAGCAGCGTAATGAGAACGTAATCAATAATGCTAGAAGAGATACTCAAGAGTATGGGCAAAATGGTCCTGATATCAATAACGTCCCAAATGGTGCTTCCGCCGAAGAAAACACTTCTTTAGATGACAACGAAAACGAACTTGAGTTGCAAATCCATAAGGTCGATTTGTTAGAGAACTGGACCAAGAGGCTTGGAGACTACTTTGATGGTGTACTTAAAATCACCTGAACTTACAAAGAATGCATATCATGTATATCAATAAATACTTTTAGGAAGAAAATGTATTATAGATATTATACCCAGTATCATAGAGTATTGCTGGATGTTGAGGAAATGGCTGCAACTTTTGGTGTGTAATTGTGGGACCGGGGCGTAAAATATGTACTGCTCTCTGAAAAAGTATTTAAGCTCGAAAGCTTTTTCCGTCTCACATTACTTACCATGCTCTTCACAAATGGTATGTGCAACAATACTGACTGTACAGTTTCATATGATTAATCATAATGCGTTATCGTCATGATGTATCCATTTTAACAATGTTTTCGGATACGTTTGAAATCAACTAACACCTACATGAAGAAACTGTCAGCTTTGCATAATCGAATCTTACTAACAAATAGAAAAGAAATATAGAGTAATTGGAAGTAGACCTGAAATAATAACGAAATAACGAAAGAATAAGTGACTGTAGAATCAAGAAAAATGAACTTGTAGAGCTCTTCCCGAAAAGTAGGTGTAGGCGCATTGCTAACAACCCTCCAATTGAGTTGAAGTATTGAAAATTGAAGTGATGAGTTATGGGAACCACATTCTAAGCTCTAATATGTTGAAACCCTCCTATGTGATTCTTCATACACTGATGTGTAAAAGATAAAAAATATGATTCCGCCCAGGATCGAACTGGGGACGTTCTGCGTGTTAAGCAGATGCCATAACCAACTAGACCACGGAACCATTTCTTGCAACGATGTGGAATTTTTGCTTGCTCATATGTTTTATTACAAATTGATTTCTAGCTAAACTTTATCGAGATTTGATTAAAATGCTTCAACGTATTAGACGGTATACTGTACATGTGAAAATCGGAATCAGGTGTCCCAAATCACTGTAACGTTCAAGAGAAGTGATAGGTGGATCGGAAAAGAGGCAAGACAGCTTAGGTGCGTTGGAATCGATACGTGATGTAGTGCATGGCTTGTTTCCTTGTTGCACCTTGCAGCCTAGTGTGGGTCACGCATTTTCGATGAAAAGACCCTTCTTTCGTCAAGCCCGACATCTTTATTTAATAGCCTGCAACAACTCCTCGAGTCACGTGTTTCGGTGGTGTTAAAATGTGGGTTTTTGCAGCCAAAATAAGCTATAGAGATGTGGGGCATTTAGAAAAGGAACAGTGGTTCGTGGCTCGGCAAAGCATATAAATATCAGAGATTACCACGATCAAGGAAAAAGTACGTGCGAGTCTCTTTACCCCTTGGCCATTGAATCGTTATTGACTTTAGATAGCTGATGACTGTTGGAAAACATCCCTTCTTTGGTTAATTTACATATTTATGATTAACTAACAAGTAAAAGACTACCGTAGTTTACACCAGGCAAATATTTATTGTAGAAATATGAAAATGAGCTTTTTCTTTTGAGGAAACAGCTTTTGAGAGAAGATTGAAAGAGAAGTTGACCTGAGTCGAAAGAGATTGGATTTTATAGTTACCTTGAGTTTATGTAGTGAAAGAGCTTCCAGACAAAGTCGGAATTCGTTTCAAGAAACAAGGGATAAAAAAAATCATCTTCCTTTTATGGTTGATGAACAGACGACGATTGCTCGAAAATGGGGGTAATAAACAAAGACTCGATGATCTCGGTGCGGAAATAATTGTACTAATATTTTATCACACTTAGATCAAGTAAGCCAATGGGATCAAAGCCAAAGCGAAGCTGGAGGCACCTAAGAAGCCAGCACCAGCTTCATAAGTGGTGACAGAAGCAACAGTGCTTGGGGCCCAAGATTGAGAGGTAGAGTTGTTAGGAGCTGGGGCAGCCGAGGTTGGAACTGGGACTGGAGCAGCAGTGGTTGGAGCAGCAGAAGAAGGAGCTGGGGCCTTAGATTCTGGTGCTGGTGCTGGGGCCTTGGATTCTGGTGCTGGTGCTGGTGCTGGTGCAGTAGCAGAAGAAGCAACTGGAGCAGCAGAGGTTGGGCAGACAGAAACAGTTTCGGTCTTGGTTTCAGTGGCCTTTTCAGTCTTGGTTTCAGTAACAGTGACGGTGACTGGAGCGGCGGAAGTAGGAGCTGGGGCTGGGGCCTTAGATTCAGGAGCTGGAGCTGGAGCAGACGAACCGGCTTCAGTAGAAGTAACGTAGATTTCTTCAGTAGTAGTAATGTCTTCAGAAGAAACTGGGGCTGGAGCTGGAGCTGGAGCCTTGGAAGTAGGAGCTGGAGCTGGAGCTTCAGAGGTTGGAGCCTCAGAAGATGGGGCTGGGGATGGAGCAACAGATGAAGCTGGAGCTACAGAAGATGGAGCAGATGAAGCTGGAGCTGCAGAAGATGGAGCAGACGAAGCTGGAGCAGTGCTGGAGACTTCAGTAAGAGGACACACAGTAGTGTAGACGGAAGTAGTTTCGTCAACAGTAACGGTGGTGACCTTAGTAGTCCATTGTTGAGAAGAAGAAGACTCGGCCTTTTCGGATTCGGATTCTGGACAGTAAGTTGAAGTGAGGGTAACTTCGGAGGAAACGGTGGTTGGACCAGCAGATTCAGATTCTGGGCAGTAGGTGGAAGTGAGGGTGACTTCCGATGAAACAGTGCTGGCGTAAGCGTAGGTACCGTTGGATGGGGCGGCAGTGGCAACGGCTGCAACAGCAGCGAGGGAGACTAATGAGGTTCTGACCATTTTTAAATTAACGAAAGTATAGAGTTGGGCTTGTGCTGAAGAACTAAAAAAACCAGCTACAGAATTGGGAATTCCATGCTATATATTTATACCATGCTGTGGTGCTACCTAGACAAACACTAAAATATTTGCGTGCCGGCGGTGGGCAAAGCTTTTCTCACAATATGCCGTGTTTACCTGAATTGCATATGTAACACTAAACTATACTATGGCTTGGAAGATCTCGAGAAAGTATTGTCGATGCGCAAATGTCAAAAGGTAAACAAGACGTACAGCAAGGGCATTGTTTGTTGTGAGACGATCAAAATTGATGCCGCGACACGGTATCGACAATAGGGGCAGCACTCATAATATGACAAGAACAAAAAAAAAAAAGCACTCTCAAAAGGGACACGGTCGCGATTGGCTTAGGTCATGGATCTCCATTGAGTAGAAGAACAAGAGGTAATTCCTAGCAAATAGATTGTAAAACTAGCTGAGTTGCTACTTGAGCTTCTACGTAGCCAGTTTAAACTTAAATGTAATTATGTCATTCTTTAATTGGCCCGGGCGAACCCTTTATGTTTGGATATTTTATTCGACAAACTGTTATGACGCGGTATGTTGCGTCGGGTAATCGTTTAGAGACCAATACCGAGAATTAGACGACAAAACTGGGGTAATGAGAAGAAAAAAAAAAATCCACAATTCTTAGCTAACCCAATGGGATGTCTCCATGCAAAAACTATTGTTATTAGCATTGACTAGCTAGTGAAATAAAATTGGATCTTGGAAGAGTATTGTCTGGGCATTTAGAGTTGGGTCTGAAGTCCCACACCCATTTGTTGTAGATGTATTTAATGACGTAGATGCAGAGAATGCGAACTTTAGTAGTTAAGCGTGTAACTAGGATGTTAGAGACTGCTGCAGCTACAGTATAGAGCGTCCAGTAGTGTCATAAATTGACGAGAATTATGAATGAAAGTGTACTTGAGATGCTCACGTATAAATAATTAGTTAGGTGTTTTTGAAATAATTTGCTAAAATTCTAACAAATTGCATCCATAAGCAATGTTTCCGCGTTACTAGTTACTCGCAACACAGCCTTGATGCGGTACTACTTTACATCATGAACCCTTGTTTCGGACACTGATGGACCGTTGCCTGTTTCGGCCGTTCTTATACTGCATATAGACAGGTACACGGTCGTGGAACACGGTATCAGACACGACTGTCAATACCCCCTTGCCAACGGACGGTGGTATGGACCCTGTGGTCATTGCCGAGCAACAAGTGAATAGCGCCGAGTATGAAACAAGTGGCCTCGCCAGTCAGTGCAATTTCGGAGTCTTGCGAGTCTATCTTCATAATGCTGCTTTTTGGATCTGTCAATGTTACATAATATATCAAAATATTTTTTGGGTGATGCACGTGTTTTTTGCAGCTATCTTGTCGAAACCATGCTATTGTTCAAAGATAAGATTAGTTAGAAATTGTTTTTTTAAGCAGCAACCACAATATGATGTAGTGCATTCAGTGTAGGAAGTCATGTGGCTTTAAACGAACGAGGGGATGACTATAGTACGATCACTGTTAGAATCCAACGTGAGTATTCAATATCAATCTTAATGCTACACTTGATAAAATAATACAATATCAATTGAAAACCAGAAATTGTTACTTATAGAAGAATGATTAAAAGCCAAAAATGTACAGACGAAAGTCAAAGGGAATATACAGAAAGTATTGAAACAAGAAAGGTCTAGCATTGGAACAGGACAGAGAAGAACTGAATTGAAAAGTACACTCATGCTGGTGAAATTAAAGCATGTAGGCCAATGGAACCAAAACGAAAGCAGCCAAGGAACCAACCTTAGCAGCACCATTACCGTAGGTAGAAATGGAAACTGGAGCAACAGTTCCGGTTGGCTTGGTGCTCTGGGTGGTTGGAACAGGGGCAGGAGCAACAGTTCCGGTTGGCGTGACGGTAGGTGTGGTTGGAGCAGGAGCAGGAGCTTTAGATTCAGCTGCAACGGTGGTATGCACGGTGGTGTAGGTAGATCCAGACTTGGTGACTACTTCAGTGACAGTAGTTGATTTAGAAGCTGGAGCAGGACCTGGAGCTGGGCCAGTAGAAGCAGGAGCTGGACCTGGACCTGGAGCAGGGGCCTTGGAGGTTGGGACAGGACCTGGAGCAGGAGCAGTTCCGGTAGCTTCAGAAGAGACTGGACAGTAGGTGGTGTAAATAGTGGTTTCACCGTTGATGTAGGCAGTGGTGAGACCAGCGGTGGCTGGAACAGTCTTTTCAGTACACTTGTTGTCGGAACAAGAAGTGACAGTAATGACAGTAGTGTGGGCCTTGGTAGCGGTAGAAGTAGCGGTGGCTTCGGTGACAGGACAGTAGGTAGTGTAAATGGTGGTTTCACCGTTAAGAGTAGCAGTGGTGACACCAGGAGTAGCAGGGACGGTCTTCTCGGTACACTTGTTGTCGGAACAAGAAGTGACGGTTATGACGGTGGTTTGAACTTTGGTAGCGGTGGCAGTTTCTCCGGATTTGGCAGGAGAGGTGGTGACAGGACCAACAGCACTTCCACTGCTAGAGGTTGGAGCAGCGTCGACTACTTCGAACTTGAACGCATCGCCGGCACCTTCAACAGGCTTACCATCAATTTTCTTTAATGATTCGATAAAGTCGGATTTTTCATCTCTGCTAACCAAAGTGGTTTTTCCCAACAATCTCTTTCTGATGGCAGAAGTGGAGTTGGCGGCTGGGTGCTTTTCAGAATCCACCTCAAAAAGTGAAACAGCGGCTTGTCTATACAAAGCAGCAGCAGGAATATCAATGATTCTACCAGCACTGCCGATATCGTTGAAGAACTTGACACCTTCAGCAATAGCGTAGTAGAAGGTGGCTTCGTAATCCTCTGGAGAAGAGTAATCGAAAACTGTTGGCAAGCTCTGAGGAATTGTGAATGGACACACACCGGTGTCCAAATCAACGGTTGCAACAGTGACACCACCAACCTTACAATCAACGTTTGCAGCGTAGATGGTAGATATGATAGAAGCAGCAGCAGATAATGAGATAAATCTGACCATAGTAGCGAATGTGGTTCTGGAATTGGTTGTACTATTTCAGTTACAAGTTAAGGGAACAACCAGCCTGTTATATAGCTGAAGATTACTCTGGAAGGATATGAGATTTGGGCGCAAAAAGCAGCGCCTAGGCAACTAATGCACGTCGCGCAAATTTGGACGAATTATTATATCTCGGGGCCGAAATAGCAGCTGCTTAGTGATAGAGCACCACCCAAGTTGTGTGTTGAGGTACATGTGGTGAGAAAATACTGAGTAAGAGTTTGTAATTAGACTTTCATGCATAAAAAATAAAATGTAAGTGCGCCTGATTATTTTTCGAGCGTATCTGTCTTGGGAAGATCTGACTCAAACGGGCGTTGGGGAGATGGGAAAATGCACTAGAAGAAAAATGGAATCCAAATGCTGTGAATTAAGATTTTAAATGAGGCTGTCTTCAGCTTATAGTTGAATTAAAAATTAACTACGAAGCAGGATTTATTATGCCAGATACAAATCGCCTACTCAACTGTGTAAATGATCAGCTCGTATTTGCCTATACACTCCCATCCTTTGCTGATTGGATCGGCAGAGAATTGCTCAAACGTGCTGATCCTCAACTTTTCCGCATTTGCTATCATCGCGAAAAACTACCATTTCGTGGTGTGAACCATCGAAATGTTTGTGCCACCTACTAAACGACGATCATTCCACATTCCTATAGAAAATGATAAGCTCGTATTGGCTTCCTACCGGCCATGTGGAACTTGGGATGAACGCTTACACCAAGAAAGATGCAATTGACTAGCTCATTGGCTCTATAATTGCATACGTTCAAAAAAGGCTAAGCCTCTTCACGGATAACCTACCATGTGCAATCTCCCAGATTTAAAGTTTATTCTATAAGGTAACTTCATGTCAGGCCCCATCAAAATTCGCAGTTCTTTTATCTCCAAGTACTGGGCTGCAACTGGTTTAAGGCATGTCTCGAAACCACCAAGGTCGATCACAAGTAGCGCGCACGAAATTGGTCAAGCACCTTGGCCGCCATAGGAGCTTTTAGTATCTGCGTATATCTGTTCGTAATTATCGAGCTAATATAATTAATAATATAATTAACTCACGTGGGAGTTACTACATGAATTCGGGGCAGTTGGGTGCAGTCAAAAGATGAGACATCGCCGTTACAACCTTACTGTTGAAATACTTGAACAATTTCACCAAGCTTGTTGTTGCTAACTCCTTGAGCTATATAGCGGACTACGGCTTCTTATCCCAATTGCAACAAAACCTTAAAAATCTCAAATGGCTTGGCGAAAATATTTTTAGATAATGCACCATGCAAATTGTACTACGCACCGGAACTTGTAACCAAAACGTATATCGTAGAATAAATAGATCTTGGCGAATAAACACCTCTTGAGACACTTCGTGAGTTTAATCGTCTGAGGTTGATGTTAACACGAACGCTAATATAGATCATTATACGAAAAGTTTTCAATTTGCAACACTAAAACAAAAAAAATCTTAAAAATAGAAATTTGAGTGCCTTGGCACAACCCTTCCGTCCAGTGGCTTAGATAGGATTTCATTTCATATTGGTGGGTAATTTAGCTTTTGATTTCGATTTATGAGTGCACCTCACGTTTTGCTTTGTTGTGATAAATAAAGTACGGCGCAGAGAACAAACTCACAAAGATGCGAACAATTTCTTTACGGATTGTTACATTCCGTTCGCTAATTACGGGATTGTATAAAGATTCCAACGACAACATTGAAATATTATTAGTCATAGCAAATACATGGGTTAGGTTTCTTGAAACTAACAGTTTCTCGATTTGATTTTTTCTGGTAGATCGGTCTTCCACCAAAGTGACTTGAAGGGGCGCTGCATTGGCAACGTAAACAAACCCCCTTTACACTGACCGCGACGGTGCTTGCAAATCTTACTGTTTGGTTGTGAACACCGAAAAATAAATGCGAGAAAAAAATAATGCTTAGCAGATTTTGAGCTTGTTTTATAGTATCCCCAATTCACCCCTACGTTCACAATGTTACTAAAAGCCAGAGAAGACTTGATAATGTAGTTCATCTATTATTTGCGAACTAGCCTAACTGAACTAATTAAACGAACAAAAAATGATATGGGGTTAGGGGGGGGGGGGGAGCCCAAAAGTTGGGCCAAAATGCTTGCTTAACAGCAACTATAGATATCCGTTTACGATTGAACTTTAGAAGCAATGATTGGCCAGCTCTCGAGTTGAGTTCATGTTGGGTTCGGTTCTACTTGCTATGTAGATGGGAAGGTGCGGAATTATCGTTGATAACATTCGATTTTCTGACGTAAGCAAACATAACGGCGTGTTCGGAGTTCGCACTCTAGTTAATCAGCATGCCTGAAGATTTGCGCGGAGCGCTGGTTTGTAGAACTTTAACCAGATCTAAATATTTAATGTGCATGATGCATATGTTGTAAGCGCCAACCAGCACTTGACTCAAGTCCACCTGACTAATTTCAAGCTTGTATTCCACACATGTCGGAGGCGTTTCCAAATCAGATGTTATCATTTCTCAAAGCAGCTCCCGAGAAGTACACTAAAATAACATCCGAGCACAACACATCTTATGTATTTTTAGAAGTCGCCTTTCCCTTGACAGTTTTGGTGTAAATTTGCGACCTCCTCACATTATCAAAAAAATACTACTTGGATGTGCGTGTTGGCCGAGCCCCTAACCATGCATTTTGACGTGGCCCCGCAACGCGAATTATGTAACACGAATGCAAGTTCCAAGGAACTTGGGCTGAATAGGAACGAGATATGGAGTAAATAGTGTCTAAATATTCGAAAAGTTACGAGAAATGGTGTGGATGACTGTATATTAAAGTTATTACACTGACTGAAGTACTATATTTGCGGCTATAGTTCCCATCTTAAGACACCTATGTTAATGTGGATGTGGTGTACGAAAAAAAGGCCCCCCACTTGGCGGAAAAGTATAATCCAGAGATTGCTCCAGGGAACCACAATAAAACCGAAGTAACTAAAACGGAACCAAAATAACTAAATCGTCAATAGACAGAAATGCCAAGAAATGTGGGGGGATCGTGAAGTGATGTTGGGAGGAAGTAGCGTAATCAAGGGTTGAAATCGGCCAACTTCTTGCCGTCTTTGTGGGTTTCGTCGATTGCCCAGTCATCTACTCCGGACCAATCCACTTGGATCTGTCTCAATTGTGACATATCGGTGTTTTTCAAGAACTGAGGTCTTTCTTTTTGCCATTCTGTCTGTACATCGTCGAATGCCTTATTCCACACTTTGTCGTAGACCTTTTTGATCTTTGCCTCTTCCTTCTGTCTGATTTCCTCTAGAGCCATCCATTCCATGTGCTTCAAATCATCACTCGACGGTTCGTAGATGTGCCAAATGACGTAATGCGGCAACCCTATGACCGAGTAGCCCATCTTCTTGCTTAGTTTACCAAAGGCTTCGGTTTCGGCGTGCTTCTCAAAAGAGAAGGCGGGGAAATGAGACCCCGTACGGAAAACCTTCGCTTTAGTAAGAATAGAGACACCTCCGATTCCGTCCAACTCCATTTCCACTTCGGGGTCGCCGTATGGATCTCTCAAGTATGCCAAATGTGGTCTCCATGTTTGATACTCCACGTAACCTTCTACTATACACGCATCTTCTCCCAAAGTTTCGGCCAATTGAAGCCCTCCATCGGACTCTTGCCATGAATTAAGATCATACGGTTGCTGGTTTCCTAACCAGTCAGGCAAGGGCCTCCATACGTTTGGCACAATCACGTCTTTATCGTGGTGCATCAAGTCTTCCAAAATTGTTGGGGGCACTGTTTCCACATCTGCATCTCTCCAGTACACAAACGAGTGGTATGGCTTGAGAGCCACAGTCCATAACCAATTTCTGGCCCGCGCCATCAATTTTCTACGTGGGCCTTGTGCTGCAAAGCCGTGTCTATCTGAAAACCCCTGACCGATGATCTGGCCAAAGTCCTTTTCGAAAATCTCGATTTCCCCAAACCTCATATTAGGGTTGGGATCACTTTGAATCTCATTCAAGTGCTTTTTGAGCGCTCCCATGGTGTCATCGGAAGAGTCCGATACCAAGAATGCCAAGTCTATCAAGGGGTGTGGGTACGTCAAGTTTTTCATATGGCCAAAGAACATCGGCAAATGGGCTGCTGCATCTCTTAAAGGCACGCAAAATAATACGCGCTCATCGCGTTGCCAACCGTTGGCTGTTCCGCTGTATTCAGCCAAATCAAAGTACTGTACGCTGGGTATGGCGGAGAAATCAGGCGAGTAGAGTGCGTGCAATGCGGGCGAAACTATCGACCGTATGGCACCCAAAATTATAACTAGTAATACAATAGCCGCTATGACCTTGGCTTTGAGCGATCCACTGGATTTGGGTGGGTATTTGGTCTTTTCAGGCTTCTGGCCTGGCTCGTATTCGTAGGGCGTCATCTGGATAGAATGTGCCATGTTAATTTTTCCGTAATTGAATCGTTCTTTTTTTGCCTAATAAAAATCGGGCGTACAGCTTGTGGTGACTTGGGACTGGTGAAAATGTCACTGTTGAATCAATGGGTATAATTCAGGTGCACTATGTAGGTGTGTGTGTAGTCGGCGAGGGGCAATAAATTCCAGACAATCAAGCGGTGACTTGGGCTGGAAGCTCTATACGAAGTACTGCACTGAAATGGATGCCAAATCAACCTTGTTTATAGCTATACTGGCGGGACGAGATATCCTTCAACGTCGTGGAATCAAACAAACGAGTCCGAAAATTTGAGGAGCGTGTCACGTGAACAAAACAAACGTATACGATCTGTCAAGCTGCCGGGCACGTGACAGCAGGGTATTGTTCAGCAAGGAGAAGATAAGTTTGAAGAGTTGGGGTGGGAAGACTGTAGGATGATGAGTGGCTGAGCGTTAGGATATGTCATTCGGCGAGTAAATGATATTGGTGCTGCAAAAATCATTAGCCTTTTAGGTTATCGTGTTCTAGGAGAAGTTGCAAGTCAGCCGCACCTCTCTAAACTATAAAATCCTATAAATTACACTGTAAATTACACAATAAATCACACTAAATATTACACTGATATTACACTATAGAGATCCGAGTACTTAATAGTTTCGATGTGCCTGAAATTGTGCCCCCTGCTACTTTAAGTAAATTTGTTGCAAGCAATACTCTCTGACGGACCATAATCCCCCTCTGGAATAGACTATATTTAATAAATAGATTTTAAATGGTAACAGATATACTAGAAATGAGACCCAGCCTAGCAAGCATTCTTCAACCAGCACCATCTAAAACAGGACCTGCTGCAGGTGTTTCTGTCGGCTCCGCAAAGACAAATTGGAGTCTTCGCTTCAATTGACGTGCTTAGCTTACGCTAACTAGCGAAAAACCTATTAAACTCAACTTCATTTAAATGACAGTTAAAAAATTCGATACTCATAACAACCAATCATTAGATTCAATTGAGATCTTGGATCGTAAGAATGGTAAAGGCTATACCATTTATTGAAAGATCCCGAGTATTTACACTTAATATGCGCTGTGCTACTTTATAATATCGTTATGCAAGAAATTTGCAGCCATTATTAAATATTTGGTCAGATCTTCAGATTTTTACTCTGATTAATATAATAATATTTATGTATTCTAGGATGTTTACATAACAGACACCACGGAGGTACCGTCCTGGAATCTCGTCCTAAATACTCTATTTGCATTGGTGAACATACCCTCTTTCAATGACACCACAATGAACTGCGATCCCTTGAACCGTGTCTTGATCAAGTGGCCTATATTCTGGGTATGTGACAAGTCCAAAGCGGCATCGACCTCATCCAAAATATACATGGGCGCAGGCTTGAACTGAAGCAACGCCATGATCAACGACAACGCAATCAACGACCGCTGGCCTCCGGACAATTCCACCAAACTCTCCTTCCACACCTCCCCGAGCTTAACCTTGACCTCCAACCCGTGTGTCACGTCCATCATGTTGACTGGCACCAACTTGGCAAACGATCCCGGCAACAAGTCAGAGAAAATCTGGCCAAAGTCCACAGAAACCTTTTGATACGTGCTATTTAAAGTGTCCCTCTTGTACCCATTCAACTTGTCGATGGTGTTAACGATCTTAGTCTTGTCCTTTTCAATGGTTTTGACCATGGTTTTTAAGGACGCTTCTTTCTTCTCTACGTTGTCAATCATGCTCATGATATTGACATTGACCTTTCTCTTCATGCTCTGGAACTTTTCCTCGAGCACCGCCAATTGGCCGTAGCACTCATCCAAATTGATATTAGGATACTGCTGAATGAGATTGTCCAAGATGTTGGCGTCGGTGACCCAGTCATGGTTTAGTATTATTTCATCCAAACCGGCCCTTAACTTCTTTGTTATACTGCTTGACTTTTCAAGCTCATGACTGAGTTTTTGGGCCTCGAGCTTGTGCTGGTTTAGCGTCTCGTTTTTCACCTTTAAAATCCTTACAAGCTCGTTAATTTCGTCGTCCAAGCCAAGCAAATTGGCCTTTTCTTCATCCAATTCCACCTTCACAAGCGCAAGACTTTCTCCTAATTCCTCAATCCTGAGACTAGAGTCTTGGCCTTTCTTTTCAAGCTCAGCACGTAGAGATTCATTGTTTTTAAGAGACTCATTCAAATTGGCTAGCTCCGTTTTTTCCTGTTCGTTTTCTATTTGCATGGCCTGGAACTTGTCAGTTTGGGCTTCAAGTTTGGACTGTTTTGCAGCCAACTCTTTTTTCAACTGGCCAATCTCCAGCTTCAAGTCATTCAATTTGGAGCCTTTATTTTGACTAAATTCCTGGATATCCTTTTCGATTTTGGCGATTTCCACCTCGTACACTTGACAATTGTGCTGGTGTTTCTCTATTTCCTGGGTTAACTTTGCAATTTCATTTTCATTGGCTTCGTTCTGCTTCAAAATTATCGACGAAGAATTGCTTTCCAACTTCTTTTCCAAAAGAGAAAGCTCGTATTTCCGCAAATTGATATCATTTTGTAGCGATTTGGTGCCATTGACTACATTTTCCATTCTACTCAACTCTTGTCTCACCTGGTGCAATTTTCCATTGATTTCTCCGAGTTTTTTGCTTACGGTGTTGAATTTCTGGATCTTGATCAAGATAGACGAGTCGTTTTTACGCAGGCCTCCTGAAAGGTTACCTTCAGGATCATAAATATCACCCTCCAAGGTTATAGATCGGGATCTGATTTTGGGATCAAACGTGATGGTTTTGGCGGTTTGGGGGTCCTGGCATATAAACGTGGTGCCAAAGATATATTCCATGGCCTTGACCAATTCCAGCTCGAAATCGATCAAGTTTATGGCCAAATCCACCTTGTTGGGAGTCAATTGTTTGGCATATTCTATTACTTGGGGATCTACTGACCTGGCACTGATTTTGTCAAGCGGAATAATAGTGACTCTACGCTTCAACTGGCCTCTTTCTAATAACTGCGAGGCCACTTCTGAGGTATCCACAATTACGTTATAGAGCCTATTACCAGCACATATCTGAAGAGCCAACGCTTTATCGTTAGACGATTCAGGTAAATTAAATAGCTGCGCCGCTATACCACGAACGTGGCTGTCATTAAAAGAAGGTGAAGGCCTGGAATAATTGAATCCAATATTACCTATTCCTCTTTCCATGTAATTGAGATCTGCCGTCAAACGACTCGACTGGCTGGCCAAGTCTGCTTCTTGGTTGCGAAGCTGGTTAATTGTATCTGGATCAAACCCTAATTTCGAGCTTAATTCGGCCTCCATACCATTGATTTCATTTCTATACCGCAGAACTTCTTTGCAAAGAGCTTCGTTTTCGGCCCGTGCTTTCTCCAATTTAATACGGTCGTTAGAAATCTGTTGTTTCAAGTGGGTTATTTTGAGATTAGATGTTTTGATATAATTTTGACTCGTATTTAACTTCTCTTTTGCCTCATTCAACTGCGCAGAATAGCCTGTACTGATATTACCAGTCAGAGATACACCGGTAGATAATGTCGAAAGAAGCTCTTCTTTACGATTGAACTCATTTTTCAAGTCGCTAAGTTCTTGGTTGGCCTTGTTGAATGTACTTTCCAACCTGCTATATTCTTCCAGGTTTTTCCTTAAAACCTTCTCTAATTGAAGTATTTGAGACTCAATCTGGGCCTTTTTCTGCGTCTCATCCCGCAAATTCTCAAGAACTATATCTTTAGAAGTACTAAGTCGTGTTATCTCGTTGGTTAATTGAGATTCTCTATGCTCCAATTCCTTTAGCTTTCCATCATTATGAAGCTCTGCCTCCCTTTGAAGTTTGACTTGATTGAGATCATCGTTCAAGTTGCTGATTTCCGCTGCTAGTTTATCGTTTTCGGCATTGAGAAACTCTAATCTAGTCTCATGCTGATTAAGAGAATTGGTATGGTTGGTGAAGTTCCGACTCAACTTCAAATAATCATGCGCAGCCACGATTCGGCCCAACTTTTCCAAGTCGATTTGGGTCTGCTGGAATTCCAAGAAATTCCGTTTTTCGTTCCGAAGTTTCTCCAATTTGGGCTCAATTTCTTCGGCCAAAAGATTGCGGATTTCAGTCAACTTGGCTTCCTTTTTGGCCATGGTTTTCTGCGCCTTATCCTTACGTTCTTCAAACGTTCGGGTCCCTGCTGCTTCTTCTATCAACGACAAGATCTCCGCTGGTTTCATATTAAGAACTTTGGTGATTTTTCCCTGCATGATCAAAAAATTGGGATTATTGATATTGAGTTGCACCGACTGGAACAAGTTTAGGACTGTTTGCTGCTGAGCCTTGTGACCGTTGATCAAGTACTTGGAGCTTCCTCCCAAGATTATTTGACGGGTTACAGAGATGGTGGAGCAGTTTTCAAAGCCAATAGGCGACTTGGAAATCTCGTTATTGTTGAATACTATGGTCACACTTGCCTTGGTGACACCGGCCTGGCCACGTTTATAGATCAAGTCCTGGAGATTGGAAGCACGAACAGTCGACATCGACGCTATGCCTAGAACAAAACATATGGCGTCGAGAATATTGGATTTTCCTGAACCGTTAAGACCGGTGATGGCATTAAACTGGTGGTCCCATCCAGATATGACTGTACGAGTAGCATAAGATTTGAATCCGTCAATGATAAGCTCTTCCACTTTCATAATAAACAATGAGCACTGAAAAGATATGAAATGTAATCACTGAAAAACTATGATTTGGATAATAACAATTCTGAGTTGTTAGTTGAAACTACGGATGATGTCAAATCGAAGGTCTCTTTTAGTAATCAGTATTTTGATAAGTAGTAGATCGGCTGTGATATGACTTGAATTGATTATAAGTGAATATGAATATTTCAAGCAGTATTATAAATGATCAAATCAGTGGATATTCAGTGGATATTCAGTGGATATTGACTATAGGTTGATTGTAAGTTGTGTTGTGGATTATAATTGTGGATATGTTGTGTTTAATAGTGTCAAGCAGTGATAAACAGGAATATCAATGTAGGTGTAAAGTATTGATCCCTCAAGCCACTTATAATATGGTATTAACGTGGTGATTCTCACAATCTAGATCAGTTGGTTCTTATAGTGTAGATCACTCGGTAGTACTCTTGGTAGTTCTAGTAGTTTACCAGTTATTTCAATTCTGGTTATTTAGTGGATAGTATAGTAGTTTGACAACTTACGTGTAGACTATATCAATCTACCAATCAATCCTAGTATGCTCTAGTAGTACTTTAGTAAACTTGTCTATTGTTTATATTTATTTACTGATTTGAGATGAATATTTTAGCGCGTTTTTCACGCAACCAAAAATTGATAGAAGCAGCAGAGCGTAATCGTAATCACACAGCCAACTATACCAAAAAGCCACATACTGGTGTTTAAAGGCCCTTTTACCCAAGATACTTTCACCAAAAAATAGGCCAGTCTTTGTTTGCCGATTTTTTTGTGTTCATTTGGTGGTTTGGCCGTCTCATCTCATCTCATCATCTCATCATCTCATCAACTATGAAGTCTATAAAGTCTATACGGTTCCGATCTCAGGCGGTTAAACCCAACCGTAAAACCAAGTTTATTCCTGACGAACTAAAACAACGTCATAAACAGTTCTACAAGCCCGATATTGCCACCAAGAATGCCTCTAGCAACCACGGGCTTCTCAAAAACCTCCTCAAGTCGACAGGAAAAAACTATAATAAAACAAGAGGCAACTACTATGATCCGGCCAACGCAAAGTTGAACTTGTCTCTCAATAATGCGGTTTTATTTGACAAAATAGCTAAAGACACGAAGGATAGGACGACCAAGAGGTTTGAGATTCCCGGCAAAACGTGGCGCCAGCGGCTCCAAAGTGCTACAAACATCAAGATAGATGCTTCTTCACTTGCACGCATAAAGAAAGATATCCATACCGCCATAACCAAAGCTACTATCTCGGCTGACGTGGTCAACGACTCGATCAATATCGGCGACTTGGTAACCTTACACGACGACAACGTCAATCTCTATCTTGTGGTAGAGATCCCACAACAGTTGGGGTCTTCATCGTACACTTTTGTGAATAACGAGGGCGAAGTGTTTTATGCCCAGCGGTCGGCCATAAAACTCCGGTTTCCCAGCGTAATCCCCAAAAAATACTATCCAGTTGTGAGCACGTTTGTTCAGTTAGAACAGAAGTATAAGGATATCGCGCCTATAGGAGTGGCTAACGATAAACTCACAAGGTCCATAGAGAGTTTGCCAGAGGAAATGAAAGACCAAAAAGAGCCTATAAATGACTCCAAAGAAGGGGATTCAATGGGAGTTAGTGATGACTTTTTGGTGGCTCAAGCATCGGCGCAGTTTCTCACCAATTCTAACGTGAATACCTATATGGTGCCCATAGAAGCACGGTCGATATACTCTAGTGCCTTAACAGAAGTGTCTATTCGTACATTCAACCAGCTTTCTAGTGTTAATGCCAAGCTCGAGGTGTTGCATCGTCAGCTCCAGTACGACCACAGCGGCGACCTTATTAATACTCCAAGAACAGTATCAATATTTGAGATCCTCTACCGTTTGGAGAATCTTGACACCACTTTGAAAGAACCACCAGCTATTTCTCGCCTTGGAACTCCGCTCTCTACACCGTACGACTTTGAATCTCATCAGTACCATATTCTGACCTTTTTGGCGTTGATAATTTCTCTCCGGAAACAGGCCCGTTTGTGGAATATCGACAGGTATAACAAGAGCTTTCCGCCCACCAGCGTGACGGTATTGCCTATTCAAAACGTCGAGCTTATTCACAATGTGGTTAGGCATTTGAAGTTCAAGAAGGGGGATGTACAGTTTGCAAACTATTTTAGTAGCGTCGCCAGCGGAGATTCAGGTGCTTCAAAACCTAAATATTACCACGAAATCGTCCGCATGTTCAAAGACTATATCATAGGAAATTTCACCAGCGACCCTGTCTTGGAAACTCTCTTGGTTTCTATTATCCGGTTGATCGACACCAAAATGGAACGGCCCTCTTCAGTTTACTCGTACGAATACTCAAAGGCCAGAGCGTATGATATTTTGAATTGTCTTGAGAAGTCCACCGGATTAGTCAACCCCAGCAAATGGTCTAACCTGCTCAAGATTGCAGACGACCACAGCGTAATGACCCGTCTCAGCTCGGAGTATTTTGACCTTGTAGATCAACAGACAAGCCCTGAATTGCTGTCCCTGTTGGACGATTTCACTGCTTCAGACCCATTAGGTTCGATCAGGGAAAAATTCGAAGCTCCAGTGTATTGTATAGATTCAGCTTCTGCACACGAGATCGACGACGGGATCTCTATCCATTCCAACAACGACAAGTACGTCATCTCCACTCATATTGCTGATCCCGGCTCGTACATTAAACCGTTCTCTACGATCAGTGCCATTGCTTTTGGTAAAGCAAGAACAACTTATTTGCCAGAAGGACCGTCGATGATGCTTCCTAAAGTAATGGCCGATCTTTCAGGATTAGGAGTAGACGGCAGAGAAACCAGGACGTTTGTTGTCCAGTACAAGCTAGACAAGGCACTTGTAGACCAGTATATTGCCAACCAAGACAGTGTTGGCGAAGAATTAATGAATGCTGTGCAGAGCCAGATCTCATCTTCCGTCGAAATCAAGGCTGGTTTGGCTGCGAACTTTCCCCACGGATATACCTATGATAAAGTAGACCTGCTTCTTCGAGACGAGGCCAAGATCACCGCTTTCAAACAGAACAGGTCGAGCGATATCCACTTCGACAACTTATACCGTCTCTACAGCATCTCCACCATCTTGAACCGTATCAGAATCGTTCAAGGCCAAGGCACCCAGTTTCTGATGAGCCGGTCGTCGCTTACAGTCTCAGAGACTGGCGACGTCCAAGAAGCATCTCTGCTTAAACGTATTGAAAACGGCTACGAAATGGCGCTTGCAAACACAAACCAGACCATTCTGATCGTAAGTGATTCGGCGCAGAGCTCGGACTCCCGCTCGCAGCTCCTTGTTTCGGAGTTCATGATCATGGCCAACCACTGTAGTGCTACGTACGCCCGCGATAACGCCATAGATATCATCTTCCGGTCACAAGAAATGGCATTATCTGACCCGGTCAGAACCAGTATCAACGAAATCGTAGCCACAAGCGTGCAAAACAAGCGGCGCATCTCTGAAGAAGATTTGAGCAAGATCTTGTCTGTTCTTACCGGTGCCAAGACCCACGATAAACCCAAGCGGCACGAGTCTTTAGGGGTCAGCTGCTACACCAATGTGACCTCTCCCTTACGTAGATACACCGATATTCTCAACCATTGGAGCTTCCATGAGCATATGTTGAAAAAGAGCACTAGTCCCTTTAAGTCAAGGTTACAGTACATCGGAAACCACCTCCAGACCACCGAGCTCATCAATAACCAGATCCAGCGCTTCTCACTCAAGTTCTGGGAGGGCGTGTTCTTCGTAGAGTACTTGAAAATGCTCCCCCATCTTAAGCCCGAGGACCAAATCAAGTTTAGAGTCTTGATCAAATCCAATCCAAAGATGGGCAGTTTTGTTTCGGTGGACTTGCTTGGGTTCAACAATTTACGGACCAAGTTGGAAATCAACCCCAAGCTCATGAAGGACTTTAGCGAGGGAAATATAAAGGTGGGCCAGGTGGTGGACTCACCCAACATCAAGATATCTCGTGTTGACTTTATAGAGGACGAGTTGGTCTTGGAGTATAATTGACCATCAAACCATTGTAAATAGTGTAAATAGAAAATGATAGAATAAGTATAATTGATTGATTGTTTTTGTAATTATATATAGACAATTTATAGAAAAGAATAGAGACATTAAAGTGAAAAATTAGAAAAATTCATTTAAAGGTTGGCCGTGCTAGTATGAACTTGGTGGTATGACATTACAGGTTGTGACTCGGGAAGCTTTTTTTTACCAACGCGATCATGGATTTGCAGCCAAATCTTCCAGTTCTGGCAATTTGCAGCCACGAAAATGCCACAAGGGATTAAAAATAGATGCTGCATTAGTTGAATAGATTTGTAGGGCACTGGATGATGGGTCTAGTATCCAGATGTTTTTATTACCATGTCTATAATGTTCCTATATAGTCTCAACCAAAGTGTTGGTGTGCATTTTATTGCGCAGTTTTTATGTATTTTATGCCCACTTGCCTATCAAAGCCATCGCCGCGCCACCAACACACATCAACGCGAATGCCTTCAAGGATTCACACATGGCGTTATTTCCCTTGAACTCGCGCGAAAACAAAAAGTCGTACGCCATGAGTTCCACCAAACTGTTGTAGATCAACACGCCCCCGCACAACGCATCAAACACTCCGGTGGTGATCAACGCGGTGCGCGACCCGGGTGGGTATGTCTGCCGAACACCAATACCTATGGCAATAGCCACCGGCGTGGTGAGACTGTAGGCAAGCGATAAACACCACGGTATGTACCACTTGTGATCCGGCCATGGCGTGGTTGCAAACCGGGTCCCAAGACCCAAGCCTTCTAGCATCTGATGGAATGCAATGGCTATGTAGAGTGTCTTGAACTCGTCACCAGCAATGGCCAAAGATAGCCCTACAAACACCGAGTGGAAGATGATGCCGAACTCGAGAAACAAGCTGTTCATCATTTGCTGGTAGACGTTTTCAACCGAACTATTGGAGTCTTTGACACAAATATCGGAAGTGACCAAGTCATCTTTGACGGACCCCACACTGTACCTTGCAGCATCAACCTCTTGAACTCTTTTTTCGATTCTTCGATGCGCCATAAGATCTAGAAAAAATATTAAAAACACCCCCATCAACGCAATACCTTCGGTCCATGGGTACTCTTCCAACACTCCTCCCAAACATGGGTCCGTAAGAGCCTTGTGTGCCTCAGCAAGTAGGTGGATAAACCCGGTGGCCACAATGACCCCAGTCCCCACGTACTTGGTGATGAAAAAGACCCATCCCGGAAGTTTAATCCACGGGCTTTTCAAGGCAACCAACGGGAAGAAAGACCCTACTGCTGACACTGCAAAAAGAACAAATACTGCCGATATTCGTGCCCCAAAGTACTGGCCATTATACGTGTTTCCTGTCCCACACTTATCCTCTCTAGTATGGTGTGCATTGGACATTTTCTGCTTGAATAAATTTTAAAAGTGCATATTATGTAGTAATTAAGTATTTCAAATTTCTTGGCTCCAAGCTTATTCAACAATACTACTATTAATAACCTACAAGGTGACACTTGGCATTGTACAAGTAGGACTGTAGCGCGAGCTGTGCGAGCTGTGCGACGGGGCAGCATGTTTAGAGCCCGTAAGAGACACTTTCAGTATAGGCCTAGCACTCACCAGAGTTCAGCTCATTATCCGAAATTGGAAGTGGGTTGCAGAGCGGAGAAAATCGGGTGTACAGCCATGCAGATTGAAGCCCGAGCCCACGTGACGGGATACCACGCAAGAAGAGGTATTGCACGTGACGATACCCTCAAAACAGTGGGTTCACTACAGCTCAGACAACAATGAGCGCCGTGATCCAGCACACCTCCTCGATTAACAACTCGTTCATATCGACCACCGATCACTTACCGTGTGACGTGATCAGATCGGTCTGGCTTGTTCAAACATGTAATATATCCATCCACAAGGCACGGTTTCGCCTCAACCATTTGCTCATAGGGCTCCAGAGCGGCCAACCTTCCAAGCCAGAACTCAAGTACAATGTCACCAAAGAAATAATCGAGCTCAAACAACATATAGACAGGCTACGTATGGAAGCAGTCAGTGAATCAAAAGCATTAAAAAACCAGTTGATCACCCACAAGTATTTTCTCGGACAAGAGCTTGATCAGTTAAAGAATATCACCGATCACCGAAAAAATAACCAGTTGAACTCAGATTCACCTGACAACGACGAGTTGCGCAAACAGTTGGAAAAGTATTATCGCGAAAATCCCTTGAAGTCGCAGCGCGAAGCCACCAAGGAACAAGAAGAGTATGCACGCATCCAGAAAGAGTGCAAGAGATCTGCGAAGTTAGTGGTACCGAAAAAGAAGAAAAAGACCGGATTGAAGCTTGTGTTTAAGGTGCCAGGGTCCAAGAGAAAGGTGGAGAAGCCGAAAGCTGCTCGTATCAAACAGAAGCAGCCCAAAGTCAAGGCCCCTAAGATAGAGGAAATCCCTGTAGAGCCAGAGGAGGATAACAACCTCTACTGTTTTTGTAGACAAAAGTCGTTTGGAGACATGATCGCGTGCGATAACGAACGTTCGTGCCCCAACGGAGAGTGGTTTCACTACAAGTGTGTGGGGCTTCTTAACCGGGTGGAAGCATTGAAGTATACTACGGGTGCCAAGAAGTGGTTTTGTTCAGAGCATTGTAGAGCGGTGGTGGAAAATGAAAAGAAGAAAAAAAGAAAAAGGAGGTGGTGACGAAGAAAAGGTATAGACTGACACAGGCAGGGATACAACACCTCCACCACAATTACCGCTACCTTCCCTAGAAGAACTACCGCCAAAACTGTAAATTTTTAACTCAATACCACAAGTAGAGGCTCCACCAGAAGCACCACCAAAAATTCCATCGGTTCCACTGTAATCACCAGTTTTGCACCCAGTTTTCGTTGACATAGTTTCCGTCAAAATCAGTTTTGCACCCAGTAGACCCATGCAAAGCTGTCCATTATTACTAGAGAATTTCTTTAAAAAGCCTTCGAACACATACCCAGAGTTTGCTTCCAGATACAATCGGAGCAGTGGGACCTGCATCACGGAACGCACTGGTTTCTCTCATGAAGGTATGGTGTAGGTATGGCTCCAATGGAGCAATTAGAAAGAGCATGAAGAATCGGTAGACCATGGTAACTTTTTGCCCTTGTATTTGTTCAATTTAGGTGTAATTAAAGTGATCTAAAAGAAATAGCTCATCATAGAGAATATCAAATACTACCATAAATACCACTCTTTTAATTTTTCAATGTATACCTGAGAAGTAGACTTAATTAATAATGACTTGACTACTATTACTTTTACCTTGTGACTAATGAATTCTTCTATTACGGCTATTTTATACAGTCAAAAGCTCCAACATACCCGAGATCTCGTTGGCATCTCTACTCTTTCTTATCTCCAAGTTGATCTTTCTCAACAAGTTGCTAAAGCACTCCTCCAACACCACACTCTTGTCAATGAGTGATCCGTACATCTCCAATATCACTCCGAGGTAGTCACAGTACAAGTTGATGGAACGCACGTCGTCCAAGTTCTTGGTGAACCAATGCAAAATTGGCATGAGCGAAATCTCGTCGCGCCCGTAGATGGAGATTCTGATCTTGCCTCGTTTCTTCAACTCGTGCAACACCGTCACCGTGTGCTCTTTCGACACACCAGGGCTGAAGGCACTGTCCAATGCCTCGGCCCATCTGAACCCGTTCAAATGCTTCTCGAACTGCTTCAACTTCTTGTTGTGTACTGCTGTAGAAATACTCCGGTGCTCCTCTTCTCCACTGTAATCACGACCTCTCATCATACGACTATACGCATTACTCTTTTCTTGCTTGATGCCCTGGACCACCTTGGGCTCGGTTTTTCTGGTCCGGATAGTCAACAACCCGGACGTCAATCCTGTCACGAAATGCTTGTGGTTATTGGAAGCAGGCGAGACTCCAACGCTCAACACACCTCCACTGCCGAATTTCCACCCAAACTTGACGTCCCAGTTACTACTGGTGTAGTCAAAGATCTTGACATGGCCGTCCAAAGATCCGACCAACAACCCTTTGTCTCCGGTATCGTGCAAGGTGGTGGCTGTTTTGGTGAAGTTGTTCAACTCGTGGATCTGTGAGCCTCGTGCCATGTCCCAGATCTTCACCTGAGGACCTCCTGCACTCACCAATGTGGTGGGTGATATGGCCAAAACGTCTTCTACGGGGTTGCCTTGGTTGAAGCTCGACACCAAATGCTGGCCGCCCGTCAACGACTGTCTGGTGTCAAATAACCTGACTTTTCCGTCGTAACATCCGGTGGCCACCAAGTTGGGGTTGCCTGGCACAAAGCTCAAGCTCCTTATGTAATCTCCATGGTATGAATCGTTGAACTCAAGAATGGGTCCTTTGGTGGTCTGGGAAATATCGTACAAACGCACGATTCTGTCGTCAGATCCGGTCACCAACTGGTTTCCAATGGATGCGTGGAATTTGGCTACATGTGTGGCATGACTGGAGGGGTTTAAACTCACCAAGAGGTTTCTGGGCTGGTAAGCGTCGAAGATCGAAACAAGCCCAGAGGCGTCGCTGGCTACCAATAATTTTCCGTCGTATCTATATTCGCCCGAGTAAACTGTATCTTTGAATCGTGAGAAAGTCTTGATCACTTGTCTTGTTTTGGAGGAAAATACTTGAATTCTGGTTGATGAAGCCACGGCAAAGTCATTTGGTGAGACGGGATTGAAATGGATCTTGGTTATGGGGTGGTTTTCTTTGACGAGCTGCGGATTGACATATTGCCTCCAGTATCTCTGCTCAGGAGTGGTCTGCGAAGGTAACGTAGCACTTCTGACCTGACTTACTCTCTGTCTAGACGATGACATGCTGGTAATACAGTCTATTCTTACTAGACGTCTGAAAAATTATGCGATGAGATGTCCCGTCACGTGACACTCATGCCTTCGGCCCACTAACCTTCACCTACCCAGTATGAAGTACTAACCTACACCACAACCCGAACTAGTATCACTTATGACATGGGATGACCATCTTTGGCTCTAGTCTTTGCATTCAGATTTTGAATGTAGGGCCAAACGTGTAACAACCACATTTCGTCAAGCCGTAATTTACGTTGGCTGCGAATGGCTCCATAATATTCTCGTGCGTATACTCCCCAAAGACCCAATACACAACTCCGAAGCAGATATGTGCTAGCAGTGAGGAATTGAAGATGAGAAGCTTTAGTCTGCCAATGCCGACGTTAGCTAATGGCCCTTGACAGTTCCATCTCGTCACGTGACAAATACTTAATTTTATGGGCACTTATACACGTTCGTTAGCTTCTACTTAAAGTCGAATTGGAGTTATTGTATTTACCTGGTAGTATTCTTGGGCATCACTCTCTCGTAATTTTCCCAAATACAATTTCTACATGGTCCAGAGGGGGCTGAAAATAAAACATAGATTATACCACTATTAATTGTAATAATACGCAAAAAATTTAAAAAAATGTCAAACATATCATATTCAAGTCCCTTTTTCAGACAGTCCATAACGGTTTCATTATGTTTAGACAATGGTGCATAAAGCAGGAATCATTCCGTGTTCACCTTGGCACCCCAGTTGTCTTTGTTAGCGGATTGGGACTTGTTAGCAGAGGAAGTGTTTTGAGCGGCCATAGTTAATGTTGTTTGATGATTGGGAGTAGCTGAATGTAGAAGAGATATGCCATTTATATAGACTTCTATATCTACTCAGTATGTAATTTTCTGTTGCAACCACATTTCCTAATTGGGCGCGATCTATGTTAAAATGTGAATCAACTGCGAATTTCATGCATCGAAAAACAAGTTGCAGCTACTAAAAAATACAACCACATTCTGCCCCATTACTCATTCATTGCCTACTGCTATTTTGGAAATTTCCTCCAATGTAACTAATTTCAAGTATCATATGAGAGCAAAAAGTGATGACTGTTACCCCGAGCTGTGCTAGTACAGGAAATGCTCAAGACTAAGCTTGAAAATGGACAGATTAAAGAACTACTTGATTCAATACCATGTATAATTTGAGTTCACCGGGGCTATATTTACTTACTTCATGTTGGCTATAAGTAATCAAATGATTTCTATGAGTAACGTAAGTTAGAATGAACAAAGTCTATGCCTTCTCTTTGAGTGGATTATGGAATCTAATTTTCATTATCTTTCAATATCACAGTATCATCCAAATGTTGGATCGTTTGATACAATTCCCATCTTATGGTCTAATTCTATTATTCTACTGGTGGTTTTTCAATGACTTTTGCATTGATAAACTCAAACACTTCTTCAGTAAAAGAGGTAGGGTTGTCAAGGTAGAGATGGTGACCAGCCTTTGCGATGACTTCATAAGTGGCCAACTTGTCATACTTGGCCAAATCATTAATTTCCTTGGTCATTTGAAGACCGGCATCTTTATCCATCCAGTCTTGGTCTCCATACAACCAAAGGGTCGGAAGGTTCATGCTTACAAAGTCTTGCGGACACCGGTCCAACAACGGCAACTTGGCAATGACAGGGAACGCCAAGATTCGGGTCAAGGCGTATTCTCCAGACCCCTTACCATTAAAGATTCTATACATGTAATCGTGCCAGCTCTGAAACTCGGCACGGTTGGTAAGGTACAAGTGGTTGAATCTGCGAAGGGTCCAATTTGAAATCCACTTGGATCTGAAAGGACCAACCCCTCTTACGATGGAAAATACAGAAAAGTTTCGATTCCACAACATTATCAAGAACTTTCCAAATATTGTTTGGCTGAAATCCTGGTTTTTGACCTCAAATTCCAGGAGCTCTTCGCGAGGTTTGTCTGGTACTTGCAGACTCACGATTTGTTCTTGGTTTGCAGTGACTTTGGCGAGATCTCCACCTGGCTGGTTCTTTTTGTTCTGGCTTTTTTGCTCAGAAGCAGAGATAGCCGGAGCGGCACTGCGGTCGTTACGGGTAAGCGATTTACTGTTTCTCTCTACACCCACGGGACTAATCAAGACCAATTTGTCTACAAGACTTGACGAAATCCCGGTCGTAGCATCCTTCACAAGTTTGTTATACTTCATAGTATAGGCACAGCTCAAGTAACCTCCAAAAGAATGGCCCATTAGTATAAACCTGTTGATGCCACGTCTCTTTCGCCATTCCTCAATTGCGTCGATAAACCAATCTTCGACCTTATACACTTCCTCCTTGGTGGATGCAGGGAGTTTTGGGAACTTGGGGCGTGCCGAAAACCCAAACCCCAACAAGTCTATAGCATGAATCTTGATTCCTGGCACTGACGATAAGGCATCGAAGTTGTTGACAAAAAGCCCGAGCGATGCCGCATATCCGTGCACCAACACTATATCCAAGGTTTCTGGAGATTGGCCTGCGACTGGCTCAAGGGTGTTTTCAATAAATACCTCGTGAATATACTTGCCATCGCCTATATCTGTGTTGACGACCACAAGAGTACGAATTCCGTCAGAAACAGGATAGAACGGCAAGCTCGAAAGCAAGTTGTGTTCGACCTTCTCATCGGTATAGCTCCCTAATGCTGAATGCTTGCACCAGTCCTTGAATGACTTTTTCCATGGGTAGTGTGGAGTAGATGTACTAACATCAGCATCAGACATCTGGAATCAATCTGGTGACAACCCCTGATTTTTTTACAGTTGGCACTTTTCTAGTCTCCTATATTGATGGTGTGCAAAAAGACGCCTTATCTTTTGCCGAAATGCGCAGTTAGGGTCCATGATGAACTGATAAAGCATCAGATGAAAATATAGAATTTAATGCTATTGAACGCACAGATGCCGAATGTTCTGTCATATGACCACCTTCTACATGTATTTTGCACGATAGCAGACATGAAACTGTCAATTGACTACAGTCTTTAGCGATTTTTATAGTACTTCTTCAATTAATCTACTAATAAACAACCTAATGAAACACTATCTAAATTAATTAATTTAGTTTTCCAAGTCCTTCTTCAAAGTACCCAAGAAAGCGTGCTTTTCAGCTGGGGTTTGGAATCTACCCTTACCGAACTTAGAAGCAGTGTCGATCCACTTCAAGTTGACCTTTTCTAAGGCTCTTCTGGAGGTGTCAACGTACAAGGACTTTCTCAAGGTGACAACTCTCTTTCTGATACCTGGAATAGAACCCTTCAACAAGACGAAATCGTTGTTGACAAGACCGTATCTGACGAAACCACCCAATGGGTTGACGGTCTTCTTGGTTCTGTCAAACTCAGTAGCACCGTTAGCTTCATCAGCACCAGAACCGACTCTGTAAACCTTGTGGTTAATAGAGGTTCTGTGGTGGTAACCGTTTTGACCGGCTCTGGCAACAGTCCAGTTAACGTTGGCTGGGTGCCAAGCACCAATACAAGCAACCTTTCTCAAACCTCTGTGGGTCTTTCTTGGCAACTTCTTGGTACCCCATCTGTGGGTAACACCTTCGAAACCGTGACCCTTGGTGACAGCAACGACATCGATCATTTCGTTTTGTTCGAAAACAGAGTCAACAGAAACGGTCTTTTCAAAGTGTTCTCTGGCCCAGTCGACCTTGTCGGAGATAGAACCACCGTTAACTTGGATTTCAGCCAAGTGAGCCTTCTTTTGGGCCAATGGGGTCTTCTTGACTTGGGTGTGAGCCAAGACTCTGACGACGGAAGCGTACTTCTTGATTCTGGCCAATTCTCTTTCGATTTGAGCACCATCTTGAGCGTACTTGGCAGAGTACTTGGTGAAAGCCTTCTTCTTGGACTTGTACCAGTTCTTGTAGAATCTTCTTCTGATTTCTTCAGACAAGTGTTCGGCCCAAACAGTGGTCAATGATCTCAAACCTCTTGGGGTTTCGACGTAACCAACAACACCAACAATAACCAATGGTGGAGTGTCAACAACGGTGGCGGCTTCGACAACTTCACGCTTGTGCATCTTGGAACCTGGACGGTCCAAGTCTCTGACAATGGTGGTCATACCGGCCTTGTAACCCAAGAAAGCGGTTAAAGCAACTGGCTTAGACTTGACATCCTTTGGGAAGGACTTAACTCTACCTCTTTGCTTGGCGGCTCTCTTTCTTGGTAAGAACCCTAAGGAACCGTGACGTGGTGCTTCGAACTTTCTGTGAGACATCTTATGTTATTAACAACTGACCAGTGAAAGTAGATTGGAATTTTTCACTTTTATTTATACGCTGCGACTGAAAATTTTTTTGTCGTGTGGGGGTAAAAAGTGAAAAAAATTGCCTAGGAGTTCGCGCGATGCGGACCAAAATATACCTAAGCGTGCTCATACATACTGGCTGCGAAAAATGAGTAGAACCCTGAAAAGCAGACATCACTAATTATTAAACATGGATCCTCTAATAAGATGATAATATGCTAACCTTATGTACATTTTGTGCTAATTTCGTCTGATTTGAGTGAGCCAACTTGAGTCTCTTTAGTTCATGAACAATTACTTCGAATTCTAAGAATCGTGGCTGGCCAAGCATTCAATGTAGCTCTCTGTATACGATGACTAAGACTTTATGTGGGTTAAGTCGGTAAACGATATAAACTCTAACTATAATGTTGTCTGATCACAATAGAGTCTTGAACAGAGATAGATAAGTCCTTATTTACATTAAAGCCTGCGAGTTCTACGATGTTAGTGTTCGTCGTTGTATATTGGTGCACTGTGTCGTATTAAATAATGACGATTGATCTATTACATAAAAGTATAAATTCATTACATTGATGTATTCGTTCGCGTAGCAATGGTTAATTTATATTATTGTATGTGTATAGTTTATAGGCAGATGTACACTGCAGAAAAAATAAAGAGTACGAATGAAATGAATAAAAAGTCTTGTCGATGAACTCACAATGTACTATCGAAAGTATGAATATGAACTGTATGATGAATTGTATGCATGGATGAAGTCATATGAATCGTTATGTTGATCATGAAATGTTGCCATTGGCAGTCTATATCCTAATGCAGTCACTTTCTCTTGACATCTATAATCTTCTTCAAAGCTAAACGAGCATCTCCGGAGTCCTCGTTTGAGTTTGCTGATGAAGAGGCGGATCTCGATTTCAGTGTAGCGTGCAAATTGTTAACGGTTGCTTTTGCATCGTAGTTAACATTATTATTACTATTGCCAAGGTCCATCAAGTCTGTCATATTCACCGATCCGTTGGGCATATACTCGTTGGAAGCCAAAGGTTTCGAGTTATTGCCATGAAGGTGGTCCTGATCCTGATCTTGACCGTGGCTTTGGACATCTTGGCTCTGTTCTTGGGGTTCTTGATTATCGAATCTGAAGTCGCCAGCTTGGGTGGATCCTTCTGAGGTGGTGCCATTCATAAAGAACTCTTGGTTCATAAAGAATTGCTGGTTGTTAAGGATCTTCTTTACTTGTGGCGAGTTCATGTTCATCATCGAGTACATGATCGAGTTGAACTGGGGCGTCAAGTTGAAGCCCATTCCAGTGTTTGGAGTGAGACCAGTAGATGAATAGAGATAGTTTTCATCATACTTGGGAGTTTGCGGCATGGCCGAGGCAGAACCCGAGTTTTCACTAATTGACTGCAAAGACGTTGTATGACCAATAACGGCGGAAGAAACCCCAGTTATATCGGAGTTGTGTCTTCTTAAAACACCTGGAGCAGCGCTAGGAGCAGTTTTCTCTATTTGTTCTTGTTGTTGAGGAAGAGGTTCTATTCCTATAACAGAATTGGCATGGGTCAATTTAGGGCGAACATTGTCAACTTTATGCTCCTTCTTAGTTGGTCCCTTCTTCTTGGTCTTTTTAGGCTCAGGTAATGGCTTGGTCAACGGCGATACTTCCCCTGCATTCTCCGCCGAGGCAGGAGGTGCAGAGCCGAAAAAGTCGCTTGAAAAAACGGCCTTGCCTGAATCGTCTATAGTCAATTTCAACAGGTAGGAGTTTGGCGAGTTCTGGCCTGAAGAAGAAGTTTTCTCAGGCTGAACTGGCTCAGTCTTAACTTGCTCAGGCTGAGACTGTTTACGTACTTGACTAGGTGAATGGCGGCGCTGTTCTTTTGGTTGTTGAGGTTGATGGTGTACTTGTTCCTGTTCTTTTTGTTGTGGATGTTGGAGGTTTTTTCCTGCTTGATGCTGGAACTGGTTCTGATCATTGAATTCATTGTCTTTTTTGGAAACTAGAGATACAGGAGGCAACAAGTTCGACCCGTTTGGAGAAATGAGGTTCTCATTTAAAAGGTTCGACTTTGGTGTAGGTGTACTGGCAGTGATGGTAAAAGACGGTTTGGAATTACTTTTTCTTCTCTGCTGATCACTCTTTGATGGAGTAGGAAACACGTTGGCACCGACTTTACCGTTAGTTTCGAACTGAGGCGTCGTCAAGTAGTTGGAAAACTGGCCTTTTACTGCCGAAGATGGTGGTGTATTATAATAAGTCAAACCCGATTCATGAGACCCACTTTGAAGGTTAAACATCGGGGCGGAGCTCTGCAACATATCGTTGTGATGGCCCATATTATCAGACTGAGTGATCATGGAAATATTATCCAAAGCCTTGGAGTTTATTTGGTGATAAGGTGTAAATGTTGAGCCATTAATTGCTGCCGATAAAGGCGTCATCATGACATTATCCACCGAAGCATTTTGAACAGACGACTTGGCAGAAGGAGGGGCTGATCCCGCCAAAGTCTTGGGTTTTTTGGTGACGCTGGGCGAGTTGTTGGCAGAAGAAGACGACTTTCTTTTCTTCTTGCTATTCGGCTTGACGTTTCCAATTCTCATCAAAGGAGTAAAGAAGTCAGGAGCCCCCCTCTTAACTATCTGGTTAGAATTGGATTCAGCAGTAGGACTACTACTTAAAGGAGAAGTGTTGACACTAATGTTCATGGTGGTGGTGATTTTGGACGATAAGGACGTTGCTTTAGGCGGTCTACCTCTTTTCTTTTTGACCTGAGGCGTGCTGGTGACACTTGACGACTTGGCTGAAGACGTTGGAGAAGCGAAGGACTGAACTAAAGGACTGGTGGCGTGGTTATTGACCATTGGGCTGCCATTAACCTGGTAAGACATCGTCATTTCTTGTTGCTGGTACGGCAACCGTTGGTTATGGTAGTTCTGTTGGATTTGGGATTGAAGTTGTTGCTGTTGTTGTAGCTGTTGTTGCTGAAATTGCTGTAGTTGTTGAGTATTGATCAGTTGGTACATTTGCGGCTGGTACTGATTGGGCAACCCATTTCCGGCAAACTGGTCTTGCAGCATTACCAGTGAGTTATTAATGTGACCAGCGACAGCTAAATCCATGAAACCTAGAACCTAAAAGATACTCACGATTGAAAAAACACCCAAGAGATGGTAGACGTTCTGTTGTGAAGATCGTCAAGACTGGATGAGTCGAGAAATGTAATATGGATGTGGGCTGATTCGTGTAAATCCAGTTTAGCACAATCTTGGTCGTAATATGGTTCGTGGTGATCCAACAGTGTCGCTAGTAGTTAGCGAAATTAATTTCTAAAGTCACCGCAAAAAAGTGGGTTTGAAGTTGAAAGTCTCAAGTTGACGAACAGAAACTTTAGTTGGTCTAGTGGTATCCAGGTAGATGGGGTACAAGGAGTGATAGTAGGGTAGGAGTGAGGGGGACAAGTTCTAATGTTCTTAATCGAGGTATATTTGGTATATTTGGTATATTTGGTATATTTTACGTGTTTTATGAAACCCGCGAACGCCAGCAGTAATATAGAATTTCGCAATTCGGATTCACCCTTTTCAAGTAACCTTATCCGCAATACTAAACCGAGTGATCGTCTAAAGCGAAAAAATGCTTGAAAATAAATAATTACGTATATAACTCAATATATATATATATGTAATAGTATGCACAGAAAACAATAAGACGCTGGTAATGAATTCCGTTGTTGGTGGTTTGAGCTGAGTTCCTTGGACGAAAAGCAATGCTCGATTACCTAAGTATATTGCAGTTATTGTTCAAGGCAGGAGTGGGACGGATGTGATTTTTTTTTTTTTCACTTTTTCCACTTTCATTTTAATTTACAGTTTGACATTGCGAGAGAGAGAGGAGAAAGAATGGTAGCACTTGACTCCCGGCTAACGAACAAAGCTTCGGATTTAAATGGGGGACACTTACCTTCGATTACCCCAGAACACGACGAGCTTGATGGCCGCGATCTTTCCTCAACTTCGGCCACTTCTTATCAACGGAGCCAAGGGTTAGCTGGTTTGAATACGTTACATGCATTATTATTTTTCATTTTTGATTTCCTGTCCCCGAGGTCTGAAATCAAAATAAGCTCCTTTATGTTGAGCGCAAAAAGTTCAATGTCTCCGTTTAAGGGATGAAATGTCCACTATGACAAATATTAGGCTCAGATCGTTGGCGAGAGAAAAAAAAAAAGTTGGTGCCGTAGCACGCGCGCGTAGCGATGAAGTAAAAATGTTCTTCATAAGATACGATTCGTAAATTGAGACGTTTGCTCATCTACTTTAGGGTCTGTTAGTATGGCTGTTTAATCAACACCTTTGTAATCTCCAATTATTGTGGTGATACATGCGCCGCACCTCTAAGCAACCGTAATCTGCATAGACCTGGTCGTCATCTTCGTCTCCGCTCATCTGAAAAAAAGACACAAACGCGTGTCATTTGCACGCAGCCAATATATCCTAATCGGGGCATATGTTCATGTGTGACGAAGGATCTGGTCTGCCCATGTCCAAGCACCTCTGCACAGTTTAAAAGGACATGCTGCGTTGGTATTCCCAAACCCTCACATTACATGGGGGCTGCTGCTTCAATATATGCTAAAGCCTAAATTTGTTCAAAAAATACTGATGGGACTAGGGGGGTTACTGGGGAGAGCACAGATTCCATGGAAAATAGTTGGAAATAGCCGATTGATGGAGACTAATCGCTACATAACTATTTAATCTGTCAAAGAATTGTGGTCACAACCGACGTTTTGGTCAACTGCTGAACCGGCTTTGTTATTTTGGTTATCTAATCATGGGCGAGCATTATTAATTCGACATATGCTCGTCCAACTCCGCCACACCTGGTCGCACTATAATAATCTGTGATGGACCGAAAACAAAGAGGCAGGTTTGGAACAAAGCCTTTTTACTTGTTGTTAGAACTACGACGTATCGCCAGACTGTAACAATAAAATGACGTACTGTAGCAAGGCCAACCCACTAAAGCTGGGTGTCTACAATAAGGACGCATCTCTTTCTCTTTCCAGCAGAGGCGACTCACAACGTGTAAAGTGAGACAGTATTCCATCTTAGAGCTGAGATGATTGAAATAAATGAAAATTTCGGCTGTTATTGTCAGTATTGGAAACTTTGTGAGATCTCTATTGAATTGCGAGCAACTTGATTGGAAGTAACCACTGCCTCATCTCTCGTTTGTGAGACATTAAATCTAGTTTTAATCTACATCTAGTTGGTATAGCCAACTTTAGCCTGCATTGGTTTTTATCAACTGATTCACACTGGCTGATCTAATTTAATCTACATGGAATTGTAATCATTGCGAGAGATTGAGCAAATGTCATGAGCCCATTTGAGCGCACAAAAATATGCCATCGCTTTGTAACACGTTAGCGAAGGGATGTTTCAGGTAACCTGTTGAAACGGTTCGAGGCGCCGATGTATGTCTGAAACTTCATATATTCTACGTAAACATTCGATACGGACCAAAATCCTTCTTTCAGTTCGCCTATTTCATCTAGTGTAGGTTGCGTATGCAACCATTAGCTGATTTAGTTTATGTGAGTCACATGTCTCGAAATTTCTAGCAAACAAGATTTGCTTGGATCCAGCAGTTAGAGGAGTTTACAGGTTTCAGAAAATGAAGTTTGCACTATTGTCGTTGGACTTCGGATTTTGGTGAACTTTTAGGACGTTTTGCAGATCGCTTTGTGCTGAGTCTTTAAGGATTCTCTCTAGAAGCTACGTCGCCCTGAAATTTAGAGCCAAATTTCAATTACCTCGTAAGGCCTCGTAAAACGTTGGCCAAATCATCGGCCACTTCAGAGTTTGACAAATATCCGTATATTAGCTGGTGCAATGCTTAAAAAATTCTAAATTTCCTCATGCCCGGTTTACAGTATTGCTCGCTAATCGCCTTAAAATCAAGATTAGGAAAGCCGGAAATTGCGAAGTTGGCACGGACTTTCTACAAAGGACGGATACGGGCAATGTAGCACTGGACGATGAAACACATCTCTTTAATCGGTCAGTTTTCGTACGAATGAATCAAATCGTATTTAGATTGTAGTCAGCGAGGTGTGCGATTCACAGTGAATTACAGTATGAAAAGTTTGGAGATTAGTTGAACAATTTTGCGTGAAATAGCAGTCGAGCGTCGCTAGATGACTCAACTTCTACGTAATTTTTATCAGCCGCAAAGGGGCCAATTCGCTTAGGTCAATACTCGAGATATCTGTGCAATTCTGCCCCACAACTTGCTTTGAGGGTCGTAAATGGGGCCCAGATGCTTGTTCTCGCTAATTTCATACGTTGCCGAGACCGGTGCCGGACAATATCTACACAATGTAGTGCTTCTGGACTTTAATTACCGGAGCTCCAACAAAGAAACCTTTCGTTGTAGTGAACTCAAGTAAACTATACTTTGTATAAATGGTCAATATGCCTGTGATATCGTAGTTCTCTATTTGGTTCATATTCCAAAAAAGCATACAAATCGCCATTAATTTGCCTTTGGATCTTCCATCTCTCTGCTTGCATCTACAATTACGTCCTAATACGCTTCGACTACTTGTTTCCGAAGAGAAAATCAACCATCGTGCCCGCTGCTCGTGTCAACCAGAATGGCGTAAACCACTTTACTGCTAATGACCAGTAATTCTTAGTAGGAGCGCAGAGAGTAAAAAGGTTCTAACCTTGGGAAGAGGCTAATACGCAGAGAAAAAAGGCCCCGAAATGTGTATTTGTCACGTTGGAGACATGTAATACCTCAAGGTAATCATGATCTCATTTTACTTCCACCGGTGCTCTGTACCCACATATACTCTCCTTGAAAATCTCGACTAGCTAACTTAGTTCCACGGCTGGCTTACCTACCATCACCTTACTCCTATCGACTGGCTACTTGAATTACGTGTATCCATTGGTTAGTATCCTCCAACTACTTTTTGTAGCATTTTACCAGTGCGCACATCTTCGTTTTATCTGCGCACATCTTCATTTTATCTGCGCACATCTTCATTTTATCTGCGCACATCTTTGTTTTCTCGCACATCTTCGTTTTCTCGCACATCTTCGTTTCTCGGTGCACATCTTAATTCTCGCTCGTTCCTTCTCGTTCCTTCTCGTTCCCCATTACGCTCGTTCCTCTATTCACTTAACTGACGCATTCCAAGCACTCTCATTGCGGCTATCTCTAAAGATATGTAATACGACGTTCGAGTTATATACGATCGTTTGTTGTTTCTCTTGGCTGTGCATGCCAATAGTCACCGAGTTTAGGGTCATCATTTATATATAGCTAACTACTCCTCTCTCACCAGTTGCTGCTAAATTTTAAACGCGACTTTGGCTGAAAAATTAATTTGGCTGAAACATTTAGTTGATCTAGCTTGATTTATTGTTTGAGAACTATCATGTCGAAACTCAATCCCAAAACACACGAAAGAGAGTTTCTTGGAGCTTTTGGTGCTTCCTCGATCATTGTCGGATTGCCAGTGGTCATCACATGTGTTGCATTTCTTGTAAACAAGGACTATTCGCTCCAGGGCATCAACTTTGACTGGTCAAAGATCTCCAAACAGGTTCCCCAATCGGCTTCGGAATGGTCCAACGTGGCTTTTGACAAACTGGTCTGGAAAGCATACCTTGCCTGGTTTTTTGGCTTGGTCGCTCTTGATAAGGTCTCGCCTGCCAAACAAATGAAAGGTACTACCTTGAGAGATGGCACCGTGCTCCATTATAATGTTAACGGAATTTACATTGCTGCGACCCTTTTGGCAATCTTGGGTGCCAGATTATTCCAAGTACAAAACTATTATCTTCCAGAACTTCAATTCATCTACGATAACCAATTGAAGTTGTCGTTAGTGGCCATTATCTTTTCGTTTTTGTTATCAGTATTCGTTTACGTGGGTTCATTCATTCCTCTCACCAAGCCAAATGGTGTTGGAACCAACGAGAGAATTTTGGCTGCCGGTGGCAACACAGGTAATGTAGTATACGATTTCTTTATAGGACGAGAATTGAACCCCAGAATCGGAACGTGGGATATCAAGATGTTCTGTGAATTGAAGCCGGGAATGTTGCTTTGGTTGACCATAAATTTGGCGTGTCTTCACAACCAGTACCACTCCATAGGTAGAATCACCGACTCACTTCTCTTGACAAACATAGTGCAGGGCATCTACATCTTGGACGGTCTCCTGAACGAAGAAGGTCTTTTGTCTATGATGGATATTACTACTGACGGGTTTGGTTTCATGTTGGCATTTGGTGATTTGGCCTGGGTTCCTTGGACTTATACTATCCAGGCAAGATACTTGGCCTTGCCTGAAAACACCTTGGACCTTGGACTTGTAAGAATAGCCATCATCCTCAGCATTATGGCTGCAGGTTTCTACATCTTCTACTCAGCCAACAACCAAAAGTCTCAGTTCAAACAGGGCAAGTTGGATCATTTGAACTTGAAGTCTATCAAAACCAAAACTGGCTCCAAGTTGTTGTGTGATGGCTGGTGGGGTGTATCTCAACATATCAACTACTTGGGAGACTGGTTTGTAGGATTGTCATGGTGTTTATTGACGGGATTCCAAACGCCCTTGACATATTTCTATGCCATCTACTTTGCTGTTTTGTTGCTTCACAGACAAACAAGAGATGAGGCAAAGTGCAGAAACAAGTATGGAAAGGACTGGGACGAGTTTACCACAAGAGTTCCTTATAAAATTGTTCCCTATGTATACTAATACGTGAACACCCTTGGAGAGAAGACCCTTGGAGAGAAGAACACTACGTCGATCCCACTAACTTTCACTAATCCTCACCACTTCACTAATGTTCAGTACCACAAATCTGTACCACTAGCTCTTACCAACTGTTGACATTCTGATCTCAGCTTTCTAACATGTTCAATTATTAAACGTACATTCTCGAGTCTCGGTGAGACGATGACTTTCAGCCTTTCTTCGAATAGATATGTTGGCTGATTATGTATTTCTCCAATCATTCATATATTTTAATTACTAATTGATACAGCAACATCATTTAGGTATAAGTACAACAAGGTCAATTGCGTTCAAGAAAATTATCTTATCACTAGCTATATTCAAACGTTTATTTTTTAAGTCTTTCTTCAGTTGTAATTATATAGACGGTAAAATTTAGTATTACTCATTCTTTTTATCAAAATCAACCTGCTTTTCAAAGGCATGGTAACTGATTTCCAAGGCTCCAATCCAGTTCAAAGCCACATACAAGATGGAAAGTAAGAAGAACGACACCAAGAGACACAGGAAAATACCTGGAGTAAAGAATTGGTACTCGGTAAACAAGCTGGAATGTCTAGGTTTGGAGATTTGCAGCTGCACAGGAACATTGGTGGCCTTTGGAGACTCCAACGCCGTGACGTAGCCGTCGCCTTCCTGGGCGATAAACGACTCGGCCGCTCTAAACTCTTGCTCCAATTCTTCCACAGCCTTGAAGTACTCGTCCTCAGAATCGAAATCCTGTTTCTTGTGGTGGTTCTGCGAGTACTTGTCGCCTATATACTCTCTTATTTCGTCCAACTTACCGGCTTTATGGAACGATGGTTTGCCCTGAACAATGACGTTTTGGGAGGTCAAAAACTCGCCAATAGTGTGGGTTTTGTCATCTTCAAGATCAATAACCACCACAGACGATGGTTTGATGTTGTCAAGAGCATCGTTTTGACCCAAGTACTCAACGTGACATGACCCTCCATACGACAAGTCCATGTGCTTGGGCTTAGAATAGTGAACATGCTTGATAAATGAGCCTTCCAAGGGAACATCGCCGTTTTGAAGGTTCTTCACACGATAAACAGTCACAATTCCACCTTTTTGACACACATTTTCGGTGAATGCTTCCAAGGCCCCGGCGACGGCCGACGACTCTTCGATGTATTCAAACAGTCCCAAGCTCTGAGACGAGAAGAAAACGCCAGTGTCGGCAAAGCCATGGACTCCAAGAGCGAGACATGCCCCAGTTACAATGCTGGATATCTTCATTCTGCTTGATAAACTGATTGATGTACTAATATCTCCCTTTGATTGTCGGTGACTGCCTTTTGATATGGAGCGCGAGAAAAAGACTTATTTGCAGGAATATTTGATAACTACATTTACCATACTTCACTAGTGTTCGTATTCTTGTAATTATAATGGCCGATATTCCAAAGTAAGTACAGTGCAAGAGTCCTGAGACCCCACTAACATTAGATCTGTTGTGCAGAAGTTGGTGTTTTACACCGCCGCCATGATATTGTTCCCCATCCTGACTTTTTTCATCGTCCAGTATATCACGGGCAACAACGCACTTATCAGCGGAGGAGTATCTGCCTTGATGGCCAACGTGGTATTGATTGGATACGTAGTGGCTGCCTTCACTGAAGACACTAGAACCGAACAAGAACAACAAGAAACCAAGAAAGACCAGTAAATACCGGGGATGCTTCCATATGGGTGTGATACGCCCATCACGTGACACATTTTCAATGCTCTCTATATAGTTAATATACCGATATTCAGACTGTACTGTAGGATGGTACATCAATTATCGTTAGTATCGAGCATTCCGCACAACAAGTATGTGCAGACGGTGTCGACGCTACAAGCGCTCACCGGGCTAACCAGCCCCCAAGAAATATCGACATATACCCTTGTAACAAGGCCCCACAATACGTTCAAGCCCAAGTTTGAGCCAGGCAAGGTCAACCAGATCGAGCAATATTACATGAAATGTACCACTATATGGTCCGACGAGGCGAGTAAGAAGTTTGACTTGGCCATACCATTAGTAATAGGCGGAGATAACGACAATGTATTGGTAGATAGGTTGTTCAGTGGAGAGGAGCAGGTGGAGCGCAACTGGACGTTACAAATTTCCGACATCCCAGTAGCGGGCAAAAACCAAGTCTGTTCTGCTCAGACGATATATGAGAGTACATTGGCGCATACCAGAACAATTCTGAGAGAAAATAAGCCAGTGAAGGAGGAAGTGAAGGGCGAGGCAAGCGAACCAAGCGAACCAAGCGAGATTAAACAGGAGGATATAGAGATGAAAGATGTGATTGATTTATCGGGAGAAAAAGAAGAGCCAATGGTGGTCGATGTAGAGGAAAATGATAAGAAAGATAAAGAAGTTAAGCAAGAGGAAAATAAAGAGGTTGAAAATATCAGAAGTGATGGTGAAAACATCAAGAGTGAAGGGGCCGAGACAAAGACACAGGGTGGTGTGCGCGAAACCACACCGTTGCCGCCAAAAAGAGACTCTTTTCTACAATTCCTCGAGGATTTGGGGTACGACGTCATCAACCAGTACTGGATCAAAGGGGTTCGTTTTTGCCACAAAGATATCGTAATTGAAATCTTCAAGATCTTTATAAGAGACGACACGGCCGAGTACAGCAACAAAGACAAGATCAAGTTGAAGTTGTTGGACGATACCAACACTTTGCAGATCAAGGCGTACATCAATATCCCCAAGGCCACCGACGTGGAACTCATCAACCAAGGCACCAAAGACTTGTTGCGTCTCCAAGAGTTCTTGAAGAACTTGTTTGTGTTGGAAACGCCAGATAGAATGTTCATGGACTCGCGTGTGTTAAAAACCAACTAGAAAAAAACAGGAAGCTCTATCTACTAGTCTAGTCCAATGACAGGGGATTTGTATAAAACAAAATGTATTATTTAAGTAATTAATAAAATCGTGCTGCATCTATGATTCTACTTACAGCTTTGAGTTTATTTTATACAGAATTCGGGAGTTTTTGCTATCTGCTAAATGTGACATATTTTGTAGCAAAACTTGAAAATTGATTCAATTTATATGAAACTAGAGAGATTGGTAGAACTGAAAGCACACCAGTAACTTTCATAGTGCTGTCAAATGAAGTAGTAACTATGTTCACTGTCGAAAGCTTCAACATGCCTCTTGTAGACTGGGAAATATACCATGAAAATCTATCAGAAGGCCACTAGTTTATTTCAAACCAATGCTTACAACTGGTTTATGCAAACAGATTTTACACAGATTTTATACTAGCCTAAGTAGTTTATTCGAGTTCAGTATTTGTACCATACTACTAGCTTTTTGTATTTACTATGTCCTAGCTCTACTAAAAACATAACACTTTCTCGCTCTTTTTGTCTCATCCTCTATCCTACTTTTTAGCAGTAAAAGTGAAGAACTTGTGCTTGCCCAACTGGGCAATATCAAAGCCCTTCTCGCCCTTTTCAGCATCCACTTGTGATGGCACTTTGCGGATCAGGTCCATCAAGGTATCGTAGTCGAGCTCCGTAGTGTGGAAGTGGTCCGATGGAAGGAGCCGGAAGTGAGAGTCGTTGTTGCTCTCGCTGGTCACGCAGTTGGTGTCTTCGTACAAGTACTGGATAAATGATATTTGGGCTTGAAGTGCATTTTTAAGCTTGAGCTGTTGCTCTTCAGTAAGACGAGGCTCGATCCCCGACATCTTTAGCGCCTTGATAGCATGGTCCCTGTCCACCTGCACCCGACGGTCCTTGTGATCATGGAGCAACTCTGCCACCGACCACGACGGCTTGCTCAATAATTCGCGGACTTGGTCGGGTGCTAGCACCGGTCCCACGCGCGCCTGTGAACCCAATCGCCTCACCGCGCGCACTTCCCTTAGTATTCCCCTTATCATTGCGCACTGGTGGATTTGGACTGTAGATTCGAGCTGTGATATTCGCATCAACATTTTGTCTCACTCACATTTAGTCTCATTGATTCGCAATCAAATTATAAAAATTGGGGCTATCTACCCACAAATACTAAATTCTATTTCGATATACTTATGTACGATTTATTTGAATTATAATACATATCTACTCTCTTGTTCCTACTATACTACTTCTGCTTTTCTTCTACTTCTACTTCTACTTCTACTTCTACTTCTACTTCTACTTCTACTTCTACTTTTCTTCTACTACTTCCATCTTCCTTCTTTAATCGTGTTTATTCGCAACTCTTTTCTATTCTATGACTCTATTTCTTATTCAACTTGGCCAACTCAGCCTTCGACTTGTCAAGCTTTCTTCTCTTCTTGGCCAATTCATCCTGTCTGGTTTCCTTCTTCTCAATACCATATTGCATCTTCTTGTATAACTTGCGTTGTTTGTTGGTCATCATGATCTTTTTCAATTCCTTTTCTTCATCCTCGGCACTTCTCTTCTTGCCCTTGCTCTTCTTGGCTTCTTGCTCTTGCTTGACATCCGAAAACTTGACCCCGGCAGCTTCCGATTCCAATTCCTTTTGAGCCTTCAAATCTTCGTCTTCTTCTTCTTCCTCCTCATCTTCTTCCTCGTCTTCATCTGCTTCAACTTCTTCATCTTCATCAATCTCCTCTTCTTCTACTTCTTCAACAGGTGCTTCAGGATCGTATCCTCCAGCATCTCCCCATGGTGACAAATGAGGAGGTAAGACTTCTCCAGGAGCATACAGACTGACTGGTAACAATTCACTCTTGTTAATACAGTCAAAGACCCATTGTGGTTGAATATAGGTTCTACCAGCCACCTTCTGGGCCAACTTAGGTCTGTCGACAATCTGGTGAGTGATGTTGCCCAAGTCCAAGTTCTTAAATGCTTGTGGCTGATTGACCTTTAAGTCGTCCAAGGCCACTTCAGATACAATCGAACCTCCACAGGCCAACACACACAACTCCAAGATATCCAACGGAACTTCACGGCCAACGTAAAACACGAATTTGGAGAACAACGTGGATGTCGGCGACGAGAACTTGGAAGGCTGTTGCAACAAGTCTCCGGTAGTTTTGTTAGAAGAAGTGAACTCATCCAATTCGACATCTTCAACATTATCTTCAGCCTCTTCTTCATCTTCCTTGGCATCTCCATTTTCAATCTGATCGGCTTCAATGGCTTTGGAGATCTCCTCTCCCGACAAATGCTTTCCTTCCAACTTGGTGCCTTCTTGGGCCTCGGCAGCCTTTTGGCCTGGCAACAATGCATTAACACCTTGTTCCTTCGACTGCAACACGTACGACGACAATCCGCCAATACCCTTGAGCTTTTCAATGTCAATGGTGGGTGGGTATATCAAGCCGGAACCGTTGTATAATCTGAACAAAACAAAGTGTAAGAGAGTGGAGTAGAACTCCAAGAACGTCAACATGATTCTGAAATCAACGTCGCTAGGAATGTTGGTGGGAAACTTGAACGGAACCAACCATCTGATTTCTTCACCCTTGATGGTGGCCTGGTAGTATACACCTTTGATAGAAACAAAAACCTTCTTGAGTAATCTTTCTTTGGCCACGTAAGCCATCCATTGGTTGCACAACTTTTCGGCTTCCTTGGTCACTCTGTGGCTGACCTTGTCGGTGGCTGGCATATTGGCAAAAAGGAACAACATGTTCAAAGGATCGTCAAGGTCTCTCAATGCATCTTGGAAGGTTGGGTATCTTTCTCTAATTATGTGTTCTAAAGTATACTTTGGACGGTTGGCATCCAACTTCTGGGCATCGCCAACAGCACCTCTTCCCAAAGCTCTTTGCAACTTTCTGGCAAAAATCTTGTGTTCACGGAACTTGACTAAGACAGGCTCGTGGAGAAGGTACTGTATGTCTTTGGAGTAGTAGAATGTCACTGGGGCAGTGGATCCCTTGTTGGCCTTCTTTTTGTTACGAGGCTCTCTCGGGTATATACCTTTGAAGATACAAAGCCTACGGAAGTCGGCCAACGACACCTGGAGCTTTTTGACAGCCTGCGTTCTGGTGATAAAGTTCTTGGCGTTCCCGGAGGCACCTCTCTTTTTAATTTTAGCCATGTTGTGTAGTATGGGTCTGGTGAAGTCTACAAAAATTACTGAAGTGATGAGATGAGGTGAAAAAAAAGTATGGGAAGGGCACGTGACGAGATGGCGATGATCTGCGACTGAGTGGTGCGAGGGGACTACGAGCTTCAAAGGGACTACGAAGGGCATTAAAGTGAAGGAGGGGCATATATGGCTGTAGAGTGGTAGAGGGAGACGTGATTGCCGTGGTTTTTTGTAGAGAGGTGCAGAAGTACTTCTTCGAGTTCTCCCCGCGTGTGAAGGATGCGTCGCGGCGGAACAGCAGAAAAGAAGGTGGTCTGGCCACGGCGAGAACAGTGATTTGTAAAAGAGCGACGGCACTATTGCCCATGGCTGGTGAATTTTCGGCGTAGGTACTGAAGTACATACTGATCAAAACCTGCCCAGTTTTCGCAGCCAAATATATTCATGCCAGTGCCAGAGAGAATGGTGAAGAACACCCTCGCACTACGTCACTAAAAAGCACCAAGTAATTTTCGCCACTACATGGGCTGGGTTTTCAAGCCCTATCTCTACGCTACCAGACTTTCCCAAAGACCATATAGACTAACTAGTGTAATTGCCAACATTTAAGTGCCCAGGGTGAATCTAATTGGGTCACATTGGTCAGTGAACTAAAGCATCTTTCTACAATTCTCTAGTGCTCGAAACGTGGGGGCCGCGAAAATTTTAGCCGTGTCCGAAAATCTTCAAATCATCTTGAGTAATAGACCCCTTGATACCATTTGCCATGTCGTTTCAGGATGTATTGAAGCGTGGAGACGAGTTCCTCAGCGACTATCCACGGACATCGTACTTTTGGAACATCGCATCGCATCTCACCTGTTTGGGCATGACCCTCAACACCAAGTTGATCATGAACCTACTCTACAAACCTCACTTGCACAATATCGAAAAGCTCGATGCTGCGTTGGCAAAAGCCCGCAGCGAGAACAGAGGTCTTCTTACTGTTATGAACCACATGTCGGTAGTAGATGATCCGTCGTTCTACGCCGCGTTGCCCATGCGGTACCATCTTGATATCGATACCATTCGGTGGGGATTTGGCGCGCACAACATTTGTTTTCTGAACATGGCATTGCTGTGGTTTTTCAACCTAGGCAAGATCCTTGGAACCAAGAGATTCGGCGAAGGTCCTTTCCAGGGCTCTTTAGATGCTGCCATCAGGATCTTGAGTCCTGACGACACCTTGGACTTGGAGTTTTCGCCCGGGGTAAAAGATACTGCCAAACCCATGTTGATCCAAGAGGTCAACATTGGCCAGTCGCAGGAGTTGGTGCGCAAAATCCGTCCTAGCCCAGAGTCCACCAACATCCTCATGGCCAAGTCGCCGTTCATCCGGACCAAGACCTCGTGGTTCCATGTATTTCCCGAGGGGTTTGTGTTGCAGCTACAGGAACCACACTCCAACTCGATGCGGTACTTCAAGTGGGGAGTGTCGCGCTTAATTATGGAGAGCACCCAGGCCCCTGTGGTGGTGCCTATATTTTCGTACGGGTTTGAAAAAGTGGCACCGGAGGAAACCGCCAGTGAAGGGATCAAAAGATGGCTTCCTTCCAATATCGGGGCCGAAATCCACATCACCATTGGCGATGCCTTTTCGGATGAACGTGTGGAGATGTATAGACAGAAATGGAGACAGTTGTGCGCAACCTGGATACACCCTCTAAACCCTACTGATTTGAGCGAAGAGTTGAAAAACGGCCCGCAAGCCCAGAAGTTGAGATCCAATCTTGCGGCTGAACTCAGACAGGCGGTGTTGGACATCAGAAACACCATTCCAACGCTTCGTCCTGAAGATCCCCGCTTCAAAGACCCCCAATACTGGAAAGAGTACACCGACACTGAGGGGATGAGTGACCCGGAGGTAAAATTCATTGGTAAAAACTGGGCCATCAAGAGGTTGCAAAAGCATTTAAAGGAGTATAATGAGACATGTAAATAGATTGCCACGTTGAATGCGCATTTGCCTAGAAATAGTAATTGATTTTTTGCGTACGACCCTCGATAAGAGTTCAGTATAGGTTTAGCTGACTGCTATATATAAAGATTCACAGCCTGTCAAATTATCGACTAAATATGAATCTAATGTTCTTTTCAAAGAGCTTGATTTGAGATAATGTTTTCCCAAAAGTAGTTGCAAGCCTAGTTAACTTGGAAAATGGCTTGCTGGCCAGAGACGAGAAAAATCCAAGCTTGGTCCCTTTCACGACAGCCTTTCACGAGTTTTCTAAGTTGATTCCGTTGGATTTCAGAAAAATCCTTTGAGCGTCGTTTGGGATATCGGAAGCTACGTCCTTGGGGTGCCTAATAACAACATGCGATGATGGTGATTGTAAAGCAGGGGGAACGTTCGATCCACTTACTACATATTTTGACTTGGGCGAGCTTTGGAGAGCCTCACAAATCGGCGGAGGAGGCGAAAGTGGTTGGCTTGGTACAGTAAGCATTGCTGAACCATCTTCTACTCAATACGGTCTTTCACCTTTAAAATATCAAAGCCGTGTGAAAGCTGCAAATTCAATATTTTTTATATTTGTAATGCAGCCCTGGTCCGCGAATGCACCAGACCTAAAAATATGCCCCGTTAAGAATGACATATTTACTGCGATAAGAAAGCTCCTAAAGAAACCTTTTAGCAGATACCCCCTGGCGAGCAGTAGTAGTAGCTCAATTCTTCTTTGATAAACCCTACTAATTCTGATTAAATTAAACAGTGTATCAGTTGAAAATTGAAATCATACTGTGATAATCAATGTGGAAAACTTGAACTGGTCAATAAATTAGATTATTTTGACTTTCATTATGTTCTCATATTGTCTAGGAAATGAGTCGGATGGTTTAGTTCACACAAACGTTGCAAAGCCATTTTTGCCCAAAGCAGTGCCAGGATTTCTGATCAAGGCCTGAAAAAGCTACGAATATGTTATGGCAAATGTTTCAGAGAATTTTGCATACTAAGACTGATTATTTGAGAAATGTGGTGCAATATGCACTTCCCATTTGCATGATCTCTGGCGCTGACCTAGTTAACTCAGCGCAGTTACTTTATACCTGAATGTCTGTCGAACATAGTTTGGGAGAGTACCACAAGGGCATGTTTAACCGTCGTATCAGCGCAGCCAAGGTAGGTCTCACGCAATACTAGTACTTTACAATCTATTTATTAATCAAGGCTAGCTGAATTCATTAAAAGAGTATTTAGAGATGACTTTTGCATGTATTGATTGACTTTCATTGAAGAGTCTATTGTTTTTAAATCTTGAGTAGCTTCAGCACATCCCTAGCTGATTTAATTCTGACACAAGAAATTGATCTCAACCTTTCTAGTGAGCTTCTATTTTCCGTCCAAATTTCGTACAATTGGGTGCTGAGTTCACGCAGTATGGGACACAGATTTGAGTTCTTCATAGGAATATTAAAAGAACATTACTTGCACATTGCTACACTAAAGTGGAGTTTTCCTAGCTACAAATGCTGGAGAGTTTCATAATGGCTTGATTTGATTTGCATGCAATAATAAACTACATACCCTGCCAAGAGTCCAAGGGTGCCGATTCCTCGTCCCGAACACTATTTCTAACTAGCCTTGAATATTGACCAGCCAAGAGTCATCTATTAAAAATGATAGCTGACTGCAAAAACTTGGTCTTCAAGCACTATTGCTGAGCTGGTCACCATTTGATCGATTATGCCACAAACTGAATAAATTTAATACAATTTCGTGAATATCTTTAGTAAATGTTTGATTTTTTTTATACCTTTCTGAACTTCTTCATCTTTATCAAACAATCGTCGCAATACCACTTTCCCTTAGGTGGGTTCTTGAAACCAATACACGGCAAATGGAACCATTCTCTCTTACAATCGTCACCATCACATCCCACCATTTCACCAAACGATACTTGGTTACAGTAACAGTACGTGGGCTCGTTGGAGCCTCCAGATTTGGCTGGCTGGCTGACCTGAAACTTGTGGTCGTTTGAGTTTCTGGCCTCGGTATCGGAACTATTTCCATGCCCATTCTTTCCGGTCTCTTCTTCCTTCTTTGGCTTGTTCTTTTTCTTTGCATTGAACGCTCCGGGTCCCATTGTGCCCACTGCTCCGGCCGACGCAGGTGCCGATACACGCTGAATATCGTCGTGGGCTTCCTTTCTTGGTCTTTTCTTTGATCCGTTGCTTCCAGAGCCGCTTCCACTGCTGAAACCACCAGAATTAGTGGCTGGAGTGGGCCCGACACTGGCAACTTTGAAGGTGTCCAGCGGCGTGGCTTCACGTACTCTTTTCTTTTTACCATTGCCATCCTCAAGAACATCGTCTTTATTGGCTTTCTTGGCTGCCAAAGCCTCTCGTCTGCTCTCGCTTCTTTGTGACTGTGCTGAGCGGTCGCCGGACGAATTGGACGTGGCCGTAGACGTGTCCATTATCATGGCAGGATGGTTCAAAGGACCAATACGAATGTATTCGGGAATTTCGTTGTTGTTGATAATGAGTTTGTAGTCGTTGTTGATTCTGAACATGTGTCTGTTCAAAAGCTCCGACGCTACCGACGTTACGTGCATCTTCTCTTCCAAGCATGGGATGATTTCGTTGATTTTTTCTTTGATTAGATTTAACCTTTTGAATTCTAGTTGGGTCTTTTTTGCTTTAGCCTCTTCAATAGTCTTGGATTCATCTGCCTTGGCATTCTCTTTACTTCCGGATATTTGTTCCTTACTTTGTTCATTGACCACTGGTGGCTCGTGTAAGTTTTCAATGTACTTTTCTATCAAGAAGTTAATCTGGGGAACAGTATTGATACACTTTGCATCGATTTCTTTGAGTAGAGTCGAATACTTGACGAGATCCAACGGCAATGCTTCGAAGGCATCACTGATATCGTTGAGGCCAGGCAATAGTTCATTGATATTGGTGATGTTTTTGGCCCGCTGCTTGTACTGCTGGAACTGTTGTTGTGACTGTTTGGACTTTAGCCTATTTATAAGCCGCTGTGACTTTTGACGCGATGGGAGGTCCAGATATGTCATTCTAAAGTTGTATATGCTTGAATAGATTGTATGATTAGTGCGATTGAAAATGGATAAGAATAAAGAGGTAAAACTGTAAAGAGGTGTAAACTGTAAACGAGCATTTGGGTGCGAAGAGCCAGTTTGGTTTGGCATTACGTAAGTTCCCAACTAGCCTTAGGTTTGTAGAGAAGTAGCATTGCAAAGAGAACATCCCGTGCAACTGGAGACAAGAGGATCAGTCCAGAACATTGTTTCTGGGCAAAATGGATTGACTTCTCCAATGTTCCACTGAGTGCTAGGATTATGCGCATCTCAAGGTGAATATGGAGTTATCTCCGGTCGCACTATTATTTTTAAAATTAGGGTGCATCCAGAACGCTGTTGCATTTTGCCAACACCCATTAAGAGCAGAAGTCAACTAGACATCTACAACATTGTATGCAATGGTATTAGAAAGATTCACCTCACTATTCAAACAAAAATCAATTTCAAAGCATTTACCCATTTAAGCCCCTGTCAAACTTTAATAGTAGTTGGAGTTGTTAGTAGTGTCAACATTCTAGTGTCATATTGCACAATCATCTTTCCACCATCTAAATAGTGTTTCCCTGCAGGCTGCCATCGCAATTGCGCACACCAGAATTGATGGTAAATTAGCACAGGTCACGTGTGGCGATATAATCGGGCTCGAGCAGTGTTGCAACGGCAAAGGCTGGGAACAATCACCAATGGAGGGCGAAGTAGGACAAAAGAACAACTCGAACGTTGTTGGAACTAATCAGAGACGCCGAATTTAGGTTAAGAACCACTTTTTTCACAACATAGATTATTTCGAAAAAGCCACACCTGTACGGCCCCTCCGAGTGTTAGTAAACCAACGGCAAACAATAATCCCCCAATTCGCCGGTATTACACTACTGGCGCGATCCAGTCTCAGACGTATACCTGCTGCAATCGACCCGGTGTTTGACGCAACTCCGACTTTCATTGCGAGCCTACAAAATTGAGTCGCAAGACTGTGGCTTCCCAACCTCCAACGAGACGTGTCCCACAATTTACCCTAAAATACGTCAAACTACACCATTTTGAATCCAGCGGATGAGTAATTGCCCATCAGAACTAATTGATATTATAATTCTTCCTTATCACTGCTAGTATAAGCTTACACCCATTCCAACTCTGCTGAAACTAGTAAATGCTGTTTCCAGGTAGAATTGCTTGAAATACACTGATGGAACAGGAAGAGCCACAGTTTGATAAGTCGGTATATGGAAGTAGAAAAACTTTACATATAAGCAACGACAATAACAATCCATACAAGAATCCCAATCGAAACCAACTTCAAAACCAAAACCAAAACCAAAACCAAAGCAAGTTTGGAGATCCGATCCCAAACCATGCCAACCAGCCTGAGCCCAAATATCCTCTAAACCCGATGTTTTCTCCACAACCCAGACCTTCGAGTCCGTTGGTGGGAAACTCGCCACCCAGTAAGAAAATCAGGAGTACCAAGAGAAGGGACGATTCTCCTGGTAACGGGCCCTCGCCTGGCCTCAACTACTTTTTGCCCGAAAGACACACACCTGGCCAAATAGGACAGAACCTTTCGTACGCCCGCACGTTCCACACGTCAGATTCGCGCAGCAGCCCGCCAGGGGTGGAAACCACCACGTTTGAGTCGAGCCACGCAGAACCACCCAAAGAGACGGCCCCTAAGCATAGAAGACAAGGCAGTGAGAGCGACGAAGACGAGCGGTTTTTACGATTAGCCAGAGAAGCGCTCGTTGCCACTGCCAATGGAGTGAATGCGTCGGGGTCCACATTGGTAGATCCTACGATCCAGGATCTTTTGCGCAGGTTGCAGTATGCAGCCTCGCCGCACGGCAACCCCATCAAACGGTCAGATAACATACGAGCGAACGCCAATGGCCAATTGATGATACAGGGCTTCTACCAGCAGTTCCCCAATCTCAGCAATGACATATTTATGGGCAACGAAAAACCGGCGGAAGGCACTTTTAAAACCAGCAACCATCCCAGTTCTCTTAATGACGGGTGGAACTTTTTAATAGGGGAACCAGTGACCCTCAAAGGCGGTACTCCCTACAATGCGAAAAAAGCTGCATTTGACGACGAGCACGACGATGAGGACGATGAGGATGATGATGACGACAGCGACGAGCGCGACGAAAACGAAAGTTCAGCGCGCAAGACGTCGGAAGACCCCAGCCGCAAATTCTTGTGTACTAAGTGTACGATGTCGTTCAGGCGGTCGTCGGACTTGAAGCGGCACGAGAAACAGCACTTGATCATTCCGCCCAATATCTGCGAGCTCTGTGGAAAAGGGTTTGCCCGTAAGGATGCGCTCAAAAGACATATGGGCACGCTCACATGTCGAAGAAACGCCGACAAGAACTTGTATGAAGACAACTTGAAGTACTTGGAAGTCAAACGCGGCGCCAGTCTGACGAGGTACTAGTGCTACGAAATCTCATACGAAAAATTCCCAGACACTATTGAGTGGTGTCTGTGGTGCTTCTATATAGAGTGCTCTATACTTGAGCTCTTTGTATGTAATGTATAGTTTAATTTGCAACCAAAATTAACATTTGCAACTAGCGCGCAATCACATGCATTACGTCAGTGGCGTGCACCGCGGGCGGGTGGATGGACGTCCCCCGAAAGCCCTCGGTTAATCGCTGAATTTTCGGACTAATTGACTGCGACGCTCCCGAACTCAGTGGGTGCAAAGAGCATGCACTCTGGAAGCAGTTGATTGAGCAATCGCAGCGGCCTCGGTTTAAAGCAAAATTTCATTTCGGTCGCTTAGATATAAGAACTGATCGTCCCAGCAAATCTGTCATTCCATCAAAGCTATCATGAGTGCTAGTGCCAGATTACAACAGTTAGCGCAGCAATTGTCGCCCAGTCTCACCAGCGGTGTCCCAACAGCGCAACCTTTCAAGATCGCCGTCATTGGTTCGGGAAACTGGGGTACCACTATTGCCAAAGTATTGGCTGAGAATGCGGCCGAAAAGCCCCAGTTGTTCAAGCCTGATGTGCACATGTGGGTTCACGAAGAGAAGATCGACGGCACCAACTTGACCGAAATCATCAACACCAAACATCAGAACGTCAAGTACTTGCCAGACATCACTTTGCCAAGCAACCTCCATGCAGTTCCTGACATCGCGGCTTCCGTCAAAGACGCAGACCTTATTGTGTTCAATTTGCCTCACCAGTTTTTGCACAAAGCATGTCAAGGTTTGAAGGGTCATGTCAAGCCCAATGCCAGAGCGATTTCTTGTTTGAAGGGTTTGGAGGTCACTCCTGAAGGCTGTGAGTTGTTGTCCACCTACATTACCGAGCAATTGGGAATTGAGTGTGGTGCATTGTCCGGAGCCAATTTGGCCGGAGAGGTTGCAAAGGGCAATTGGTCTGAAACCACTGTAGCCTACAAATTGCCAAAGAACTACTTGGGTGACGGCAAAGATATCAACCACTACGTGTTGAAGCAAGCGTTTGCCAGACCATACTTCCACGTCAATGTCATTGAAGATGTGGCCGGTGTTTCCGTGGCCGGTGCATTGAAGAACATTGTGGCATTGGCAGTTGGTTTTGTAGAAGGCAAAGGCTGGGGTGACAACGCCAAGTCTGCCATCATGAGAGTGGGTTTGCTTGAAACCATCAAGTTTTCGCAGACGTTTTTCCCCGAGTCACAAAACTCCACGTTTACTGTTGAATCTGCTGGTGTGGCTGATTTGATCACCACTTGTTCTGGTGGAAGAAACGTTAAGGTTGGAAGATATATGTCCAAGACCGGAGCTTCTGCTTTGGATGCCGAGAAGAAGTTGTTGAACGGACAATCTTCTCAAGGTATCATCACCGCCAAGGAAGTCCACGACTTGTTGACTGCTGTGAACAAGCTCGACGAGTTTCCATTATTCGAAGCCACCTACCAAATCATATATGGTTCCGAAAAGATCGAGAACTTGCCAGTATTGTTAGAGAGAAATTAGAGAGCCACCAACATAGAGACCACCAAACATTAGAGTGATAGACTGGTGGAATACATAAGTATTAATAAACATAAATCATAACATAAATCATAGCATAAATAATTATCAATAGCGTTCTGATTCAAATTAGAGTACGATAAAAAGTTGAAGATCGGTAAAGTGCGATAAAGTGCATTAAATAGTGAGATAATGTGCGATAAAGTGCGATTAAACTTTGAAGAATGCAGAGTGCGGATATTTCTAGTGGGTTGAGAGCTGGTATTTCAGTATTGCTAGGCTATTTATGGTCTGGTATATTTGATAAGTTAGTACTAGAAGTACTGGATGAATATTTATGGGACTATTTATACAATAAAAAGAATAGAATATCTGTTCAACTATTTATACATTATGATACAACTATATGACTCAATCAAGTAATTTAAAGAGCTAGGATGGGTTTTCTTTTGCCTTTTTCTTTTCCGGCCCATCCTCGCCCTCCTTATGCTTTCTCTTTCTCTCATGCTTAGCTCTCCACTTCACCAAAAACTTTTCCATGAATATATTACAATAGTCTCTGATTTTCTTGAGTTTGGCCGACTCCAACTCCTTGGGAGGCTTGCCCTTGGGGTCCTTTTTGAGTTCCTTGGCCACCAACGTCTTGACAATATCTCTGGCACAGCCCTTGATATCGTCACGCCCGACTTCGGCTTCGTGCTTTTTGATGAAGTTGGGGATATGTTTGGCCAAAACATGCGTCCATATGGCTTCTACCGATTCTTTCTTCGGTGGCCGGTGCGACTTGGCCTTTTTGCTCTGTTTTTCAAGCAATTTGCTTTGTTCTTCAAGGTGCTTTTTGCGGCTAAGATCACCCGACTCTTGGATCAACTTCTGGAGCTGATTCTGACGCTCTTGGAGCTGTGCATACTGGGCTTCCTTTTCCAACTTCAACCTTTCCTCTTCTTTTTTGGCCAAAAAAGCTTCGATGTTTCGTTTTTCTTCAGGCTTTTTATCACCCCTTTTCTCGTCAAACCGTTTGGTTTCTTCGTTCTTTCTCTTGGATTTGGGCCCTGTAGGAACCTGCGTTTGCGGCCTGTCCCACCGGGAAATGTTGAGCTCACGATGGAAATAATAGTGGCTATTGGTATTTTTGTCAAATGCCTTTTCCCATCCACCAGGCAAAGGATCCGAATCTTCTACTACATGCTGTTCAGACTCAGCACTCTTGCTCGATTCACTCTGTTCAGAACCTTCTCTTTTGGGTGAGCGCGAACCTTTACGGCCGTACGAAGACCCAGTATCAGACTTGGTTTTTGGTATACGATACGCCATTTGAAGCTGGCCCCATTCGTTGAGCAAATCGGTACAGAGTTGAGTTATCTGGGGGTTTTTACTTGAAGAGCCAAGGTCTTTGATGACGTTTTCGATCTGCGAAGACGAGATTTTGTTACGAGTGACTTTGGGCCATTTCGAGAGCACCGTCAAGAGCTTAATAACCAAATCGTCGTCGCTATTGAACTCTTTGATCAATGCAGATAGCGTTTTGTACCCGTGGAACCGAATGATGAGCGAGTTGATGGAGTCGTCGTTGGTTTTGTAAATCCGGTCAACCAACTTCCGCACCACCAAAGCTTCTTGTGGTTTCATCAACACTCCCATCACCTTAGATACATCGTGCTCTCCAAGCTCGCCTACCTCTATGGACTTGATGAACATCTCGTTGATCATCGAGTCGTCCGATTGCTGCTTGGCGCGAAGGTGCTTGTTCTCCTTCAACCACTGCTTTTCTTGTTTCGCTGTCACTCCCAAGGCCTCTGAAAGCCCGTCTGGCAACAACAACGCTGCGTCTGTTTGGGTTTTTCCACCCATGAACTTTACGCAATTGGGCTCTCCACAGTAACATGGCTGAGACTGGGCACCGTACCGATCCACATTGTAGTCGAAGGTGATTTCTTCGCCCTGGGCAATGGCTCGCTTGGCAAAGATCCCCATGCGAAGCTTATCGGCCACCACCCATTTATCGACATAGGCATTGGGATTGCACGAATGGTTGCAAAAACGGGCCAAGGATCCTTTGACGGTGGCGTCGATGAACGAATCGCCTTTAAGCATCATAAAGTAAAAATGCTTCAAGTTCTGCTTGTCGTACTCAATCATACGAGCCCTAAACGTCGACTCGTCAATGACTTCACCAATGTATTCGTAGATAAAAGCACCTTCGGGGATAACCTTGTTGGCACGGAGCCCGTAGCCTTTGAGTTCGGTCAAAAACACCGACACATCGGCAAACTGCCGCTTCTGGAACCGCTGGTTCTGACAGTTGGTTCCGCACAAGCAGTGGCCGTTGATACATTCGACGGACGTGACTCGATTAATACAGTTGGAGTCTTCGCCACACGCCAGATTCGTCTGGGTCTCCGGATCCCATGCCTCCTGACAGTCACATGTCATATACTCTTGTTGGTTGGACGAGCCTACGCTCTTGGGAGAGTAGGTACATTTCTTGAGTTCCTCGAACTTGGTCTTGGCCTCGTCCGTTTTATCAGGCGCATCAAGAAATAGCATAATGAACAATGAACCTAATCGTATAATCTACCTAGGACGTGGCTATGCTATGCTTTGTGCTATGGTTTATGCTTGACCTTAGACGGTTGGTGATTCTGAAAATTTTCGACCGCGAGAAATACGAGAAAAAGATAAAATGGAGAATATGGAGAAAGCGAGCGTTGAGGTTCGAAGAATCATAGGATGTTTATTTGATTAAATGGCTAGTGACTGGTAATAGTCAGGTGATTGAACTGGATTAGAGAAATAGACTGTAAAATTGTAGGATAGGTGAGCTCTGACTTAGTGAGTGTAATAAAATAGAGCACGACCAACATTAAAGAAACGAAATAAATGTACCATGTACTCGCGGTCATATGCTAAAGAGTCACAAGTGCATCACTTCTTTTCATCTTCGGTGTACTTTGCTACTCTTTCCTTATTTTCAGTGGCAGCATTCACCAACTGCACAAACGCGCTACTGGTCAAGTCAGATTTGCCTTTGGCGACATTCGACTTGCTTTCAACAGATTCATTGGTCTTGGGCTTTTCGATATTGCCCAACACCTCGGCAAACTTCTTCCATCCGTGATGACTCTCCAGCGAACTGGTATCCTCGAAGAAATTGATTTCGTTTGGATCGTCGTCGTCATCGCCCTGGAGCTGCTTCAATTTCTTGATGCGGTTGTTCAACTTGACCATCTCAATCGCCTGCTTGAACTTACCCCTGGCATCAAAGTGTTGCTTGAAGTTAGGCAACAAGTCGGCATGTTGCTCAGAAGCAATCGATACCAACCATGGGTCTTCCAAAAGCGTCTCTGCCGAAGGTCTGTTATCAGGATTAACCTGCAACGCCTTGATAATGAATCTGCGTGCATCTTTACTGACGTCTTTCCAGTACTCTGCGTGGAAAATAACCGCATTGTTGTGCTTGACTTCTTGGATGAAATCATCCACGTTTTCGGCCCTGAATGGTGAGTATCCACAGAGTAAAGTGTACGTAATAACTCCAAGGGACCAGATATCACACGGTTTGCCGTGTCCTGAACCAAGAATCACTTCGGGAGCAGCGTACCCAAAAGATCCAGCTGACAGTGTGAGCTTTTCGTCCGCACTCGCCAACCTTTTTGCAATACCGAAATCGGCCAAAACCACGTTGGAATCGGCAGATTTGTCAAGATACAAGATATTCTCTGGCTTCAAGTCGCGATGCACAATGTTCCGCTCGTGCAAGTATTGGAGCGCCTGAAGCATTTGTTTTACCACCACAGCTGCGTCCGATTCGGTGAATCTACCTTGTTGTACTATTCTCTCAAACAATTCTCCTCCGGTAGCTAATTGGGTTACTATATAAAACTTCTCCTTGGACTCAAACCAGTCTCTGAATCCGACAATGTGTGGGCTGTGCAATTCCTTCAAGAGGTTAAGCTCGTCAATGATCATGGCTTCGTTCCCTTTCAAAGCTTTCTTAAGAATGATCTTGATGGCCACTTCCTCGTCAGTAATGTTGTTACGTGCATACCTGACTATTCCAAAAGAGCCTGCTCCCAACGTTTTACCAAAGACGTAGTGCTGCTTTCTGGAGTACGAAGCTGGTTGCCCCGAAAGCTTATGAAAAAACTTCTTGATTGTAGTGTCCTCTGACATCTCTATGGATTTAATAAGGAGCGAATAGATGGGTATAACTTGTGGTCTAACGTTGATTCTATTATACTCGTTATCTCCTTCCAGTTGGTGGGGATTTTATCGCCAAGACCGATCACGTGAATGAGACTCCAATCTTCGTATATCTAGCGTACTTGAGACGAAGGGTCCATCTCAGGTTGGTTTCGGGTTGGTTATATAAGCTTGGGACGGTGTTTGGACACCGCTTGGGCTTGCCTGATCCGGTTTCTTTCTGTAGCGCCTTGTGCCGTGAGAATCTGTCATTCATCGAGGTGCCATAAATAGCTTGAAATATGGCTGCGAAACACAAAAGAAATTCCTCTGCATAAATAGAAACTCTACCGTCCAAATGATATTGAAACATCCACTGTCAATGTTGTATACTTGCGCGCTCTAGTTGACACATCCACTGTCAATGTTGTATATCTGCTATTCTCTACTTGACACATCCTAGCATGTGCAATATCCCACACCTCTTAAGTAGGCATTTGAGAATGGTTTGCGCTTTCCACGAGTTTTTTTTTTTCGGTCACCACGCTATGAAAGCGTGGCTCAACTATATTCGATATATGTAACTAACAAAGTTCATCAATCGGTACCGGAACAGTAGTCATGGCCTATCCGATCCGAAACAGCCGTGACGAACAATTAAGCCTCTTTTTTTTCGCGGCACTAATATAATCCCAACGTATCGTAAATGTGACGTAGTAGTTTTACTCTATTACTACAAAGCAAATTATTCAATTGTAGAAATTGCAAGACCAAGTAGTTAGATCGAGCTGCGCCTTACGCACTAATTCAGGGCTGAGGCTGATTTTTCAAACCGCTACCAATTTCTAAATCGGGTAGCGCAATTTCCCTAGGCTTCTTTCTCCTATCACTCTCGAACGGACCAAGTTATTTATAGCTACAACATCGGTCAATTAGGATCGCCGGCTAGACTAGGCTGCTTCTGTTGATCACTTCGTGTTACCCCCAAAAGTTACTTCATTGATCACCTATGGACATCACTTGTTTCTGGCGCGATTTCATGGGCTCAAAATCATACTGCGTATATTATCTAACTTATGAAGTTCACACTTCCGGTATCAAATTATAGTCTGAATTAATGCTTAGTTTTGAAGTCGTCATCCGTAATATTGGATCTTTCACACATTTGTTGAAAGATACTGTTTTCAGTTTTAAACAACGTATAAGGCGTATCGAACTCTTTGATCTCTCCCTTATCCAAGACCAAGATCTTGTCGTAATCAATGATTGTCTTCAATCTGTGGGCGATACATAAGATTGTGCAATTGCTGAACTCGCGGACAATAGTCTGTTGAATCTTTGAGTCTGTTTCGTAATCAACCGAAGATGTTGCTTCATCCAAAATCAAGATCTTCGAGTCTTTGATCAATGCACGAGCAACTGCAATTAATTGTCTTTCACCGAGTGAAAAGTTGGAACCATCGTCTTCTACAGATTGATCCAAATGAAACTTATGCAAGCCGAGATCTTTCTCCTTCTCTTTGGATTCCTTGGAATCCTCATCCACTTCAACAACAGGTTTCTTTTGCTTTTTGATCGCTTCTAATCTAGAAGCGTCAATCACACCGGCTCTTCTTAAGGCATCCCACAATACATCGTCGGGACTTTCATCAAAGGGATCCAAGTTCCTTCTGATTGTTCCACGGAACAATACAGGATCTTGAGGAATAATAGATAATTTCGACCGTAAAGAATTCAATCCCAAGGTAGCAATGTCGATATCGTCAATGAGAACTCTTCCACCACTCAATTCGTTAAGTCTGTACAAAGCAGTCATAATCGTGGACTTTCCGGCACCAGTTCTTCCACAAATACCAATCTTTTCCGAAGCTTTGATCTCGAAACTAAGGTTTTTCAATACCAATGGCAAGCCTGGTCTGTAAGCCAAATCGACATTTTCGAATTTGATGGCACCATGTTCAGGCCATGATGGATGTGGGGTGGTTTCTGTAATCACATAGGGTGCTTCTTCAGGAATGTTGTATGCATAATGAGATAATCTCTCGACCGAGTTCATTTCGTTTTCGACCTGGGTGTATGTTCTAAGAAGTAGCGACAACTGACTAGCAATTTGAAAGACGTACGACAATAATAAACCCGTGGATGAAGCCGATATACTAAACACTCTGCAAACACAAAGAATGGATACCAACAAGGCGAAAGCCGCAGCAATGGAGTCCATATTGATGGAAAGCCAACGCTGGTTAGCAATGGTAATGAAGTATGCTTCACTTTGTTTATCCACCAATCTTTCATTTTTACCCAAAAACAACGTTTCATTTTGGTAACATTTGATGGTGTTCATTCCACCTAACGCTTCGTTGAAATTGTTGTACACAAATGATCTTTGAACAGCTTCCAATCTCTTAATTTCTCGGGCGCTGGCTTGGTAAAAGTTGGTGATTGCAATAAAAATGAATGCCAAGAAAGGGAATGTAATTGCAAACCAAGGGATATAACACACAGTTAAGATTAAAACACCAATAATATTGGCCATAGTAAAGACCAAAAATCTGATTTGATCCGCCACTTCGTTATCCAACGCTTCGGTATCTTTGGTGAATCTGTTCAAGATTCTTCCCGTAGGAGTGGTATCCATGAAAGTCATCGGAGCTCTCAAAACTCTCTTGATAGCTTTGATGTTCAAGTTAGCGGCTGCATTAGTGGTGATGTACAACAACACAACAAACTGTAAGAACAAAAGAATAAACGACAACATGGTGAACATAATATAGAGGCCGATATAAAAACCGTTAGTTCTATTCTTGAACTTATAAGATGTCCAGAAAGATAACCAGGTATTGGCAAATAACTCACAGAATGTCGAAAGAACCACCAACGTCAAAAACAAAGGAACTACTACCCAGACACCCACGTTTTTGGAGCCTTCATTGATATAGTTCACATACACTTCAAGCTTGATTTGGTTCACAGCTCTCTCTTCTATGTCAACTAATCTACCTTCGTCAGTGTCAGCCTGGTTATACTCTTGGTGAATAGCTTCTCGGTCTACACCCTCTTTCTTTAGCCTTGAAATTCTGACTTTCAGCGGTATCTTTTCGTCGTCTCCTTCGATGATATCAAGCTCATCTTCGATTTGTTCCTCTTCCTCCTCGTCGTCCTTGGTTTCCGTGCTGTAGGCCATCAAATTTTCGAAGCCAGCGTTTCTTGCCTTTAATTCATCAAATGTGCCTACATCGACCGTGCCGTCTCCGTTCAAAAATATAACTCTATCGGCAGCACTGATTAATGACAATTGGTGTGTGGCCAAGATTCTGGTGCTGTCTTTCAATAAGCCCAAAATACAGTTGTCCATAATGTGTTTACCAACACCAGCATCTACAGCCGATAAAACATCATCCAACAAGATAATCTCCTTCTTAGCGTAAACAGCTCTGGCCAAATTAATTCTAGCTTTTTGACCTCCAGATAAAGTGATACCTCTTTCACCAACTTCGGTTCTATCACCGGCTGGTAAGATATTCAAGTCACTTTCGAGAGAACAAGCATAGATCACTTCTTTGTAGCGCTTTTCGTCGTATGGTTCACCAAATAAAATATTTTCCTTGACAGTTTCATTTTGCACCCAAGGATATCCACAAAGTAACAAAGAGCCATTGACTTTAATGTCACCGCTAGTTCTTTTCATGAACCCAGATAATGCACTAAGAAGAGAGGATTTACCGGATCCGATAAGACCAGTAATAACCACAAATTCGTTCTTTTTGATAGTCAAGTCAATGTTGTGAAGACCGGTGAACTTGGCAGCGTCTTCTTTCTGCAACTCCTTTTCGTTCTGGTCGATAGTTTCCTCTATAGTCAGAGCCAAATCCTTGAACGAATGCTCTTCAACGGTAACTTCGTCTGCCAATTTAGCGAGCTCAGTATGCTTCGACTCTTTTTGGGCTTTGTCATCTTCTTGCTCCTCAAGATCAAAGTCTTCCCATTCAAAAGTGGCATCATCTACTTGAATAGCCACACCGTCTCTTTCCATGATCTTCTGATCCTCTTCATCGGCATGAATTTTAATGGTTTCTGGATCTACTTCTCCCGAACCCAAAAACTCTCCCACTCTTGTCAAACCCAATAAAGCATCCACACCGGTGATCAAGGCTGTGGGGATCATTATGAACTGCTGCGATAAGACTCCAAACAAGGAGATGGACGAGAAGATAGAGGCGGGGTTTCTCTTATTGCTTCCTATGGCATACAATACCAAGAAAGAAACCATGGAACTGATGGAGGTCAACGACATGGCAAGGGCAATAATGAAGTTTCTCATGTTTTGCGCCTTGAGAATGATCTTCATCTCCAGCTGTCTGACCCCAATGACTCTGTCTTCGTAGGGACGTTCCCACGAGTAGAACTTGATCATTTTCAACGTATTGAGCAATTCCTTCATATAGTTTACTCTGGTATCAGTGAACTGGTTGGCTTTAACACGATAAGCAAACAAGGTCTTTGCTACAAAGGCAATCAAAACCACAAAGAAGATCATCAAGGCCACACCCACCAAGGCCGAAACACCAATGTTTACAATCAAAATAGCAATGGCCACACCAATGGGAATGGGAAATACAAGCACATATGGCTGGAATCCCAATGCAAGATCAATACGGGCAAGGTCTGTACTCATGAACGAGGTGATCTTACCAGTGGTGTACTTGTGCTTGGTTTTGGCATTGATGCGGAACGACTTGTCTAACAAGGCTTTCGTCAACAAGGCTTTTGTTTGCGCGCCTGTTAACATAGATAAGTACAAAAAGTGGTTGGTAAGTATACCAATGATGAAAATTAGGGTTGTGGCCCCAAAAGAGTAGCCCAAACCCTTTCCTACTCCAGACTCAATTCCCAACGCTTTCTTCTCCACAAACGTAATCAACCGTTTGGTGAGCAAAGGATTGGTGGTTTGGGCCACGTTGGCTAGCACCAAGTATAAGCACGCCAACGAATACTGCCACTTGAACGTCAAAAACAACGACCACACGGTGGTCATTTGAGGGAGTTTGAAGTCCTGCAAATCGTCTTCACGATCAACAGAGCTCGACTCGACAGTTTCGCCTCTTTCTTTGCATTTTGCAGCGATGTGTTTGTTCTGGGCTTTGGTGTACTGTTTGGTGAAATTGGCCATAAAGTCATCGGCCATTTTCTTCACCTTCAAGTCATCTGTCAACGTAAACAAATCTTCCGCCATCAACGTCCGCTTATACCCGGTGTGCATCACAGGATGCAACCACCAGAAGAAGATCTGGTATATTATGTTGGCTCTCTTACCGGGGTACGGTTTTCGCTCATCTTCAGTAGGTAAATGCGGAATACGCTTGGAGAAGAATCTTGATAGTAGTCGCTTTTGCGGCTGAAGCTCCACCGATTCTAGTTTCGACATTTGATGTTGCTGTTAATTGCCCACCAATACAGGATTTGGTTCTATTTATAAATCACGCACAGCACTATTTGGTGGCAACTTTTTCAGTACATCGAAATCATTAAATCCGTGTGTTAGCGACAATGCCGCAGATTAGGGAAGTATTAAAGTTAGCCGCGCCTTCATCGTGTTAGTCTCCACACTCTTTCTGCACTCTAGAACGGCTGCACAGCTTCCTATGCGGACTAAAACGTGCAGGAACTATCCTGCAGGCATTGCTGATGAGTCATGGTTCCATTAGGGCTGAAACTTGGCGTGGCCCATACTCTCATGGGGCTACACCCCCAAGGGTCTGTAGTCTGTCTTGGTACGGCTTGCAATTTGGTTCCGTTCCGAAAGATAGGTTACAAACGGCGCGCGCATGCCTCCCATCGTGACTCGTAACTGCTCAGCTGCATCCCAGCGTTAGCATATTTTTTATTTCGCGCCAATCAACGACTGGCTTATACTAATCCTGTGTGCTTTACTAAGCACACTTCTATTGCCAGATCCTTTTGCCACCGATACCAAGAGACATGTTAAGTCTTTTTCAAGGGACTAGAATAGATAGACAGCTTTGGCCCATTGTTTTGATGTTTGCCCCTGCCCGATGTAGCTGAAATATGTATGTCGCCCCTGATCTTACTTCCCCTATCTGCAAGGCAAATAGGAGCAATGACAATAGGAGTAACCATAATACGAACCAACCCTTTTTTGATAAAGGAGATTTACTATGCAAATTAGAGATTTAGGTATGTACGGGGTCTTGAAAGTTTCACGTGTAGGGGCCAGCGGTAAAGTGGATGCAAGAGTCTATTTTAACTTTGTTGGCTATAATTTTCAATTGTGATGCTTCTACATTTTCTAACCCGAAGAAAGTAAACCCGCTTCTCAGCTGTCTCAGCTTTTTTATTTGGCACTATGAGTCTGTGTATGCCATCTAAAAAGTGGCGTCCCTCTTTCCGTTTGACGTTAGTTCAAGTTCTCCAAAAAGAGCTAAGTACTGTCAGAGAACATCTAAAATGATCTAATTCGTTATTGTGACGTGTGCCAAGCCATATAGTGAAAAAATATTCGCAGCCAAATTAAAAGATTAGGTTCTTATGGATCTACTATTAAGGTTCAGTGTACTATTATATACATACTTTACATAATTTGCATAGATTAAAATATTATGAAAAGCTAAAATGCTTTTGTATTTGCAAAATCTTCCTCGGTAATGCTGGACTTGTCGCACATTTGGCGGAAAATACTACCCTCTTGCTTGAACAAGTTGTATGGTGTGTCGAACTCTCTTACTTCACCTTGGTCCATCACCAAAATCTTGTTGTAGTTGATAATGGTTCTCAATCTGTGGGCAATACATAAAATGGTGCAATCACCAAACTCCCTAGCAATGGTGTCTTGGATCTTGGAGTCGGTTTCGTAGTCAACAGACGACGTAGCTTCATCCAAGATTAAGATCTTGGGGTCTCTGATCAAGGCTCTGGCAAACGCAATCAATTGTCTTTCACCAAGAGAGAAGTTGGATCCTTCGTCTTCCACCGATTGGTCTAAGTGAAACTTGTGCAATTCGTCATTATCATCCACCAGGTCTTTGGCAGATTTGGAGTCTTTCTTGTTGCTTTTAGCATCCTTTTCGGACTTGGTCTGCTTTACTTGTTTTTTGACGGCTTCCAACTTGGACGCTTCAATCAAACCTGTTCTTCTTAACGCATCCCATAATTTATCATCGGAACTTTGGTCAAAAGGATCCAAGTTTTTTCTGATGTTACCACGGAATAACACAGGGTCCTGAGGAATGATAGATAATTTGGATCTCAAAGCTTGTAATCCAAGACGAGATATGTCTATATCGTCGATTTTTATGGAGCCTCCCTCCAATTCACTTAATCTGTACAATGCAGTCATAATCGATGATTTACCAGCACCGGTTCTACCACAAATACCCACCTTTTCAGATGGTTTGATGTCAATACTCAAGTCCTTCAAAACCAACGGTAATCCTGGTCTATAAGCCATATTAACATGTTCGAATTTAATGGCACCATGAGTTGGCCAAGACTCGTGAGGAGTAGTTTCTGTGATTACGTATGGAGCTTCTTCTTTAAGATCAAAGGCATATTGTGACAATCTCTCCACAGAGTTCATTTCATCCTGAACCTGGGTGTATGATCTCATCAATAACGACAATTGACCTGCGATTTGGAAAACGTACGAAATCAATAAACCAACAGCAGAAGCTGAGATATTGAACACTCTGCAGACACATAGAAGGGTGATCAATAAAACAAAGCACGACGAAATACAATCCATATGAATACCCAACCAACGCTGGGTGGCCAAAGTAAGGAACGTGGCTTCGTTTTGCTGGTCAATCAACACAGTATTCTTTCTCAAGAACATGTTTTCTGCCTTGTAGGCTTTGATGGTGGTCATACCACTCAAGATTTCGTTAAAGTTATTGTAAACTAGAGATCTCTGTACTGCTTCGACTCTCTTGATTTCTCTTGAACCAGCCTGGAAATAGTCGGCAATAGACACAAACAGAAGCACTATAAAGGGAATGGCTATGGCAAACCAAGGTAAATAACACACACACAAGATCAACACCCCAACAATCATACCAGCACTGAAAATCATGAATCTAACCTGGTCTCCTAATTCAGAATCAATAACTTCGGTATCTTTAGTAAACCTATTCAATATTCTTCCTGTTGGCGTAGTATCCATAAAGCTCATAGGCGAATGCAAAACTTTCTTGATGGCTCTAATATTGAGTTTGATGGCCGCGGTATTTGTCATGTAAACCAAAACCAAGAACTCACACAAGATAAGAAAGAAAGTCAAGATCGAAAACATCACGTAAATCCCAATATAAAACCCGTTGCTTCTGCCAGGAAATTTGTTGGAAGTCCAGAAAGATAACCAAGTATTGGTGAATAATTGACAGAAAGTAGAGATGGCCACCAACAATATAAAGGCAGGGACCACAATATATGGGCCCAATACTCCGGAACCTTCCTTCAAGTAGTTACCGTAGATTTTGGCTGAAATCGAGTTCACAGCAGCCCCTTCTCTTTGAACCAAAGTACCGTCTTGCGCCAGATTTTTCTTGTAATCTTTACGGATTTCTTCCTGTTCTACTTTGCCTTTCGCAGGTTTATCCTCTTCTTCGTCCAAAGACTCAAGCTCTGCTTCAACAGACTCTTCATCATTCACTTCGTTATTAAAAGTCATCAATTTTTCAAACCCTGCGTTTCTTTCTCTCAATTCTTCCAAGGTTCCCACATCAATGGTTCCGTCACCATTTAAAAAGATAATTCTGCTAGCAGCACTAATTAACGACAACTGATGTGTGGCCAAGATTCTGGTGCTGTCACCCAACAAGTCCAAGATACAGTTATTCATAATGTGTTTTCCAACACCAGCATCTACAGCCGATAAAACATCATCCAACAAAATGATCTCCTTCTTAGCGTAAACAGCTCTGGCCAAGTTAATTCTGGCTTTTTGACCTCCAGATAAAGTAATTCCTCTCTCTCCAATTTCAGTGTTATCACCAGCAGGCAATATCTCTAAATCGCTCTCCAAAGAACAAGCGTAGATGACATCTGCATAGCGTTTTTCGTCGTATGGTTCACCAAATAAAATATTTTCTTTGACAGTTGCATTTTGCACCCATGGGTATCCACAGAACAACAAAGAACCATTGACTTTTATAGTACCGCTGGTTCTTTTCATAAACCCAGATAATGCACTAAGAAGAGAGGATTTACCGGATCCAATGAGACCAGTAATGACTATAAATTCATTCTTTTTGATAGACAAGTTGAGGTTATGAAGACCAGTAAATGCATCCATGGTGGTAGTGTTATCTTCTGAGTCGGAGGAGTATTTTTCTTTGGTGGAATCCAACAGGTCTGCTTCATTCGAAACAGTCTTTTCTACAACCTCTTTATCCTTCTTTTCCTCCTCGGCATCGTCGTCGTTATCAAAAGTTTCCCATTCAAAAGAAGCATCTACAAGCTCGACGGACACGTCTTCCTTATCCATAATAGCTTTCTCTTCACCTGAAGCCTCAATCTTGATAGAATTCAAATCGATTTCAGATGCAGCCAAGAACTCTGCAACTCTTCCTGCCCCAGAGAAAGCGTCTGAACCAGAAGCAAGAGCCAAGGGCAACATAAGAACTTGGGTGGATAAAATATTGAACAAAGAAATGGACGAGAAAAGCGAAGCAGGGTTTCTTTTGTTGCTTCCAATGGCATACAACACCAAGAAAGAGACCATAGAGGTGAGGATTGAAATGGACATGGCCAAACTCATGATCACTACTCGCAAGCTTTGCATCTGCCGGACAATTTTCATCTCTTGACGTCTCACGTCTGAGATATTTTTATAGTACGAAGGTTCCCACGAATAAAACTTGATGATTTTCAAGTTATTCAACGCCTCTTTGATATAATTGACTCTTTTATCGGTGAAGGAATTGGCTTTACCTCTGAAAGCAAAAAGCTTTTTTGCAGATATCATTATGATGAATAAGAAAACAAACATCAAACCAATACCCACTAATGAAGATACCCCAATATTGACGATCAAAATGGCAATTGCAATGATTATTGGGACAGGAAACGTTATCAAGAATGGCTGAAACCCAATAGCAAAATCTATTCTCGACAAGTCGGCACCCATAAGAGTGGTGATTTTTCCACTAGGGTATTGATGATTGGAAGCAGCACTCAATTTGAACGACTTTTCCAAAATCGCCTTAATCAAAACCGCTTTGGCTTTCGAGCCTGTCATCATCGCATTGTAAAAGGTATGGTTGGTGAAAGCTGTGGATACAAACACCACCGCGGTGGCACCAATGGCATAACCTATACCTTTTCCTACACCAGTCTCGTATCCCAAGACCTTTCTCTCTACAAATTTGATCAACTTCTTGCTTAGCAAAGGATTGGTGGCCTGGCCTGTACCGGAAAGTGCCAAATACAAGCATGCACGCGAATACTGCCACTTAAAAGTCATGAAAAGTGACAATAACATTACTGATCTCGGCACCTTGAAATCGGCCAAGTCGTCTGCGGCCAGAACAGATGATGTTTCTGGAGTTTCGCCTCTTTTCTTACATTTCTTGAGGATATGCTTATTTTGTGCGTTGACAAGACTAGTCGCAAAACGAGTGGTGAACTCATCGGCCATCTTGTCAACTTTTAAGTCATCGGTAAGTTTAAACAAATCTTGCAGCTGCAAGGTACGTTTGTAACCCACTTTCAATATGGGGTTCAACCACCAGAAGAAGATCTTGGAAACAAAGTTAGCTTCCTTTTCAGCATGCGGAAGACGTTCCTCCTCTGTAGGTATGGGTGGGACTTGTTTGGAGAAAAATATGGATAGTAATCTCTTTTGGGCATGGGTCTGGCCCGATTCTACGTTTGACATACCACTAGATGCCTCTGAATTTTTCTAGCCATGTAATGGCAAATCGATCAATTATATAATATGCAACAAACGGCGCAGGTGGCAGGTATGGTTTTGTGTCTTGGAAAGGTTCCGAGCCGATGGGGTTGGCGCGGAAGAGAGGTGATGCAGCTGATGCAGGTTAGTGAGAAGCGAGCCGTGTGTGATACGGATTGGGCAAGTACCGAAAAAAGTACGGTTCACGTCCAACAGGGCGCAACATGTAAGGCGCAGGCGCAGTGAGTCATGGAGGCAAGGGCTCGAGAGAGATAACGAATGGGTGGAGCCAGGGTTGAAATCTGGCCGATATACGCAAATAGCAACCTGGCGCACGGAATTAAAAGCGGTCCTCGCGACAGCGTGCAACATTAAGTCCGTTTTCTTTATTTGCAGTATGGTTGGCTCCACGGACTTACATTGCCGCATTTATGCATGGGGCACTCTTGCGCTTAGTAATTACTGATAAAATAAACTATAGTGTTATCAGCAAATATAATTATGATTAAAATATGGTCAGGGTTCACGTCAGAAGTTTAGCAGATATTAATAGGAACTCGTATATTCTTATTATAACCAATTATTTTGAATGTTTATAGTGGCCAATTATACTGAGATTATACAACATAGTGGTGACTCATTATTAGCTACTGCTAAGAAAGCCAAACATCCTGGCACACATATGGAATTGTCAATCGAGCGAAAATGCAGAAATGTCTCGCAGAAGTGCTCTCGCAGAAATCTCTCGCAAACTAAATTAGAATGCTTTACTAGCAGCTGCGACAAACGGTGACTTGGAAGTGCGAATTGAGTGCTCGGATGTTTTGTCTCATAACTAATACCCTATAGCATTTATGACTAGTCTCGTATTGGCTCAAGAAGGTATTGACGGCTACGAGTATCTGTTGCCGTTTGTAGAATTTTCCATGCAATGAGGACGCTCACACTGTATCTTTCTCATACAAACTAGCACTACAATATAAAGGCGCGTAAATTAGGTAACTCGAAATGTCAAGGCTTGGTATAAGAGCATACAAGACGATAGACTCCTGAGGTCTGCCTTGATGCATAATATCTATTTCCATCAAAGCTAAAGGTTTTGGCTAAAACTACATATCTATTTCCATCAAAACTAAAGGCTTCGGCTAAAACTACAGTATCTCTATATGTTTATTATATAGAGGGTTTGTGGTGCTGGTTAGTGACCCGAGTTAGACCCATTGACTACGTGCTCGAGCCAGCTGATTTCGCCAATGCGCATGCAGGACGAACAACCTCCAAATTGTCACCCAGCACTGTAGCATAACAGCATGTTAGGTCAACAAGTGACATCCAGTCAGTTCTCAGGTATTGTAGGGTAACACCTAGTTTGCACATAAGACTATTTTATCTAAAATGTATATTCGTAAGAGCATTTGTGTCGTGGGTCGACCGAGAGCTTGGCACAATAGCGGTTTAGCAGCGAGGTGTGGCATTCGATGCCACAATCCCGTCAAAGTATAGATCATTGAAAGATTTTCCAGTCGATAGTTACCACCAACAATGACTATCAAATCAGTAGCTATCATCGGAGCAGGACCTTCGGGCCTCGTGTCGTTAGACGCGCTCATAAGAGAGGAGAAATTCGACCACATCAGATTGTTCGAAAGAAAGTCTGAGGCTGGAGGTGCATGGGTTTATGATGAGGGCCCACCAGAGCGCCTCAAAGATCTTGACGAATTGAGCAACAGAACAGCCGACAAGCACGAAGCCATCCCGCAACTTCTTCCCAGCTATGCGCCAAAGACCCCTCGGCAAAGATTCATGGACTCGGCGGTGTACCCGTACCTTGAGTCCAACGTCGAGGCCGAAACCATGCAGTTTAGCGAGGAGGTGTTTCCCGACATCAAAACGGAAAACCTGGTGGGAAAATACGGTAAGGATACGCCCTTCAGACACCACACTGTGATCAAGGAGTGGGTCCAACTGTTGTACAAGAGAAAAGGCTACGACGACCACATTGAGTTTGGCACTAGTGTAGAGTTAGCCACCAAGAACCAGGCCACCGGCAAGTGGGATCTTGTTCTTCGTAGGTTCGGCAAAAAAAAAGATTATGTGTGGCAGGAATCGTTCGACGCGCTTTTGGTTGCAAACGGCAAATTCAATGTTCCATGGATCCCCTCAATTCCTGGACTCAAGGAGTTTCACGAGCAGAACTGGGACGCCGTGGTGCACACCAAGTCATACAGATCTAGAGAGTACTACCGAGGTAAGAAGGTGGTTGTTGTCGGGGCGTTTATCAGTGCCATGGACACCTTGCATGACGTATTGCCGGTCGCACAGCATCCAGTTTACTCGTCGAAAAAGAGCACCACAAACTTGGTCGCGGTATATCCGCAAGCACCATACTCGCATCCGCATGTGGACAACCGGGGCCAAATCGTTAAAATCGACGCACGCACCAAAACAGTGTACTTTGACGATGGCACGCATGTAGAAGGCGTCGACACCATTATCTTTGGAACAGGGTTCAGCATCAGTTTCCCGTTCTTGCCCAACCTCGATGTTTCCAATCAAAGACCACATGGGTTCTATCAATTGGTCTCGAACATCGAAGACCCTAGCTTGGCCATTGTGGGGTGTGTCACTGGCGGGTTTACGTTCAAATCGTTTGAGTGGCAAGCTGTTTTGGCTGCGCGCATATTTGCGGGCCGAGCCAAATTGCCAAGTAAGGAAGAGCAGTACGAATGGGAAAGAAAGAGGGTTGAGCTTAAAGGCGACGGCCCGCGCTACTTGTTTGTAGAGCCTGAGTTTGAAGAGTACTTTGAAGGAATCCGGAAAGTTGCTACAAACGATGGACCTGGCAGAAAGTTACCCAAGTTTGAGCCCCATCTTGTGGATGTCTTCATTCGGGGTTATGAGAGGAAAATGAGAAGATACATCCAGAATAGTTATACTGGAGGACCCACCAAGCTCTGATTATAGAATAGAACAATACATGTTTCAAGTCTTTGTACGAAGATGTTCCACGCATAAGCGATCGATAAAGGTTCCAGGCGCATTGTCACGGAGATCCGTCGACCTCAATCCCCACCTCTACTTTTAACACCTATCATAGCTACCTCCATCTACCTCAATTCCCACCTCTAATTTTACCACCTTACAAACCTTGTCTACTTATATATCTGTTTTCTATAGCCACTTTTATTGTTGTAATCGGATATCTGTATACTTTTCCTATCACTCCAAATCCGGTGGCGCGCCCTGTAGAGCGACTAACTAAGACCTCTAAAGCCTCAACCATAACCCACGACTCACCAAAGCGTTCACACCATTTCATGCATTCAACGGAACGCGCGCCACCATACCGAATCGAGATCCTAACCACCAGATCCGCACAGTCATACAGTCCTAGTCCTACACCCACAACTCACTTTACACCCATACTTGTTAGTCTTCTTCATCTCTCTCCATCTCTCTCCATCTCTCTCCATCTCTCTTCATCTCTCTCCATCTCCCTCCATCTCTCTGATCTCGCTTAAAATCTTCTACTAATGACCCTAATCTCACTAAATAGTTACTATTACGCACTAAATCTATCCCAATAAGTCGATCTCACCCCACCCTGGCCAAACCAAGCTCAAGCTTCCCTACAATAGGTCTCCTCGGACCTCGGGGCCCAGGCTTTCTTCCTCATCCCCCACACCTCCCCGTGTGCTCCCTTCACCCATTGGTCTCTCCAGTTTTCCGTGCCTGGCCCCCCTGGTCCCCACACACCGCTCAACCTTTTTATTTTCCCGTACACTTTTGTCCCCGAATAAGCCGCAGCTACTGGGCGTTTCGCCCTTTCAGGATATTGCTGGCTCTCCCACTAATAATTTTACCCTAACTTGGATATTCACGACCCCAATCTGATATCGAGAACTGATTTATAGCGCTTGACAGACCTATGGATTGTATTTGACATTCACTGTAATAGAACACTGAAACATCCCTCACATTCGCCAGCATCCCCCATAAAGAACCAGCATACCCCATTATACTATTAGAAACTTTTATGATACCCTCAGGGAGAATCCACTGAATCCACCACTAAGAATACCAATTATAACACATCAAATCAAACCACTCGCTAATCACCCTGTACTTCTAGATACTAGACACTAGACTACCAGGCCGCCAATCTTAGAGTCTACTCCACTGCACTACAATATCACCTCCATTTCCCTAATATCCTCAGTCTTTGTTGTCACTCGCTATGAACTCGGACCAAAAGTACCAGAAGCATTTCAACCCACCCAACTCGGCTCCCATATACCAGAATGCCACCTTCACTACACCTCCGCCCCATCAACTGTACTCCACCGACGTCACGCCACTCCAACCACTCAACTACTTTCAGAGCCCCAACTCAGATTTGAGTCCGGTGTTTGCCCAAACCTCCCACATGTTTTCTGCGCCCAACTCGGCCCCCAGCTCGGCCACCAACTCGAACTTCTACATATCGCAGCAAAACGACCCCATTAATCCCAACTTCTCGCCACTCAACCACGATACCTCGTGGAACTTGGACGACTCCCAGCCTTTGATGCCTGTTCCAGAAAACTCCTCCATCTACACCACAGACCAGCCTAAATACGGTCTTCTTTTTGAAGAAAATAACCCGGACTCGGTGGGTTTGGGTGTGTACATGGACCAATCCCAGCCTGCCCACGTCACAACGTCTCATGCCAATAACTCTTTGTCGCCTTCCATAGACTCTAGAGCTGTTTCCAACCCTTATGACTCACCCACGACAATAGAAGTGTCGAGTCCTAGATCTTCCATACATAATGTTAGCGGTGTTCTAGATGGAGACCTTTCGGCTGACGACATTCTCAACATCGATCCTTTTGAAGTCATTCACTTGGATTCAAGAAGAGCTTCAAACGAAATCGTTTCGGGTCTTGGCGATTTCGAAATAGGGTCTGAGAAGTTCTACGATGCTTTACCAAACTATTTTCCCATAGAAAATAATCAAAATCAAAACCATAGTCAAAGTCAAAGTCAAAGTCAAAGCCAAAGTCAAAGCCAAAACCCTAGCAATACTCAACTTTCATCTTCTTCTGCACCCCCACTTAAAAAACTGGCTTCCAGTGCTAAAATCAACAAGAAAACCCTTCGAAAATCAAGGTCGTTCAACGGCCATCCAACCGATACAATCTCGTCCATCTCGGTCAAACAAGACCCCCACAAAAAAACCAAACCACCTGCATCGATATCTTTTAGCGAATGTTCCCAGCGCTTCTCGATCTCCTCGATACACAGTAATAAGTTCTCGTTTGTGTATGAAAACGCCGGCAACATTGCCAACGATATCGAGCCATATGAGCTTAAAAAATCCCAGCTGTCTTCTTCTGTTCGTAATTTGGGCCGTACGCCAAACTTGCTGTACGATAACGACTGTTCGCTGTCAGTGACATCTCCCAAGTTGTTGCGGAATATGAAGGCCGGAATGGTTGAATTCCAGGTGAATTTGAACAAATAACCATTAGCCAGCCAGTCTGGTTTCATGTAATATAGGTACTTTGTATTATAACATCTTCAACTATGATTGTATAATCTACTAATTTTAATTGGTACCACACAACGACTTTAAGTGGTTTACTGCTTTGGTACCGCCATACTAAATACCAACGTTAATATGAACAATTAATAAACTCACAATAAACCCAAATACATTGTGTCAGAGAACCAATTAATCGGTCACATCTAATCACGAATAGTTTCCTTGGAATAGTTGAATTGCTATGTGGCTTAGAGGTGTAGTTTGGACTACTCTGGATTATCTGAATTACGTACTAGAAAATTTAGATGTCTAGTCAGCTCAAATACTAGTATGTATTTAGTGCAAGTCATTATTCAAAATTGGCTGTTCACTCTCTTAATTTACTACCTGAAACTCCAGTTCATCTCGCATCTCTACAATATTCTTTTTTATCGTTTATAGGTGTATATTAACTATGCTATATTGGTCTTGACCATTTCTTATCTTACAAGTCTTTTTCTCTTGGAACAAAGTCTTCGCCGCTCAATATAGGAGCGGTTCTGAACTTTCTGTTGAAATTGATTTGGCCCTCATAGTTGTATGCAAAGACTGTCAATCCGAAGGGAACCAATCCCATAAAGACCACGTTGAATAATGCGGATCTTGGTCTAAATCTAAAGTAGTGGCCAAGCTTTTCCTTGGCAGTGTTGAACCTCTGGAAAGCGGCGTCAGGTCTCAAAGTTCCGGCCATTTCGTTATCGTCTTGTTAAGTTTGGAAAGCTGATATTGATTTTTTTTGATTGGCCAAGAATAGTCACGTGAGCGCTTCCAAGCGGATTCACGGGACTCCACACGTGCCGCGATGTTTAGATTTGACTCCCAGTGTTTATAAACAACAACGATGGCAGACAGTCCGACTGGAGACAACGGGGCCGTAGATTACCGTGTGACGTCACTCTTAACAGAGCATTTCGGGTTTCCACCCCTCGCACTAATCGATGATGTAATCAACGCCGTCAATGACCTCCTATACAAGTGTACTAAGGCGATGCAGACGTATTTGACAGAAGTCAAAGAGAAACAACTCGCCCAAATTTCGGAAAACGAAATCCAAATTGGCACAGGAAAGCTTGAGACGTTACTAGAAAGTCAAGTAGACAAAAATTTTGACAAGTTTGAGCTATATTCCCTAAGAAACATCTTCACCATACCCCCAGATTTGGCAGAAGAAGGATGGGTACGACTCAAGCACCACGAAGGAATTGATTTTAATAGCCAGACTAGTAAAAAAGCTCTCGATGAGAAAATAACGTCACTCATCAACAATATAGGGCTCGAATTGCATTGTCGAAAGATCCTCAAGCTCCAAATCACCAAAGCCAAAAAAATCATCAAGACGTTGCGACTTTTCCAGAATAGTTTGAGGTTTCTTGGGCAGCACGACGGAGAAAAGGGGCTTTCTTTAAAAGCCCAAGAAGCATTAAGATCTCTTCTGCCGATCGATGAAACGTTGTACTTTCTTTTAAACCAAGTAGAGGAGTTGACCAAACAGACTAGAAAGTTGTATAGCAAGGTGGGTAAAGATAAACATGGCAATGTAGATATGAAGTTCTTGCCTGATTCGCGCGATCGGTATATTGATGGAAAGTCGATCCAGATTCTAGAAAAGTTGGGACTATATGGAGAGCCTAAAGAGTACCAAGAAAACACATTGGGAGATATCTCGGGAGTATCTGACGTGGATACGGTAAAGAAGATTGCAAATATTTTGGAAAACCCGCGGAATGAACAAAAAGATCAAACTGAGATTCAGCCTATTGAGCAAAAGATAACTGAGGAAGATGTTCAGGAAACAAGACTAAATGATATTGAAATTGATAAAGAAATAGATCTTGAGATCGATATTGATGACGACATGGAGATCTAATCATGGCCCAGCCATGCTGTACCTATATGTATATTAATGTATTACCACAGGCATAGCCTCATAATATTACGATTAATGTAGAGTAGCAGACTACAGTTTTGGGATCACTCATCTCTATACACTATTATTGAAGCAACAAGAGAATTTGTGAATTGTACAAGTTTAAACGGCTAGGATCGTATGGACCACTTCTGACATTCATCCTACAGCTTCAACCCTCTCTGCACTGGTGCAACTCATGGTTTTATCGTGTACGGCTGAATTCCAACACCCATCTGACTCGTATCTACAGTAGTCTACATTAGTTCTTTAGTTCTATTAGTTCTATTAGTTCTATTAGTCTTACTACATATACCACATGTACGGTATATTTCGTCTTTGCCTTCCCTAATGCTTCCTAATGTCTGCTACCCCACTCATAGATACCGCGTTTATCAATTGGACCATTTTCTTATCTTGGCTCAAAACGACGATGAATTTGCGAACGACCAAAAAGTTCACCGAGATTTTAATCAACACCACGATGGGCTTCAGTTTAGTGCACCAAACGGTTCAAAGCCTTCAAACAGCACCCCGCGATGCAGGGTTGAGAGTCCAAATCAGTGGGATCATGGGGTCCACCTCGTAAGTTTACACTCGAATATGTTGTTTTTATTCTGCTACTAACATCAGGCTTGCTTGCTGGATAGTCTTGTTGATGCCCCAACTTATTGAGCAATGGAGGTTAAAATCCGCAGAAGGAATCGCCATAGGATTCATCACCATCTGGTTTCTCGGCGACGTGTTTAATTTGCTCGGTTCTATATGGGCCGGGTTGTTACCGGAAGTGATCTTTTTGGCCGTATGGTTTTGTATTGCTGACTTTTTGATGATCTTTTCGTACTTGTATTACACTCGTCTTCAAAAGAAAAAGCATGTTGAACCGGAAGTAGTAGAAGAAAGTAACGACAGACAACCGTTGTTGAGAAGGAGATCTTCGGCAATGACCGATATTGCTTTGGAGCCTCAAAACCACAGCATCTTCACCAGATACGTATTGCCATTAGTATTTGTAGTCGGTGCAGGATTTGTAGGCTTTTTGTTGTCGGGATCCAAGTCCGATAGCTTGCCCGATGAGCCTCCTATCGACGACACCATCAAATTGGGTCCCCAACTCTTGGGATACTTCTCGGCCTTATTGTACTTGGGGGCCAGAATTCCTCAGATTATCCAAAACCACAAAAGAAAATCTGTCCATGGCCTTAGTTTGTTATTCTTTTTGTTTTCTACGTTGGGAAACTTGACGTATGCTGGTCAGATTCTATTCTACAGAAGCGATTCCAAGTACATATTGCTCAACCTAAGCTGGTTGTTGGGCTCGTTGGGTACTATCTTTGAAGACAGTTTTATCTTTTTACAATTCTACATGTACAAGGACAACGACTCGCCCATTGAATAACTTTGTTTCAAAAAATCCATTTAGATATATCCAATATATAAATACACTGCTAAACCAGAAACACATCCAGAGTAGCTACTTAACACGTAATACTGGCAGGATCCTTTCCTGCCACCCACCGATTGAAATAAAAAATACCGAGAAATGAAAGGTATACAACCGATAAAATAATAAAAATGTACACACAAGTGTAAAAGCCTGTTAACAACCAAAGTTAACAAAAATAACCAATCCAATAGAAGAAATAACCATGAATGAAATTGTATCACCAATTATAAGTTAAACCACCCCATATTGTCTAGTTTACAAAAACTTCTCGTAGTGCAGGTCCTTTAACCAGCCCACCTTTTCGAAAGCTGCAAATAATCTTGATGCCTTGTTGACGTCTATCCTGCATGCCTTTTGGGCGTCGGTTCTTCTAAACTGCTTGCCTGTGCGCACTCTCTGGAGCTTTTCGTAAAATAGTCTTCTCTTTGAATCAAGATAAACCAACACCGGTAATCTTAAGATAGATGCAAGAACCACTTCTGCTGGGTGCAACTTGCCTACATTGGGATCTTGCGACAAGTCCATAGGCTGGCCCTTCCACTCGATTCTCAAGCACTTGGAGTTGTTTTGAGGCAAAGTTGTGGCTGGATCAGGCGAGTAGTCAGGAATCGAGTCGTCGATCAACATCTGCTGTTGTAATGCAATTGAAGTCGAGGCCGAAGGAGTTTCTCTTCTAACCTTTTTCTTCTTCAAAGGAGGACTCGAGGGAGTCTCGGTCGAGGAATCCGACTCCTTGGCTATGCTCTTTACTAATCTACGAGTACGGACTCTCTCTTGGTCCGAGGTGTCGTTTTCGTCCGAGTTACTGTCCATCATAACCATGCGACGCTTATACTTGCGAGGCACCTGATACCTATCATTAGATTCAGGCGCGCTGGGCACATTGTGGTATTGGTTAATAAAGTGAAGATGGGATGCTTTATAGTTTGAATTGACGGAATTCCATGGGTGGATAGTCAATTTGTAATCCTTGTAGTTTTCAAGAGTGAAAGGTGATTTGGACTCAAGGTAAGACTTATCGTCAATAACTAATGGTGGGTGTGATGCAATGCTGGTTCTTTGATAAGGCGAAAGTGGTGGTGATATAATATTAGAAATGCCCAAGCCTTTGACTGGAGCATTTGATCTCTTCTTGGAGTAGTCATGGCCGCGGCTCATGCTGGTTCCAAGCTCATTTTCACTGTCAATTTGGTTGGGAGTGAGACACCCAGATATGTCTCTTCCACTTCTACTGAGTGGTTGGTATAATAAAGACATTGGTGTAGTGTTGTTGTATGTTGTTATTTGTATTGAGGAAAAATTTTTAGGAGGTTTTTTTGGTGCCAAAAAAAAGTTTTTTTCGTAGCAGAAAACTCCTTTAGAATGATATGAAGTATCAATTGACTTATCTATAGGACGATCAAGTGTGATGTGATCGATAGAGTGAGAATTGAGTTGACAGTTCAAGTATTTCGATCTGCTTTGACGTTTTGAACGGTATCTAGTAGAAAATAGTGAGAATTGATTACAATTGATATCTGCCATCTTATCTTCTCCATATATACGTTTGAGATGGAAGAAAAATATTTTTTTTTTCTGTAGCCGTTTCTTTTTTATTGCTTTTTTTGCAGCTGCAAAAGAAATTGAGAACGAATCATGGGTATGCGAAAATAATCAGTCCGCCTGAGATAGAGAGCCAGGTGCTGGTGGGCCTACACCATGGACCACTTGTGAGAAGGCCACAGTCACAATTGACCTGCTTTCTCGGTATCCTATGTCCCAGATCCAGCATGATCTCGATTGACCGATTTTTCCGCTTGCTCCATCATGTATCTTCACATCCGAGTCATCGGTACTGCATATATCATACAGAGTATGGGTTGTACGCATCATGCATGGTAAATTGAGGAACATGTTTCTTTTGCCTCTACACCGGTAGCATCGCCGTAGCTCCGCAATACGCTTTATTACTGGAAGCAGTAACCTACGGTGACTAAATGACTGCTTGGTTTGCAGGTTCTCCACTCTTGGGTGCGACCAGTGATTCGCTAACTCATTAAGTTTCTTATGTTTACCTCCGATAAAAATAAAACAGTGGCACTTATCTTCCCCTCTGTTGCTTTCTGAAACGCCATGACTTCTCACCCTACTACTGACTTGCTGAGACAATACCGGTGCTGCAATAGTTAGGGCGCGCCGCTGCTACACGTCACGTAATGTTCGCATCTTTTCCCCACGAAAAGAATTACTCACGCTTGTTGCCGATCTCACTTATCAGGTACAATAGAGGCTGAATCACGAGATAAAGTAAACACAAGCACGTCAATTCTTGATTTGACAACCTGCTTGCCGCATCCAGCGCGTAGCCAATAAATGCTTGGTTGCACCATGAGATCATTGACTCCGCTAAACTTGTCTAAAAATGTCATCTCTGACTGGTCATCAACTTGTTATCGCCGCGATTCTTGCTTCTTTTCTTCTTTGTTACTTCTAATGCTTAATGTTCATTTCTCAGTCTAGAAATATTATTCAGCATCCTGTATACAATCCAAAAATCTTACCTCATCTTGATTCAAGTCATATAAACTCTATCACTAGACGTTATGGTTAACTTTGTGGGAAAGCTATGTCTTGCACCTATGGTTCGGTCAGGCGAGATCGCCACTAGACTCTTGGCGCTTAAAAATGGCGCTGATCTTGTCTGGACTCCTGAATACGTAGACAAGAAGATTCTTCAGACCACCAGAACAGTGAACGAGTCTATCAATACCATTGACTATATTGTTGACACTGCTGGTCATCAGCAACAGCCAAAGAATGGCAAAAAATCAAACCGGCCACCTCCTCCTCCAAAAGTCATTTTCAGAACACATCCACCCTCGGAGTCCGGCAAACTCATTTTCCAGCTCGGAACTTCTGATCCCAACTTGGCAGTAGAAGCTGCTCAAAAGGTGATTGGAGATGTAGATGGTATAGATCTTAACTGTGGGTGTCCCAAGCCCTTTTCCACCCATTCTGGGATGGGTGCGGCTTTACTTTCCACTCCGGATCTTCTCTGTTCCATCTTGAGTGCATTGGTGGAAAAAGTCGGAGTTCCCAATAATAAGTCTATCAGCTGCAAAATTAGATTATTGCAAGACTACAACTCTACCTTTGATCTCATCAGTAAAATATGTGATACTGGCATAACAAATTTGACCATCCATTGTCGTACCAGGGAAATGAGAAATCGTCAAGACCCCATATGGACATACCTTAGGCGATTGATTCCATACATACAGGGCCGTGGAGTGAGTGTGGTGATCAATGGGAACATTCAGTCAAGATTGGACTTGAAAAATCTCCAGAGTGTATTTGGAAATACCCAAGTGGGTGGCATGATAGCGGAATGCGCCGAGGCCAATGCCTCGGTTTTTGGCGAAAAACTCCCTTTAACAGCCGATAAGGTGGTCCAGCAGTACCTTGACATTGCCAAGACGTACAATTACGATAACTTTCCCAACTCCAAGTTCATGATCCTCAATCAAACGCCTGGAAAGTCCAAATACTACAAGAAATTTGCACAGCTGAGAAGCTATGAAGATTTCGATAAAGTGCTTGAAGAATTGAAGGACGACAAAGAAGAAGTGCTCATTAACAGAATATATACCAAAGACCTTCAAAAGCAAAGACTGTTGACTGAGTCTGAGTACCAGGAACACATTGATGCTCGGTTGAAGTTAATGGAGAAGATGGCTGAGGAAGACCAACAAGATCAAACCAAGATAGAAGAACCAGAACTAGTCCAGACTGAAACGAAAGAGGTGCCAGAACTTGTTCAAATGAAAAGAACAGAAGTGCCTATTTTCAGTGAGAAAACCAAGCAACAGAAGCCCGAAGCAGTGTAACAAAAGGCCATCAATATATTTAATATTAATTCTGTATTATCCTTATAAAATGTACGTAGTTTAGAATATTTGAGCTGTAGATAGCAAAGTTAATTATATGTCACGTTCAGACGAGTACTAGACTGGTTTGTAAAGTATTGTTTTCAGAATAATGTATTACAACAGTACCATGGTTTTATGCATATAAACTAGATAATACAGGAGGTGGTCGTTACATTATTTATAGTTGAATTTGCACCCATTTCATCCTTCCATCTATAATCGTCTATATACAGTGAGAAGCAAAGGATGGAACTTCAGATGCGCGCGGGAAAACTTACCTCAACAAATGCTTGAGTCCACACCATGCACCAGCAGCACCGGTCATTAAAGCAGTGGAGTATGCCATTGGTCTGATGCCGGCACTGCTTCTGAATAAGGCTCCGGCAATAGCACCGGCAGCCAAAGAATTGAAGTCGTCATGTTTTCCTCTGAAGTAGTCCAAACTGGAGTCAATCACATTGTAGGTCAACGCCAATACACCGGCGGAGTTTCCCAAAAATGGACCTCTTTTGGTGATGTGATTTAAAATGGTGTTTAATTGTAACTTGGGTGGGGCGTTCTTAGGCAAGTTTCTGACACCTTCCTGGAACCCATAAGCTCCTCCTACTCCCAATCCTAACAAGTAGAGAGTACCGGTACCATAACTCAAGTCATCGGTCCAACTTCTGGAAGGAAGCAAACCTTTGGAGCCTTCAATGTCATTCAATTGTTCGTCTTTAAGATCCAAATATTCCACCCCTTTTTCTAATCCGGCCAAAGGATGTAATCTGGATGAGTCAAACACTCCTGGGCTATTGATAATACTGGATACATCAGATACTTGTGCTGGATCGAAGCCCAATGAATTTTTGAGTTCAGGCTCTTCCTGTTTTGTTTGTTTGCTGCCAAATAACCACGACATTTCTGATATCTTGATATGTATTTGATTTATATGGTCAGTTGTTTCGGAATATTCCGGCTTCCGTTTGGTTTCTATGGTATAGGCTCTTAAACCTTGTTTAGTCGGTCAAGTTCGTAGGCAAATTTGGCCAAAAAAAATTTTACTCATTGGGTGAAAAGTGTAAATGGAGGCAACCTGCAATTTGCATGGTCGGTAATCGTCGTGCGCGGACAAACAGCAGGTCCAAGCGGAGAGGAAGAACCAAATGATATGCTAAAACTGGATAAGTAAAGGGTACCAGGATGTCAAGCAAGCTCAGTGAGTGAAGGCAGCTAGTAGCCACTAGTCCAAATTTTAAAAAGGAAAAAATTACGAAAGCTAGTGGCGAAACGAATAATTGTTTGCGACTACTGGATTTTGAAGATGGCTCTGATACCCCCTCTCTTGTTATCAGTGTTCTCTGATCTTGTTTGAAACTATTGATTAGCATATAGTACTAGGACTTCCCAAACAATAACTCATTGTGCTCGTTTGGGTCCCCGTCATACGCATGTGGCCCATTGATCTTTTTGTTCTGCCAGTTTCGCAGCCATTTTTTATGCTGCTTCGACTTTACTATATAATTCTTGAAAAGACAAGATTGGAAGTTTGGAACGCAACCAGCATGACTATCGTAATTGAACCAATAAACGTTATTGATGAAAGCTTTGACACTTCTATTCTTGCTGACTTTCGTGGAGTAGGTGCCTTGGAGAGGGAGTACAAGAGGTTGGTGGCTGAAGGAAAAATTGATCCTCACAAGGTATACTCTCAACGAGTCACCGACCTCATTGACAAGACCAAATCTTTCAAGTTCAACTTCACTAATATTGATGAGCTCAACCGAAAACTTTCAAGGAAGATTTTCCACAACAAAGAGTTCAGAGAGCGAGTGTTCAGTTCGAGGCAGAAGTCTGTGGACTACTTGCCAGCCTACAAGCCTCCGTCAAACAAACATTTGCTCGCTTTTAAAATCTTTAGCGAAGCTTATCTGGCCAACCGCCCCGCCAGCTCTAACGATTCTAGCCGAGCCATGCCCAGAAAGCCGCATCTTCCCAAGGCCAAAACCAATACCAACCTCGCAACCTATATCCATAAAATTTACATGTACGAACAATTCCTCAAAGACCAGCTCAAGCAACAAGTCTTGAGCCCTCCTGACGAGAATCCTGTAATGAGGCTACCCACAATCAAGGCCAAGAAAGTGGAGGATTTCGTTACTGAGAAGGTTTTTTCGCACCCACGTACTGCTGTGACGTTTGAATTGGGGGCGTCTTCCGAGTCGTCATCTTCAACTAGCTCTGCAGACTCGACAGGGTGTACAGTTCGTCTTTCAGGCAGAACCATATCTTTGAAGCACAAGTATAATCCAGAGCTCAGTAAAAGTGTTGCCCGCTCAATTAGTTTAAAGTACCAGGGAAGCTCTGAAGAAACGATTTTTTAAAAAATTTTCTAAAAAATTTGCACCCAAACTAAAAAAAAAAATTGGAATATAAATTATATAAGGACAACGTATTTAATCAAACTACTGTTTTGGATCTGCCTACATATAGTATATACACTTGATTGTACAATTGAAGCTTCTGTGTTTATCGCAATTAATAAGTTTACCATTACTGTAGTAGCATTCATTTAACTGTAGCGGTATTGAGAGTCTGAGATTAGTTGTGTAGTTGCGAGTCTAAAATCCGAATTTCATATAGCGTTTCACGTGATGTAACAACCGATAATCTTTGGCGCAGGCAACGAGTACTAGGACTTAGAATAGAACAGAGTGGTAAACCAATAGAGACGATTCGATATATATAAACACTATAGACACAACATACTGAAGCATGAGTAAATTGTGGCAAAAATCCAGAGAAAATCATGACATTCACAACGTCAATCTGGATACCCAACTAAACTTACTACCAATGGTAGATCCCAAAGATCCCCATGGAATACCGATAGATACCCAAGGATGGGGCGAAATACGAAGAAATGGAACTGAGATAATACAGAATGATCCAGACGCAGACGAACATGATAATGTCAGTGCTGGAGTCATGAGAACTTATAATCCCAAACCACAGTATGTTCCGCCATTGAACTTTGCTTTGGTGGAGGATGGAATATACCGCTCGGGGTTTCCAATGCCTATAAATTACACGTTTTTACGTCAACTAGGACTCAAGACTATCATATATATCGGCGATTTAGGCCACGAAACGAAGAGAAAAGATAAGAAAGAGAAGAAAGAGAAAGATAAAGAAAAAGATAAGAAAGACAAGGATAAGAAAGACAAACAGTCTACAGCCGAAATCATGGCAAATTACCAAGAATGGATTCACAACAATACCGACATCACGTTCCACAACCTCCTTATCCAGCTGTCGCAAGAGCCTTTCAATTCTGCCGAAATACTGCAGCAAGCGCAAGAATCCTATAGTAAAACACTACAGCTCATGCTAGATAAACGTAATTTCCCCATTCTAGTCCATTCCAACAAAGGAAAGCACCGCGTCGGTTTGTTGGTGGGCCTTATGAGAAAGTTACTCCAGGGATGGTGTTTGAGCGGTATCTTTGAGGAGTACGAGAAGTTTGCCATGGGCAAGTCGGTGTTCGACTTGGAGATCATTGAGTTGTGGCAGCCGGAGCTCTGGGTGCAGGATGAGTACAAGCCTGATTTTGTAAGAATATAACAAAAAGACTGCGTTACAGGACTATAGATGACAAAAGAAGTATCAGAAGTATGCCTTACTATAACTCAAGATAATCTAAGTTAATTCACTCTATCAGTTGAATTTAAGACCCATGTCACAACGTATTTGTTCTGTTTGAATCGACAAGATAATGACTACCCAACAGATCACTATACCGAACTTCCCACAGATACTTTTCGGCTCAAAGCTAATACAAATGATAAAGAAGCTTACTGGCCAAGAGTATGACAATAACATCAACTCATATGTTGAAAAGATACTGTAAGTTGACATACATGAAACTATTCACTAATAATGGTAATATTGTATACGTACTTGATCTTATATGAATATACACTATACCCTGCGGGGCTCTGGTTTTCTTTTGTTATTTACTCTGATACGTTTGTTTACTACGAGTTGTTTTTAAGTTCCCTCAACTTCTCCATAGCATCAGCAGCCAGTGATTTTCCAGTCACTTTTACGACCTGTGGATCTGAAAGTCTCATGAAAGGATTGAATTCCAATTCGTCACCAATAGTGAACTTTCCAGTAGTATACTCGTTGTCCTTTACAAACTGAACTAGTCTATCCATAGCCTCGTTTTTCAACACGGTCTTGGAGAACTTGACGTTCAGCTTGGTGTATTCGTGACCCGGATACACCACAGTGTCCTTTGGCAATTTGGCAAGAACAGTGTTGAGCGACTTGTGCATTTCGGCACCGGTGCCTTCAAAGAAACGACCACATCCACTGGTAAATAATGTGTCACCAGTAAGAACAGCCTTTTCTTTTGTTTTAGAGTCTTCTAAATAATAACAAATAGAATCTTGGGTGTGGCACGGCGTGTGGAGAGCGGTGATCGAAAGGTTGTCGCCCAAATCAATCACCTCGTGGTGCGATGGCGTGTAAGTGACGCCCGGAGAATCCTTCCCGGCAATGATAGGCAAGTCCGGATACCTTTTGTGGAACTCGTTGTTGCCGCCAGAGTGGTCGTAGTGGTGGTGGGTGTTGACGATAGCCTTCAATTCGAAGCTGGGTTTGTTCTCCTTGAGATAGTGCAACACGTCGCTGGGCTCGGCCGGGTCGATGAGCCAGGCGTGTTTGGTGGGATTGTCGATGACCAAGTACGAGTAGTTGTCGCCGGAGCCCCATCTCATGGGAATTGCTTTGATCTGCATGTTTCTGGTGAATCTAAGGGTGTTGGTGAAGGACCGAAGCATGTTCTAGTTGTAGTTGAGTTTGTGCAGGAGCATTACTAACGATAAGCCAAAGCACGGTAGCAAGCGAGCGAGCAAGCGAGCGCAGAGCAAATCAGGCACATAGCGCGAGCGCCCCAATACAATATAGGCTAGACAGAATCCATGGTAGTAAGAAGACAGGTATAGAGTTTAGATGAACGAGTGGCTTTGATAAGAACGTTTTGATTCAAGTACACAAAGAAGTGGGTGTGGTATTGCTTGATGCTCGTGGAGCACGTAGTCGATTAGTGCGATTTGCAGCTAAATGGAAGATATACGTCATTCTCAGAAAAGTTAAGGCTTATTTACTATAACTACTTCAATTACGTAGAATCGACAAAGTTTTGACAAGTAGGTCAGTGGATTTACTGCTCAGTTCCACTTTTTGGCTTCCATTCCTTCAGGAGGACTCGTTTCAAAGTCTTTGGCCTTGGCGTCTTCCCAGTTGGTCGTCAATACAGTACCGTTGGACTGCACGTACGACTTCATCATTGCTCTTCTGGTATCATCGTCTGTGTCCTTGTAGAGCTTTTCAAAGAACGACGCCTCGTTGGTCTGCGAATCATCCTCATCGTCATCCACCTTGAAATTTGCCCAGTTGATCGACTTCTTAGATGATGAGGGATAAGATAACGATGCCGATTCTTCGACCGCCGACTTCTCGAGCGATGGCCAGTTTCCAGGAGTCTTTTTGGTCAAGTATATCTCGATTTTGGTGCCAAATATCCGGTGTGAACATTTGGCGGGGTCGATTTCGCCTCCTAACGGATCAAGCAAATAGTTGTACTCGGAGTTATCGGCGCTGGGGAAAGACACCGAAACAGAGTTGACATCGAACTGAACCGATAACGAGTCGGCAGAAACATTTTTGGCGTAGATCGTGATGGTCACGGCGTCCTTGGTTTGGTACCAATCGTCCTTGATCTTTGGTTTGATGGGTGCGTGCTGATTAATAACCTGGGGATCGGAGCTTTGTGGTTGGGGCAGTTTCTTTTCTGTTTCTATATCGATATCCTCCTCGTCGCTTTCTTCTCCCTTTCCTGATCTTATATCATACTCACACTTAGACTTCCAAACGCTCAATGTATTTTCCTGGCAATCGTAGGTCTTGGCCTTTTCAAAGTGGGTGAGAGCCAGCTTGTATTTCTTTTCTGAGTAGTAGACTAGTCCTAGACGGAAGTAACATGCGCCTATCTCGCTTCTCTTGCCTCGATTTTGGGCAATATTGTATGCTATCGAGATATCTTTCTTGGCTGCCTCGTAATTGGCGAGCTTGTGCCATGCTGAGGCTCTTTTTATGTACGGCTGGAATGCTTGTTGGTTTTCTTTGATCGCTTGACTAAACACGTTGATCGCCTCAAGATAGTCCTTATCTTTTAAACATTGATCTCCTTTCTTGATTAGTATATCGATTGCCATTGTTGCTTACTGTGGAGACTTTGGTGAGATCAAATAGCGAGAGAAATTAATGATTTGCGAGGCGAAAAATAATAGAAAGCGAGAGAAGTTTTTGGAATTGCCGCAAAAAAGTGAAAATCTACAATAGTTAACAACGAGTCAATGTATGTGTAGTCAGTGTATACGAAGTCAATGTATGTGTAGTCAGTGTATACACGGTTTATGTGTATTCAGTCGTAGTCAACAGTTATGCTCACCATATAGATTTCCAAAACGACTTGCCCTGGCTTCTTCTTTCTACATTAGGCAAGCATATCCAAAGAATTATCATCACCGAATAAAGTCCAATGAACACCGGCATCACCACATAAGTCCCGGCACTTTGCGACAAGATACCGACAATAAATGGAAAGAGTGCGCCTCCAGATGATCCGAATGCCGTCATAATGGTCATCGATACGATCTGAATCTTTCGTGGTAACAATCCTGCCAGCGCAGTGTAGGTGATAAGCAACGGATAATTGGGTCCTATAAACACCCCCGCAATCGATACTAGTACAGCTTCTACAATGACATGGGGTATCACCCATGTTAGAACAACCAACCCAATGGAAAGTAATGATATGACTATGACACTGCGACGGATCCCAAAGTACTGATGGAGCGGTCTGGTGAGTACTAACCGACCAATTGTCAAGCCGCCCCAGAACCCAGATGCAACGTACCCCACCTTGGAAGCATCGCCCTTACGATAGTCTAAAAAGAAAGTGACGACCCACCCAGCCAAAGATACTTCGGAGCCTTGATAGAACAACACGAAGAACGAGATGAGCCAAGTCACAGGGTTTTTCAACGCCAAAAGCATATCGCTCTTGTCCGCGACTTTTTTCGCACCATTGTTCGCACCATTGTTGGCACTATTCGCACCTGATACGCTGGTGTTGAGCGGTTGCAATTCAATGGCTTCGGACTCCTGGTGGTCGTCGGAGTCCCACGGCTTGAGATCTATATCCGAGTGTTGAAATACATAGAAAAGCCCCACCCCTGCGGCGGTCATCATTCCAAGTAGAATCAAGTAGAAGTAGTGCCATTTGACCCCCGCGTTGACCATTCCGGTCGCGATGAGCGGAGACACCGTTGCGCCCGTACCGTACGCCCCGTGATTGAAGGAAAGATACTTGGACTGTTTGTCTAGGCGGGACAAAAAGATGTTCGATTGCGCCAACACTACTGCGAGCCCCACCCCTCCAAAGAAAAAACCTACCACTATAGCCGGAAACTTGGTGCCGCTGGCCACAATCGCGTACATAACGCAACTACTCGCGCACCCCGCGGGGAACGACTTCTCTCTCCCCAACCACGGCTGGATTTTGTTCGCAAAGCACGCAACCAAAATGAACCCCAACGCATTACTAATCCAGATCAAAGATGTTACCGCATAATTGATTTGATAGTACTCTTCGATGTAAGGCAACAACGCACCTGGGGCCGCATCACTAAACCCTCCTATAAAACTCCAAAATATACACACCACGATCCGCCACAGGTTTTGCGGCGGGTTGGAAAAACTCATGACGTTTTGGCCCTGATTGCCCACAGGCTCGTCCCACTGTTGTGTAGGCTCGATCGGAGCATTGTCTGTAGTGCTTGGCTGGTCGATGAGGTCATGGGTGGAAAATCGGTAATCGATAGCTGGGCGCGATCTCGAATGATTTTCGAGCGTTACCACCGATTCGGGACGGCTGAGCGTGGTGATTTTCTCTCTTTCGTGCTTATTCTTGCTTTCCGACACCATAACTACAACATACGAAAGTTTACATATCAATTGATTCCCAATTGATTCAAATCGACAAATTCGTCGCTTTCCCCACCGCACTCTAGTGGGGGACCGGATGCGTTTCCTGTTTGGGAAATGCGGCTACAATTTTTCATTTATGACCAAATTGTGCTCCTATATAATATACAATGATTTTACGACTGACCAGCTGCTTGCACCAAATCCAAGAACTTTTCCTTGGAAATCTCGTTCATCAATTCTTCCTTTTTGGCTTGTCCCACCTTTTCCTGGTCAAGCTCATGGTTGGTCCTGACCTGTGTGGACAAAATGGCGTTGAATAACCTCACCACCCCCTTCTGGGCCACTTTTTTCAATTTTCTCTCACCATCGATGATTTCTCTAACCTTTTCTGGCTCCGATGACGAGGGTAACAAGTTTATGACCCTGTGTTTATCTTGTAACGCTTTCTTTTCAGCCAGAAGAGCTCTCTTGGCCTTGGCTTCCAACTTGTCGGATTCCAATTTTTTGATGGTGACTTTATTTCTAGCTAAAATAGGGTCCTTTCTATCGTACGCCTTCAACTTGGAGCCGATAATAGCGTTGAATGCTCCCGCAAACGATTCCGATCCGTCATCGAGATTTTTCTTCTTTTTCAATTTGGGGATTTCTTCGTTATCGCTGTCTTCCTCTTCATTGTCTTGCTCGCTGTCTTCATCTTCTTCACTGCTTTCGCCGGAAGAAGCATCAGCTACTTCGAGCTCATCGTCTATCTCAAGATCATCCAAGTCTTCAAGCTTTTCTTCGTCTTCGCTCGAAGAATTGTCGGATTCTGATTCTTTCTTTTGGACAGGTTCCGGTTTCTTGTCCACAACCTTGCTAAGTCCCTTGGATACCTTTTGCTTCTTCTGTGCTGGACCCATCTCGTTACTTGTAGCGTCTTCTTCAACCTCATCTCATTGAAAAAGTGCATCGCAGATACAGGCGTGTCACGTGCGCTGGTGCGTGACAGAAATGGTCCATTTTTGTTTACATTTAGTTTCAAATCTACAAACACAATACGCTTGGGGGCTATAAAATGAGCCAGGATGGAAACAGTGTTAGTCGAGGTGTATACCTGAACCGTGCCGGACCTCTTAAAGCGTCTGGTAATAAAAGAAATATGATGCACATGACTCATATGCCAGAATCAAAGCGATCTCGACCAGAGCATGGAAGAACAAGTCAGATCCAACTAAAAAATAGAGCGGCAGATGATGAGCTTTTTAATAGAAAACAAAATGAGCTTTCGGAACTAAATGGCCTCAAGATGTCTTTGATTACCAAAATGCAAAAAGAAGAGTTCAAACTCCATATACTTAGCAAAGAGTATGAAGATCTCAAAGTGAAAGCTGCCAAATTGGACGAGTCTATTGAGTCAGTCAAGCAGGATCGCAAGAATATGCATTTAGAGTATGAAAATGAGTATAAGGTAGAAAAACAACGGCTGCTTTTGAACCATGAAGGGCGAGTCAATGACCTTAAGGAATCGATCACTGGGCAAATTGATAATATAATTACTACCAACGGTCAACTAAAAGCCACAGAAAGAGCCCAATTGGTCCAAAAATGCGAAGACACGGCGCAAGAAATCAAAAACCAAAAGCAATCGTTGAATAAAGCCCTCATCAAACTCAAGGAGAACCATGGCAAAAACCTCCACAACCTTGAATCTACCATGCACGAGAATATAGATGCACTAATGCAGACTATCAGCACGATCAAGCAAAGTAAGGCCGACAGAACAGCCAAAATTGCCCAATTGAGCCAACAATTGCAGTCACTTAATCACAGCCACGCCAAACTCAAAAACACTTTGAACGTTTTGGTGCTGAAAAGTGGGGAAAAACAGCGCGAAATTGAGGTGCTTGAGTCGTCCGTAGCCACCAAACAAGCACAGATAACCGATACAGAGAGCTCGTGGGAAATAAAGGCGGCGCGCATTGAGTATGTCGAGCGCGAGTCGCACAGAATGGAGTCTCAAAAAATGCACCAGGAAGCAGTAAGGCGGGTTCTTCACAATAAGCTTCAGGAGCTCAAGGGAAACATACGGGTATTTTGTAGAATACGTCCGGCAGGAACGGACAAAGGTCCCTTGGCCAAGATTCAGCTTAGTAGCGACGAACTAAATGACGAGGCAAGTCAAGATTTGGTGCTTACTCGACAGGAATCGGCCAGCGCCAACTCGAACCAGGTCTATAGGTTTCAGTTTGACAAAATCTTCTCTGAAACTCTGAGCAATAGCGAGATTTTCGAAGAGCTTTCTCAGTTGATCCAGTCGTCTCTTGATGGGTTCAATGTGTGTGTGTTTGCATATGGTCAGACAGGATCTGGCAAGACGTATACCATGTCGAATTCTGGCAACGGAATTATTCCTCTTTCGATAAATAAGGTATTTGACGACATACAAGAGCTTGGCCAAATTGGGTGGACGTACGAAGTTTATGGGCAGTTTATTGAAATCTACAATGACACCATAATCGATTTATTGGCTGCTCCAGGTAGTGAAACCAAGCACGAAATCAAGCACGATGACGTTGCGTGTAAGACAACTGTGACCAACACCACCTCAGTTAGACTTAAAAGCGTAGAGCAATCTTTCCAGGTATTGGAGAGAGCTGGTAAGAATAGGTCCACTGCGTTTACGCAGTCGAACGAACGGTCGTCGAGATCGCATTCCATTTTTATAATAAGGCTCAGCGGAGTCAATCTGAGTACGGGAGCGACCTGCGACGGAACATTAAACTTAATAGACTTGGCGGGCTCCGAAAGACTCTCTCTGTCACAGGCAAAAGGTGACAGGCTTCGAGAAACCCAGGCTATAAACAAGTCGCTATCCAGTCTTGGCGACGTCATTTATGCCTTGGGCCACCAGCAACTGCAGGCCGCCACACAGCACATCCCGTACCGGAACTCCAAGTTGACGTACTTGTTGAAGCACAGTTTGGGAGGAAACTCCAAGACGCTTATGTTTGTAAATATTTCTCCGTTGGAGGTCAACTTCAATGAAACCGTCAATTCGCTCCGGTTTGCAACCAAAGTCAACACCACAAAATTACAATAAGAATGTATATGTACAAGACTATAAATATAGATATCCGGTTCATAGAGCAGAAAACTATTTGTCCGCCGCAATCAAGTTTGTAGATGGTGCATAGTTGGTGGCTCCCACCAACAATCCTGTATTAACCGCGTCGTCCCAAAGAGCCGGATAGTTTTCTTGAGCCCATGCACTTATCTTAGCCTGGCCCGCTTTGTCCATACAGAAGTTGTGTAGCGACACTATAAGATCCGAGTCCACGGCAATGTCGTAGTCTTGCATGCCGTCGATCAATCCCAAAGCTTCGTCGGCCAAACCGTGGTACACATATGCAATAAGATACTGGCGGTATATGGCACGGTTGGGGATTATGTTGAACTGCGACAAGTTATTCCAGAATTTCTGGACGTATGCCAAGTCGTTGTAGGTATAGGTTTTGATCATGATCTGAACCGAGTCCTCGTTGATACCTCCGAGCTGCTTGGGGGTGGTGGACATGGCCAAAAAGAGCTCGCGGGCCCTGGCGACGTCCTGCAAGTTGGAATAGGCATTGAGAATGGCGTTTTGAAGGTGGATGTCCTGGTGCGAGATGTTGACGTCCATCTTGAGGTTTTCGTGGAGCTCGATCACGCCCTCTTCGTAGAGTTTGTTGCCAAACTGCTCAAACAAATGAAGATACATGTCTCTCAGCGGTGGTAAGTTGCCATGGCTGCCGTGTAGTTCGTGAAGCTTGCGCACTTGTCTGAAGATAATGAGCGCCGCGTTCAAGCGGTCCTTGCTACAGAAGAACTTCATGGTGGGTAAGTAGGTTTCGTAGGGCACAACAAAGTACTTGTGGAGCTCGCCGTAGAGGACCCAGTTTGTTTCGTAGGTGGATTCGTTGGTGTAGGTAATGACAAAGTTGGCGAGTTTGTCAAAGAGGCGGCGGTACTGCGTGCCCCATGGGTGGTGAAGCGGCAACTTAGTGGTGGCTTCCTTGTCTATGGCTGGAAGCTCGCGCTTCAACATCTCAATGAGATCGCCCACGTACTCAGCCTGGAGCATCCGCTGGGCCAAGGCGGTGATGGCTTCGGCGTTGCACTGGTGGTCTGGGCCCCCCATCAGCCTCTTGATCTTGGTGAACACCGCAAAGATCGCCTCGATGTCTTCCATGTTGCTGCACACACACACAATCAAGTTGTTCAAGGTTGCACTGACTCGCGGCTCGGGTTCAATGGACCACTCTACCCCAGCGTCGAGACTGTCTTCGAAGATCTCCACCGCCATAACATGGTCGTTGAGTGCAATGGCCCGGTCGATACGGAACTTGTACGAGAGCACCGACTCCGAAAAACCACTGTGCAGTTCAAAGCGCTTGGTGATTCTGTTGATCAACTTGCCGCGCGGTGCCATCCCGCGCATCATGAGGGTTTGAATGATGCGGGTATAGATTTCGTTCCAGTCATCGCCCACAGCAACACGCTGAATCGTGTCATAAACGTGTTCGTCATCCTCTGCTTGGCCAAGCTCTCTCATTAACTGCACCTGGACCTGAGTGGGCAGTGGTGGCATGGCGAGAATATGGTCGCATACGATATTGTGCAAGCGTTGATGGCCGACGCTGGCCACAACAAGAGTGTCGTGACACTCGGTAGATGCGGCTGCAAGCGCCTCCGCCGATGCTTCATGACCCATTTGGTCCAAGTGCGCCAACAACTGGTTGCAATTTTGATCGAGGCGCGCGCAATTTGCAACATTCGCCAACTGGTGGCCAAGTTGAAGGAGAATCACCGAGGCGCGCACACTAAGATTTTCGGGGTGCGCGCTTTCTATAACTGTATTGGTGGCCCATTGAATACGATCGACGTTTCGTTCCAAATCCTGGTACTCGTGAGTGCGCGGGACATTGTCAATGAACAACGATTCAATATAATTGTTGAACCGAATGTAGAACTCGTCACTAATAAGCGGGCCCGCCATTGGCACGTGATGGCCAACTTGAGTGGAGGTGCTGGTATCGTCATTATACGATTCTTCTATATGGCCCTTTGGGTGTAACTCTCCGACGGATGTGGCCAACTCCTCAAATACCGCCAAACTAAGCTTTCCCTGGTGCTGGTAATAATCGAGAAGCTCGGCGACAAAATCCCCAGACAAAAAGCGCGCTTTTTGGGCCACCAAGCTGGAGACCACTAGTTTGAAAGGCGACGAAAGCGTGCCCAATTCGACTAGATATACTATTGTAGAGGCCGGGAGAGTGGCTAGGATGTGGTCGTGTAGTAGGAACTGGGAAATTATAGATATGTACCGAGGAATCTTGACCGGTTTGTTGGTGTCGCTTTGGGCCACCAATGACTTGGCCGAGAGCTCAAAGAGCTGGATGAGGTTTGCGGTTGACAAGGTAGACGCCGTCATATTCTTTCCGTTGATTCTGTAAAGCTCCATCACCGCCCCATCAGCCACTTTCATCTCATCTTCACTCAACCGTGATTTCTCACTAACCATCTCCACTAGCTTTGATGCCATGAGCCGAGACTTCAACTTGGGTGCCATATCGGTTGTTCGTATAAGATACCTCAAACTCTGTATCCTGTCTTTGGTATCTTCTATGCTTTCTTCTGTATATGCTGTTTGGTTTGTATCATTGGTGGGGGCGTGTCGTCTGAACTTACTGAGCGGATTGGTCCAGCTGCGATGCCGAACTGGAATCGCCGACACAGACTTCGGTATCAAGCCATGTTGGGCTTTTGCCTGTGTACTCCAAAGAGCAGATGATCGTATGGCCGCAAGCACTAGCGCACTCGTTCGTACCACCATTCTAAGTCATTGGTGATTTTTCAAGTCGCAGATATTTTTCACAAAAAAAAGAGCCCATCGTAAATATAGACAGCGAAAAGTCAGACACAAGAATAAAGAGAATGATAATATGGATTTTATACTAGCATGTTGAAGTATTGAATAATCCGGTTCAAGTTAGTAAAAGCCAATATTGTAATAATCAAAAGTACGATTCTTGAGAAATAAGCCGTAAACTCGTCACAGTAGCTGCAAATTTACATTCTCCAAATCGACATAACATGTAGTTCTTATCAGCTAGTATTGTAATAATTAGAGTACCCACAACAAATCACCTGTGCAGTGCGGTTAAATCTATAGGTTGATTTTAGAGGTAGTCTGGATTTTTTTTAACAGCTATTATTAACCGAGAAAAATGTCATAGTAATTGTTAGTTCGTTAATCCTCGAACAGCAGTGTTTCATTACATAATGCCTACATCGTCGTCGACTTGGTTAGATCAGTACTGTGAGTACGCTGTCAATAGCATGCACTCAGATTCTTCCCCATAATCGGAATGCACCGTCTGTTCCCCAATGGTTGGAGTATCGACCGGGGCTATGAAATAGAAATTTTTTCAAATATATGTAATATTTTTTTGTTGTTATTTCAAATAGGAAAGTTTCGAGGGGTTTTAATATGCATGGTTGATGCTCCTTTGCTTGTTAGTTCCTTTTTAGTCTCAGCGGTACCTTTGTTTTACAGTTCCGAAGCTGCTTTCTAAAAGTGGCTTCTGTCTCGTGCTTCGTCTTTCCACGTTTTTCAATTGCTCTTGGCGAAGTAATGCCAAGTGATGCCTTGAAATCTTTTACAAGCTAAATACCTACTCCTTTGTGATATAAGCAAAGTTTGGTAAGATTCATCTTAATGCCTCTTCTCGAATCTTGATATTACATCCTCTTTTGTCGTAAATATGTGGTAATTCAGATCTACGGCAAAATGATTTGCAGCTTTCTCTCAGCCGGAGCAATAGTATTTTTGATTCGCATTAAATCAAGTTTGTGCATATACGGAAAAATAACTAACCCCTGCTTGTAGATTTTGGACTTTGAATCTGCGCATTAACTGCAGTTGGGTTGCAGCCCTGCCTCACGTAGATGCTGCGGAAAGAATGAGTTCAATACTCTAAGCCACTTCTGTGTAAAAGAAAGCGCTAGTAGTCTATCAAATTCGAGGTTTTGGTTGTTGTATATCTGTCCTGGGCAAATTTATGTTTAAAGGTGAGCCGACAAATGCATATCGCGAAACCAAAGAACATTGCAATAGAGGATGCCGAAGTTTATCCTTCTCAAAAAAAAAAAAAAAAAGGCTGCGAATGTCTACGAGAAAAGTAGCGCCAGGCAAGCGAAGTTCATAAATTTGCTATTAAATAAGTTCATAATTTACATCCGCCAATGCGTCGGATTAATTGGTTCCCAAAGAGTAGTCTCCGCTAATCCATGCGTTTAACATGGAAAGGGATTCTTGCGGTCTGTCATGAGGTACCATGTGACCAGCCTCGTATATTCTCAAATAGGTAAACTTGTCATGGTTGCGAATCTGTCCAGCTTCCTTACCATCAACATACCATGGAGATAACGGTTTGCTTGAAAACTGTTCACTTGAGGAATACTTCAACTGATCGGTCCATTCATAGTTTCCAATCCAGTTGCACCGATAATCCTTATCACCAGCATAGATCAAAACCGGGATATCATTATCTAACAAGGTCGCAACATAGTGCAGGTGGGGTATTGCTTTATCGCCTACAAGAGCAAAATCGTCATCAACTGAAGAAGAACAACCATAGAATTTTTCCACTTTTTCGGAAGCACCAATGGCTTCACGAACGGTTTCAAGATTCAAGTAGTCGTCAATCGAAGCCATATCTTTATAGCAGTCTCCACTAGTTTTATTGAAGCAGTCGATTCTGATGTCATACGGATTTACCGATGTCTCTCCAATTGGAGCAAACATATTATTTTCGCAGTAATCATAGGCCGGAGCACAAGCCGAAGGATGCAACGTTTCAGAGCACAAATCTAATAAGTGGGCACACTTTGGATAAATCTCTTTTTCAAGTAGTTGACATTTTTCGTCCGAGAGTATCTGAGGATGGCCACCCTCTCCACATCCCATAGGTATAAGTGTTTTCCACTGGGTTTTGGCGTCAGTCAATCCATTTCCAATCAAAACTGAAGTTAAATTGTAAGTCTTTGGTTTATGCGCGTTGACCTCAGCTGCAAATTTGGGTACATAATGGCCCCCATAGGATTCACTAGCAATATGGAAATCATTACCTTGAAGGTGAGAAAACTCCTGGAAAAATAAATCTAAAAATGCAACAAAGTCAACCGCAGCACCAGCTGTACTGTTGACGGCATGAGACTCACTGTATGAAAGACCCACATTAACCGGTTGATCTAGAAAAATTACAGACGCGTTGGAGTTCCAAGAGTACGGGTTAAAGACGGGGGCGAGAGACCCATTTACAGATGAAGGACCGAGCTCAAAGAAAAGTCCTATGGAAGACGAACACCCGGGTCCACCGTTCAACCAAAGAATCACCGGATCATTTTGGGGGTCATTTCGCGACTCGAAAAACCAAAAGAAAAGATGCTTGTCGCTGTCAATGTCTAGATATCCAGTGTACTGGTTTACAGTATCAAGGCCCAAGCTCTCCGGATGATTTTTCTTGACTCGAAGTGTATAGTTCGCATTTGAAGTCTCATGCACCTGAAATTTTGCACCCAATTGTTCACGCGAAATTGGCGCAGCAGAGAAAATATTGTTCGCAAAGCTTGAAAAATCAGTGTGGTCTAGTTTGGCATTGATTTTGCGCCATTCCTCTTGAAGAAGAGGATCATGGCATGCTGCGCAATCGTCCCATGTGTGAGCTTGGTGCCCCTGAATGCTTGGGACATTTTGTTTAAAAGGTATTTGTAGAGCCAAGCCCAATGCTATATTGCCGAGAATTCCAATCGATAAGCCTAGATGCATAATCGAAAAATTTTTTGAAGCAGGTCCGTATTCAATGAAACAAAAAGGTTACGACAAACTAAAACCAACTTGGGTCAAATCAGTGATTATACAGAACCTGGCTAAGGAGATAAACTTTTTGTTTTTTTTGTTTCTACCCGCGCAATTGTATTTATATAGATCAATCAGGCTATTGCCGTCCATGATAAGGCATCAAATTTTAAGTAGACCCACATCGTATATTTCAATTCTAGTGCGTGCGGAAAAGTACACACTGTAAGGGTTTTGGATATTTTTTTAGTTTTGAATTCCGCGCTACTATCGATTGAGCATCCGAGCACCGGTTCCGCACAGAATATGGTGCATGACAAGGATCGGCGGTCCCACTTGAAATAAACAATTACACACATGAAATACATTTGACGGTCCGCTATTGAGCGCCTTGTTCTCCTACTGAGTCTACGACCAATTGTGTCGAGTAGCTCGATTGGTGATTGGCGCAACACAATCAAGCCAATAGTGTATAGGTGATATACGAGCCATTCATTCATATTGATATGCTGAAACTCAAAACCATCTCACAAAATCTGTTGGGATGCAACTTAGGTGAGTGCTAGCCGACATGAGAAGGACGGCTTATAAACATTTTTTGCCGCCGCAAAGATGAGATTGAAGCTCGGTAATGAAAATTAACCTGTAGTGAGGCGTCAAGGTGCATCCATACTATTCTATTAGTAAGGTAGGACTTTTAATTGTTTGTTGCATCGTGAACAATCAACGATGGCCCGGGTAACGTTGTCAGTAAACTATATACTCCTCTGATTGTTACTGTCTGCTGTGGGGCGCTTGATATGTGTCTCGTGTTCGGCAAATGTCGTTGCAGTTCATTTCATCTACGTTGCGAAGGTCATTCTGGTCCGCCATTTTTTTTTTTTTTGCTACGCCAGCTATTAATACATCAGCTACCCTGACGCTACACCGCCTTCATAAGGATGTCACTCCTCTGGCGTCGACGTATATGCATTCTCAGTGTCTCTTCGTGCCTATAATTGGTTTACGATGCTACCCCACTCTCTTATCTGCATGAGTCACTTACAATCTTAACCTTCTCTGCCTAAACCCTTGTCAAACCTCGCTCCATCTTGACCTCGCTAGTTCCTCTCGTCATGCATCAAAAAATAACAAGATTTTTTTCGATTTCATCCGGTGACACCCCATCTAGCGATAACCTATATATAGTGGGGAGTCCCCCATTCGTATACTACTGTAAATTACCAATTGACTGGGCTCATCTCAAAGCAAGATTAGAATAAAGCAAGCTTAATTCTAGACCCTCGCACCTAATACCTGCCTTGGACCATCGCAATTTCGGCCAATTCAATCGCACTATTGCCGCACCAGCCCCATTAGTTCCCCCTCCTCCTTAAGCTTAAAAAAAAAAAACATCAACAAGGTTTTTTTTTCTTAGTTGCTTGTTTATTCAGATTTCTATTAGTTATAACTGACCAAATCATTGGGATTATCTTGAATCGTTCCAGTTCAGATAACTTGTCACTCGTTTATTGTTAATTGATCACTATGAAGGAATACAAATTAGTCGTTGTTGGTGGTGGTGGTGTCGGTAAGTCGGCATTAACCATCCAACTCATCCAAAGCCATTTCGTGGATGAATATGACCCTACCATCGAAGACTCTTATCGTAAGCAATGTACCATTGACAAAGAACAAGTTTTATTGGATGTTCTTGACACTGCCGGACAAGAAGAGTACAGTGCCATGAGAGAACAATACATGAGAACCGGTGAAGGTTTTTTGCTCGTTTATTCCATCAACTCCAAAAACTCGCTTGAAGAATTGCAATCTTTCTACGAGCAAATTTTGAGAGTCAAAGATTCCGATAATGTGCCGGTTTTGGTGGTCGGTAACAAGTGTGATTTGGAAGTTGAAAGACAAGTGAGCTACGAAGAAGGGTTGAGTTTGGCCAAGTCGCTAGGCTGCCAATTCTTGGAAACTTCGGCCAAGCAAAGAATCAATGTTGAAGAAGCATTCTACAATTTGGTCAGATCCATCAGAGACCAGGAAGAACTTTCGGCTGATTCTGACGATAAAGATGCCGTGGCCGCCACCAATGGTGCTGTAGCATCGCCAGCAGGTGAAAGCTCAGCAATCACTGCCAACGAAAACGCCCCTGCCTCCACCTCTCAAAAAGCGCCATCAACCCAAGCGGCCGAGAAAAACTCCCAGCCTTCATCTAATCCTCCTCAAAGAAAACAACAGGTTTCTGCCAATGAAGCTGCTCAAACTAAAGAGAAATCTGGATGCTGTGTCATTGTTTAATTCTTCTCAAAATCACTATCTACCAAAACAAACCAAAATCAATTCATCACTAATTCGATGATATCCAAAAATCTAAGCTACGTCAACGAGAAAACAAAAGTGACACCACCGTATTTTCTTCCAAAATGGATTTTCTCCATCAAAAATTCTCTTTTGAGATGCTGATTCTATTCTTCTTTCCAGTTCTTAATTGTTTAGTATTATTTAATGTACAGTGTTGCACCCGATTTACAATAGTTACTTGTTCAATTAATAAAATGATATACGACAAAATGTAAGATCAAGCTCGCAAAGAGAAAGTCGCCAAATGCTCTCTCTGGGCTAATATCACTAAAAATACTCTTGTTGGAACTTGCAGCTGGTGCATTCAACACTTCGTCTTCATCTTCTACTTCTGCCTCGTCGGAAATTGGTTCCTCGCTCTCCTGTGGCTCCTTGACTTGTAATCTCAAACTCACAAGCAATACAAATTGTCCCACGCAACTGATAAAGCCTCCCAAAAACGCATTGAAGGGAAAATTTCCAATCAAAAGGACATACAAGAATTGTAATATACCCAATGCCACCAAGAAAACCAAGAACAAGTCTATCAATTTCAATCTTGGTGTGAGTGACTTTACGTATTCGTCATAAGTAGTTCCTATGGCTCCGAACAACTCACCCACCAAGCTGCCTACCTTGTTGGATTTGGCACTTTTGTCAGTGGTGGTGCCGGTAACCTGGACCTGGGCTTTTTTGATCACTTTTTCTTTCTTACTAGACATTGTTCGTGTTCTGGTTTGCCTAGTACCTCAATCAATGGAAAGTGACCCGTATAATATATTTAATATAGTTGTTCTTGACGTATTCAGGCTTAGTGGAAAACTCCACGTAACAATTTTCAGGCGTCACGTGCGCGGCTCACCAGGCTCGAGTTTAAAGTGGTCGAGTAACCACAACATCCTAGCAAGGGAAAGAGGTACAATACGGAGACTATGGACGAAAAAGCTGGTGTTAGTGCAACAGAGCGTGTTGAAAAAGACGCCGGTGTGGATACTCCTATAAATCCATCAGGGCAGCCCATACTATCGGCCCCACGCAAAATCACCCGGCCACCCACGCTTCGGATCATTCCGCCATTGAATTTCTGTCCGGTTGAGAGGCAACTCTACCGGTCAGGCCAACCTTCAATCATCAACCAGTCATTCCTTCAAGATTTGAATTTGAAAGCCATTTTGTGGCTTGCAAGTGAAGAGCCTCAAGACGACTTTTTGGAGTTTTGCAACGACTCAAATATCAATGTGGAGTTTGTGGGACTCATTGACGAAAGTTATGGGCACGGGCAAATGAATCCCTGGGACTCATTGAACGAGGCCACCATCAAAAAAGCATTGGAGTTGATAGTCAACCGAGATAACTATCCTTTATTAGTGTGTTGCGGTATGGGACGTCATAGAACGGGAACGGTTATTGGGTGTCTTCGCCGATTACAGGGCTGGAATTTGGCGAGCGTATCGGAAGAGTATCGTAGATTTACGGGTGCGAGAGGGGGGCGGATTTTGGTGGAATTGCTTATTGAGAGTTTCGATATCAGCTCTGTCCAAATCGATCCCGAGAAGTTGCCGAGCTGGCTCAAATAAACATAACTGAAAGTAGAAGAAAAATGCATACGAATAGATACGACACCATCCTAGCAGACAGACGCCAAAGCAGATATTAATGCATTGCTCACATGACTTATGAATTATAGATAATAGACGTTAGGTGGCGTAGACCAGAGTACTTGGCCAATCCAGTGGCAATGCCTGGTTTAGGGCTGCCGGAACAGCAACTACGGAAACCGGATATTATTACGTAAGCATAAGGGTGAAGTCACGAGTGGCCCCCCAGGCATCCCAGGCGGTAAATCAGAGGCACGAAGGCAAACTACTATTCCTCCAGTATACACAAGAATAATGGGTGCTTGCATTACTTCTATCAAGGTAATTGGTGTGACTTCGCTAGGAATATACGCCGGGTCGTTGTCGTACCTGGCCTTGCAGGCCATACCCACATTGATCAATGACTTGGGCCGCAACTATGTGGCTACCCATTCGCTCCAATCGTACTTTGATCAGGTCAAAACATTGATTCTTGGCTCCAGAGCCTTTGGTTTCCTCTTTGGTACTGTCTCTACTGGTCTCCTCACTTTGGGCTACACTGCCGCACCTCCTAGTGGCAAACATCCTTACCTCATCTACAGTGCCTTGGGCGCTCCACTAGCCATTGCCACTTTATACTACCAGGCATATACTTACGAAAAACGGTTGTTGGCATCAGAGGAAGCTTCTTTGAAGGAGAAGGTCAAGCCTCAGCTTCAGAAGTCGGTTGAAAACGCCTCCAACGACCTCGACCACCGCGATGACGACTCCTTGGGCAAATCGTACATCCATGTTTCCGATGAGGAGTCTTCTTCTACAGTGTCCACTCCAGTTTCTTCTTTTACCAATTCGCCTAGAATTGATGCCTCTGAGCCTGTTGCCGATGGCACTGCCTCGATTGAAGAAGAGGTCGAAAGTGCTTTGGCCAAGAAGGAGTTTGTGAACGATTTGGTTTTGCTCAAGTCGTCATACTTGATTGGCTCGGCCGTCAGCGGGGTTGGATTTTTGCTTGGTGTTGTTGGTTTGTTGGGCGACCTCTATTTTTAGTGATTAGTATACATAATATCGGAAACGAACATCCCAGTAGTCCAAGTAACTCAGGTGGTGGGGTACGCTGTCTTCATCGGTATGTGTCACGTGACGGGCTCAAAAAAAAAAACAACCGAACCACAACATCCAAGCATCGTGGGTGCAATTCTCTACGGACTGGTACCAAGACTTCCGTTAAAGAGTTGGCGTTTTAAGGTTATCTTGAGTTCGCATGAGTTTTCATAACGTTACTTACCAGCCCACGCGTGTTGACACCATTGGCAATGATCAGGTACGAGACATTGACACCGCGGTGGAAACTGCTGTGATAGCCGTGGCCAATACCGTGAATGACCGGCCACTTTTTAGTACACCTGAAGGAAGGGCGATGTTGTTCTACATTCCCCCCAAAGAGAGCTACAGGTTACGCTACAAGCAACTTATTCTTGAAAACGGTGGTATAATCACCGATGTGGATCCCTCAGAAGCCCCTTCCAAGGCCACGAAAGAAATTATTTACTTGTCACGCTATCCTATTGAGGGAAAGAGTGGGGTATTATTACAGTATATCGACCAATGTATCGAATCGGGCCAGTTGTTGGACATACAGCCGTTCGAGTTCGAAGGCATGGTGGTTACTGGGGGTCAATATTTTGGCCGGGCGCGCGTTGCCAGTGAGGTTGGCAGATCAAAGTCTAGCAGAGGACACAGTAAGTTCACGCCAGAGAAAGACGCGTTTATCTTGAAGAAGATCCGGCTTAATCCCAGGCTTCGTAACAGTCATCGGTTTTTTGACGATTTGGCCAACGAAGAAGAGCTTCGGGGTCATACGGGTAATTCAATTAGAAGTAGATATCGGAAGCATCTTGAAAAAGATTTAAAGTATGTATATGATGTGGATGAGAACGGGCGTGTTCTTCATAACCACGAAGGAAAAAAGATCAAGCGCGGGGTCGATGATTTGCCAGACACCTTAAAGAACAAATATGTCGCGGCCGAGGACTACACCATGTGCGTGGAAGCCAAAATAGTGTTGCCAAATTTGGAGAACGACAACCAATGGGACCAAAAGTTACCCTACTCGTTTTTCAGTCACATGAACCGCAAGTGCCCCAAGCACAGTCTTCACTCATGGAGAGACCACTACAGAAAATATGCCTTCAAGGGAATTCACGAGTACATCAAGTACTATGAAAACTCCATAGCCAATGGCACTGACCCTCTTCCATTATCCTTGTACAAAAATAGAACCTCGAAGGGCACGGAAACACATGCGCTTATCGAAGCTTCCAACCAGTTGCGCGACTCGGTGGGCGCCAGTTATCGTAGACAAAACTACCAGGACATGGGTGCATATGGCGAGTCGCCACTTGACGAAGAGATTGGTGAATCCAAGAGTTCCAATATCGACCATGCTTTGGTGAATAATACCCATCACAAGTCCATTGCACCCCCCAAGTTGGATGAGCTTGAAGATCTGGACGATCTGGACGATCTGGACGATCTGGAGCGGCTGCAAACTTTGCACAACGCGCGGGTTGTGGGATTAAAGAGAGATGCGCCTAATGCAGACGAGCTTGACGAAGGGTATTCAACTGCGCAAGAAGACGAACTGTTGGCAGCACAACTTTCGCACAACGTCTTGGCAGAACTTGAGCGCGAAGCTTCGCCGCCAGTGAACATCCACGAGTCGCCCGAGAGAAAAAGACAAAAGAATAATGGATTGGTCCAGGCAGAATCTTACCAAGATTCGCAACTAGACTCCCAGACCCAGTACAGGACTCCAGCAGGTTCACAGCTACTTGAGGAAGAGCCACCCAAGGAAACCCAGGAAGAGTCGCAGGTGTCTATTCAGTATCTCGATGACTCCTTCACACTAGGAGACCTATTTTACGAAAGAGCGTACGCGCATTTCAACGATCCACGCACCTTGATCAATGATATGACACGCATCGTCAAGAGTTCCGAAAGCATTCCCGACTTGTTTGAAGAGTTCAAACAGTTGGGTTTCAAGGAAAAATTTGTGTCGCACGCAGTCATGTCGACCAGCGCCGATGTTGCAGTAATGAGTTCGTTTTTGGGAACGTTTGTAGAGAAGTTGGTAGACGCAGTATCGACTAACGATACTTCGGAATTGCTTGAGCCCATAGAGTTTTCGGGCGTGTGGAACAGACACCAAGATCTGTTGCTAGGCACCGATAAAGAAGAAGAGCTTTTGAACGACCATAGCAGAAAACAGCTTATCGTAAGAAAAGAATTTCTAGAAAAAATTTAAAGCAAAGACCCTTCAAGAATGTCTATGTGAATCAGGATTCTTGAAGAAGTTTAGAAGAATTCTGGAAGAATAGGGTAATTGCATATCCGTTCTATGATGTCAATAGTGTATGTAAAATAATGTTGACTAAATAATATTGGTGTTTATTTGATTTCATTGCCTTTGCTAATTGCCTTTAACAGTCTATTTTATTTCTCCGAAAGTAGTCTATTTACTCTTATCTTATTGTTGACATCTTCCATTCTCTCATAATAGATCTACTTGAGCACTTTTGACTTGGCATAACCTGTTTTGGAGAATTCGATATCACAACCCTCTAAGACACCTAGCTTGATCACACTTCATAACCAGATACCTGATTAGTTGCGCACAATAGAAGCCCCAGGCTACAGTCATTATCGCCTGTCTGCCTGGTGACTGCCTTTCGTTTGTTTACTTTTTATACAGGTTTGTAAGGAGCAAGTCGCGCGTTTGCTGCAAGGCTTAGAAATCGCGTGAATTTTCCTCATGCGCTCGTTCACCTCCTAATTGTTTACATTACATGACTACAGGTACTGAACAAGTATTGTAAAACATAAAATTGATTTGTATGGTAGGGTATTAAGAAGTTGAGAATTCAACTCTCGGGTACATCCACCTAGACTAAACTAAAGTGCTTAGTAACTTTGGTTTGGAAGGAAACCCCAGTATTTCTCGACATCGTATTGGCCGTCAGCCTTCCATGGTTCGTCATAACCAGAGAATAAGAGGGCGTCGTTACCACACTTACCCTTGATATCAGAGATAGCAGATTCTTGGTTGGATCTAGATGGGACAGCGTCACCGTTGCTGTTACCTTTGTATGGCCAACCGGTTTCGGTAATAAGAACAGACTTGGAAGAACCACACTTAGTGTAGACGTTTTGGATTTGTTGCAAAACCCAGTCACCGGCGTTGGCAGCAGCAATGTGACCGTCAAAGTATGGGTGGGCGTTAACAGCCATGTAGTCAGAGTGTTGACAAAGGTCTGGGTTGTTCAAGACAGCGATAAAGGTGTCAACAGAGACAACTGGACCGTTGTAGCCGTTGGCCTTCAAAGCAGATTTACCGGTTTGGACGTATTGGGCGATTTGGGATGGGTTGGCTTGACCAGAGTTGACCAATTCGTTACCAATAGAAACAGTGTGGATGTTGTCCCATCCACCTTCAGCAGCCTTGACGGCAGAAGACAAAGTGTCGACGTCAGATTGGATGTCGTTGACGTTGAAGATACCAGCAAAGATCTTTTGGTTTGGAGACTTACCGGCTAAGACAGCAGCGACTTGGTTACAGTCGACACCGTAAAGTCTGATGACTTCAAAGTTGGACAATTGCTGAAGTTCATCGGCAATTTGTTGGGAAGACTTACATCCACCAGAGGCAGAGTAAGGGGTATAGGTGACACCCTTGGCTCCACCATTGAAATTACCAGAAGACGATGGTTGAGGAGCGGAGCTGGCAGTGGAAGTGGCAGAAGCAACGGCGGAAGCAGAAGCAACAACACTTGGTTCACTGAAGCCAGATGGCTTGTTTTGAGGAGCTTCGGTGTTGGCAGACTCTGGGGTGGTGGTAGCAGCACTTTCTGGGAAAGTGAGGGTGTTACCGTCACCGGCAGTGAGAACAACAACGTTGGTTTTGGTGACAACCTTAACATCTCTTTCTTGATGTTGGTGGTGTTGGTGTTGTTGCAAAGGAACGGCGAGAGCAGTGGCGCATAAGGCGGCGCTAGCGATAGACTTGAATAACATGGCGACGACGAACGGGTTTAATCTATGGAGTAGAAGGAGTGACTGTAGAATAAAACCTGGTTGACGAAAGAGTAAGAAAAATCCAAAAACAAAATAGCAGCAAATTCACATTTGTATATAAGTGGGAAATTGAAGAAATTTGACGACAGCTGCCAATGGGGCCACAAAAGTACGGTGCGAAAAAATACCGAGCAAGGCGATTGTTTACGTTTTGTTTTGTGCGACCCCTGTGGTGGCCCAAATAGGTCCGATGGGACACATTGAGGATTGCGAGCACCAAATTTTCCCACCACGGGTGAAGTGTATTTCACAATAAGTTACTGGAGTGACGCCGCAGGCACTAATTAGAGAAGTTCGCAATGTTTGGAGACCGACGTGAAACGATTTTGGTTCTATCCGGGGAGCGGAAAATTAGTCGCGAGTCTAGATCTCTGGAGGAACGCATGTTAATTACGTCTGTTTCCGGTTAACGCATGATTCTTTTGGTTAAAGTTGGGAGCTTCGATTGTTTTAAACGAGCCGATAATCTCATGGCATCGTGAAAAATTTAATAACGTAAATTTTACCAAGAAATACCAAGAACTACAAGACTACAAGACTTCAAGACCAAGAACTACATGACTGCCAAGTTCTACCAAGTGGTGAAGGGACTTGTACACCTTGTTTTTTTTTTTGGCTGTAGGCGCGACGAAGGAGTGAAAAGTTTTCTGATCCGACGTGCACGTGATGATGGGTCTCCCTGTCCCTTGGCATATCGACTCTGCAACGCAAGGGTTAGGTCGGCCAACACATCTCATGAATATGCGGGAATTAAAAGGTTTGGGGTAGATATGAGATACGTATCAGATGTGAAGTAACGTGAAACGTAACGCTCCTGATAAAACACAGATGAACTACATTCATTAAGGACACATACCATGAACGGCCAAAGAACCGAATGGCACATCGCCTCGTTGATCTATACGGCGCTGTTATCTCGTTTTGTCTCATCTTGTAATTACTCGATCCATTAAATTAATCTCTCGTGCGTGTGACATCAACAGAAATTTTATGCTCTGTCGAAAACTACACCCGAGCCCATAATGTGTAATATAGCCTAGACTCTTTACCTATTGTTCCTAGATAAACTGAAGACCGAACTGAAGACCAGCTACTTTTTTAAAAATTTTACGCTTATTCCTCTCTCTTTTCACCTGTCAATAATAGGCTTAGCATCAATATAGGCGAAAAATTTGAACACGTGATATGTCGTCTCTTGCATCAAATTGACCCAGATCTACAATATATCCGATTAGCGGTTGGCAGTGTTAGTCACGTGATGTTATTTGGTGGCAAGTGTGGTCTCGTCTCACGTGTGCGTTAGTATGTTATGAATGGGGAGACTAGTCAAGGTGCAAGTGATAGTGATCGTGCCACCAACCTCTGTTGTAGTCTGTCATTGATTTCAAGTTATTATTTGGTTCTGATGGAATTGCACTTGAATTGCACTTGAATTGCACTTGAATTGTACTTGAATTGCTAACTCGGAATTTGGATTTGCAGCATTATTTTCTAGGCTTTTCCAATATTATTACAAAAGTTCACCAAAAGTAAATCTAAATAAACAGAGTGGTTACTACAGAATTAGTGAAAAACTTCTGTACACATCCACCAAATGCCCCACATAATATATTTCTTTAGTTTAACTATAGACTGATTTGACTATGATTTGCCATCAGCACCAGTTCGAATCGCAACAATCACAACGTGATTCCATTACGTAATACAAACATTATATGGGGTTCAAGGACTCCCAGGACTAAACACCGACAAACTGTCAATATCTACCTCTATCTTGTAATGAAACGTATAGTAACACATTGCTCTCATAAAACCCCAAAAGTAATTTGGTCTTAGTTATGGATGTTTTGTTGCAACTCTCGCCCCCTAAGAATCTCGCTGGAAAAAAAAGTGTGCTCTTTAAATTTAATGATCTAATTTGTAGTAAATACTACTCCACACTACGTTGGGATTCCACAATTGATTCATCAACTAACCAAATCAATTGACAAGTAACTAACCGAACAAGAATAATAACATTAAGAAGTTAATTCATCAGTATTTATCATTAGTTCCTATCATTTGTAATCATTTAATACCGTCATGGCAGTTGGCTCACCCAATACAGTTGACGTGGATCATCAATCACAAGATGAAGTCATTGAGATTGAAGACTTGGACGATGTTAACGTAATAGAGGAAGATGGTGATGAAGAGGATGAAGACGGTGAAGTGGAAGATGGCGATATCGTAATGCTTGATCACAACCAATTAAATGTTCCATCCTCTAGAATAGGAAAGGTATCGCCAGCATCGAGCTTGCCACCTCCAGCCAATGATTTCGAAGGTACGGCCAGCAAGCTCATGAAACCGATCCCTGACTATCCAATCAAAGACCAGTCCCACTATGTGTGGGAGATCCCGAATTGGTCAGTAATTGCTAATCAGGATAAAGTAAGATCGCCCCGGTTTAGCTGTGGAGGATTTGAATGGAACATCTTGCTTTTTCCAAGAGGAAACAACGGCAGCAACTCGTCTATATCCATATACATGGAGCCACATCCATTAGACGTAGTTGACGATGATTGGTACGTTTGCGCTCAGTTTGGCTTGGATCTTTGGAATCCAGACCACCCAGAAGCGCATTTGCCTAGTGGCTCCAGTCATAGATTCAACAAGAACGAAACTGACTGGGGGTTCTCTTCCCTTATCGATGTTCATCAATTGCAGACTACTCACTCAAACAACCCCAGAATTCCTAACCAAGCAGTGCCTATATTGGCCAACAATAAGTTAAATATAACCGGTTATGTTAAAGTTATTGACGATTCTTCTACTGGGGTGTTATGGCATAACTTTGCCAATTACGACTCCAAGAAAGCTACTGGATACGTGGGCTTAAGTAATCAGGGTGCTACCTGTTATCTTAACTCGTTATTGCAAAGTTATTTCACCACCAAAAACTTTAGAAATTTGGTGTACCAAATTCCTACGGATACCACAGTAGAGACTCAAGGAAGTGCCAAATCGTCCGTGGCATTGGCCCTTCAACGGATCTTTTACTTGTTGACTACTTCTGATGAAACTGTCAGTACGATGGAATTGACCAAAGCTTTTGGTTGGGATTCTTCTGATGCATTTACTCAGCACGACGTCCAGGAACTAAATCGTATTCTTATGGATAAGCTTGAAATTGCCATGAAAGGCACCAAAATTGAAAACAGGTTGAATGATATTTTTGTTGGAAAAATGAAATCCTACATTAAATGCGTGGATGTTCCATATGAGTCGTCCAGAGTTGAAGATTTCTGGGATATTCAGCTTAACGTTAAGGGGTTCAGAAACTTGGAAGAATCTTTCAAAAACTACATTGAAATAGAAATGTTGGATGGTGAAAACAAGTATCAGGCTGGTGACGAGTACGGATATCAGGATGCCAAAAAGGGGGTGGTGTTCGAATCGTTTCCACTGGTTTTGCATTTGCAATTAAAGAGATTTGAGTATGATTTCATGGTTGATGATTTAGTAAAGATCGACGACTTGTACGAATTTCCAGACAAGATCGATTTAAGCCCTTATTTGGATGAGGAAGTTCCTGAGAACATCAAAAGCCAGAACTGGAATTACAAGCTTCATGGCGTTTTGGTGCATCAAGGTAGCATTTCAAATGGCCATTACTACGCCATGATCAAGCCAAGTGCCGAAAAAAATACTTGGATGAGATTTGATGACGATAAAGTGTGGAAAGTCACCCCTACTCAAGTTTTCCAGGAGAATTTTGGGGCAGATGAGTTGACTCAAGCGGAATTTTCCAAGTTATCCAGATTGGAACAACAAGAGAACTTGATAAGAAGAGTCACTTCTGCGTACATGTTGGTTTACTACCGGGAAGATAAATTGGAAGAAATCTTGCCTTCTGATGATTCTACCATCAACTTATCGATTCCAGAGCATATTCCTCAACAGATCCAGTACGAGATCGATGAACGGAAGCGGATCGAAAAGTCCATGCAAGAAGCATTGTATTACATCAATGCCAAATTTATAACCACCACGACTTTCAACAACTTTAAAGGATTCGATATAGCTTTGGATTCCACAGTCACTAAACTATATGATGAAGCTTTGGAAGGTACCCTTGCGGATCCAATCAGTATTAGAGTCAAAAAAGATGATCCTTATTTGTCATTGTACGAGGTTATTGGCGAGAAATTGGGGTACACGGTCACCGACGAGGTGCCAAAGTCTTTTAGGTTGATTCCTACTATGCACAGGAACAATCACACGAATAGAGTCGATGCTCCGATCGATGAAAGTTTGATAAACTCGACCATTGTGGATGCATACTCCAAATCTTTCAACAAAAAGTACGACGAAATGGTCCATTTTGTTGAAGAATTGAACAAAGACATGAAAAATATTAATAAGTTGATTCCCTCGCAACAGTCCAATAGTGTTGAAAAGTTTGATTTCAAGGTGGTTTTGGATAAGATTGAAAAATCCAATACTTTCACTGGAACTGATCAGTTTTCGTTTGTTGACTTGTATGACCATTCTTCACATATCATTATCTTCATCAAGTATTTTGATCCAGTTTCCCAAGAGGTTAGGGGCTTGACCCATACTGTTGTTGCGAAATACGAACCAATCTCGTCAATTATTCCCCATATCGTCCAGTTTTTGGATTTTGATCCTAGTACAGAATTAAATCTCTTTGAAGAATTGTCACATTCAAAGATCGAAAAAATTGACCCTAAATTGACATTTGAGAAACATGAACTTAGTAATGGTGATATCATTACGGTTCAGCCATCAAACGTAGCAGAATTGACCGAAGACAAAAAGTTCAAGGATGTTCGTGATTACTATCGCTTTTTATTAACCAGAATGCATATTCAAGTCAAGCCGTTTAAGGCTCAGATTGATGAGGAAGATAGTGATTTTATTGCTATTGACGACGTCAAAAATAAAACCGATGATTCCGTTGCCGATGTCAAGACGTCTCCATCGGACGATGCCATCACTGCCCAAGAAATCAACCTAGCTAAAGAGTTGAGCAAATCTTTTGATATGTGGATTTCCACGTTGTCAACATACCAGCAACTTTCGGAGGAGATTGCATCCAGACTTGAACCCAAAGTTGATCCAAACTATCTTCGTATTTTTATCGTGAACAACCAAGGTGTGAGACACCCATTGAAGTCGTACCATCAGTTATCACAGATCTTTCCAAAAACTTGTCCAGTTAATCAGGTATACTCATTTGAGTATGAAGTGTTGAACATCAAAATCAAAGAGTACGAGAACCTAAAGGCAATCAGAATACACTGGTTAACAAGCTTGTTACAATACCAAGTCTACGAATTATTAGTCCCTAAAAAGGGCGTTGTTTCGGATTTGATCAAGAAGCTCGTTCACAAGGTGAACGTTCCTAAAGCGGACCAGAAACATATTCTTGTTTGGAGCGGTAAGAACAATACTTACAATGATTTGGTTAAATTTGACAAGCCTCTTGAGACTATTGACGATAGAGTCGATATATATGCCGGAGTTTTTCCAGCCGAGGTGGAGATCTTGTCATCCCATGACATGATCAGCAGATTCGACCAAGGGGAGCCTGTAAGTTTGGAAGATTTCGGAGGAGATGAGTTCAAGAAACAAGACTACTTGACAGCCAAGAAATTCACCAAAACATTGAATTTGATTCCGGCATTCCATTTCTACAAAAATAGCAGTTATGTACATGGTATTCCCTTCATACTTCCGGTGTACCCCAATGAGAAGTTTGGAGAAACAAAGGAAAGATTGAGAAAGAAATTAGGCTTAGGAATCCAAGCCTTTGACAAAATAAGATTTGCCTTAGTCGACAATCACGATAAAGGGGTGTACATTGACCATGAAAACAACGACTTGGTGTTGTTCGACGAAGTAGGCAAGACTCAAAGCAACATCTCGTTTGCATTGGATCATCCCGATAGAACCCCGAAGAAACAAAACCAATTTGACAAGGGTATCTCTATCAACTAAGCACACATAAATATATATATCACGAATAAAATTCACGTTATTAGTTAACCTATTTACTTCTTCTTTAATATCTGTTCTCGTATATCAGTGGAGCTTAACTTGCCTTTCCAGCCATTTTCTTCGTTGGCTTCTTCGCTTCCAATTACCCTGATGGTAATGAGATCGAGAGCTTTGAAGTTTCGCTCAGACCGGTAATTATTGACAAAGTCACCGCCTTTACTGGACTCCAGACTCAACACCAATGCGTCGATATCCAGAATAAAACCGGTGGGTCCACAAACATCGTTTATGGCATATATATTAATACTGAAGTCGCGCGGGTTCAGCACGAGCGCGAGGAATTCAAGGACGCTTTGCTGTCTTTCGGTAAACGGCTGCAAAACTTTGGCAAATTTTTTGTTTGTCAACAACTCGGGGCCGGTGATTCCTACAATGAGCTTGGTCTTGGTCAAGTAGGCTGCCACCGACAACAAAACCTTGTGTCCATCGTGCACATGGTCGAATGTTCCTCCCAAGGCCACTGTGGAGTAGTGTTTGGGAGATTTTCCGCGCGCAAGAGTTTTTGCCTGGGGGGCGATTTTGGCAGTATCGTACGAGATATTAACAAGCTTGACACCGGGGGGTAGGCTGATGTTTTCCGATTCGTGCTTGAATACTACGTTCCAGTTGCTGGTTAGTGCGTTATCGATTTGTTTGTTGAATAAAACATTGATTTGAAAAGTGTAGTCGTAGCCTTGGTCAGTCGCAATGGCTCTGACATTGAAGTAGTATTGGGACAAAATGTTGTTGAGAGTGGTGGCGTCGTCGATGGGCGATTGAATGAATAGATCCAAGCGACTCAAGCCGGCATTCTCTTTGAGTACATGCGAGATCAATGATGTGTAATCATTGGCTACTGCGTCTGCAATGACTAGTACGGGGTGCACCATTGAGTATTGGGTATTATTTGGGTCGTTCCGCACTTCTATTTACAGTTATATACAGATCTATTTTGGGAGCGGCGCGAGTGGGTGCAATTTGGGGTCGCTGTGCCTGTAGATGGATTTCAAGATGGACTGCAACTTTTTGTCGGCATCGACATCTGTCTTTCTCAACTGAAAGAGCGACTTGATAGAGTTCCCGAGCCGGACGTCGTCTTTCGACAACCCTTTGTTTTGCTTGAACCATTCGTAGACAACCTGCAACGAACGAAGAATGGCTGCGTTACTGAGCTTTTCGCGCGGATCCACAAACGACTGCGGCTGGTACATCAAGATTCCAGACCTGATGATATATTTGTGGAAGCGTACCTTGTCTTCCGGAGAGGTATCTACCCACGTGGTGCCAACGACTCTTTCGACGATCCGGTTGTACGAGTCCAAGTACATGTTAGGGAGCAAGTATCTGTTCTGGCTGGTGTGCTGTGATTCAAATACCAAGAGCGCATCCATGAATCGTGCGAGTGCTGGCAAAAAAATCCCCAACTGGTGTTTGGAAACCGACTTGTGCGGAATAGCCTTGGACGCCTTATCCTTGGTAGTATTCATTGCAAGCTGGTTATAGGTGTAGTCGTTGTAGTAGTGTAAGTCAGTCATGAAGCTGGAGAAAATGGCGTGGGCTGTTTTGGCTCGGGGCCTGAGGGATTGGCTCACATTGATGTGCGGACTGACTAGCGCCGTAAACACATCGACGATGGTCTCGATCGCACTGGTCCCTTTTTGCTTGAACTTGTCGTTGAGCTTGAAAATAAAGTTTTCTACAAGAAGGATATCGACAACGGAATCGTTGTGAGCTCTATTGACCGCATTCTCCACTGGTTTTGGGCCCAAGAACTCGGGTACTCGCTCGCTGTCAAACATGCTGTTCCCTTTGAGAACTTTTTCAAGCTCACTATCTTTGATGTGGAGGCCACCCCATCTGTCATACACATTCCACATACCAGTGACAAACTCTTTGGTGCGACCCAAGCTGACCAACCCATCGAGGTAGTTCATGATCAAGAACTTGTTCAACTCATGTTTCTTGGTGTTTTTGGATATGTTGATGTGAGATGGCATTTTCTTTCCAAACTTGCCTCGTGAGTCGCGATACGACTTGTCTTGCAAGATCATCTGGACTTCATCGTATGTGAGTCTAGTTAAATCCACCAAAGGCTTGAGCTTGTTGCTGAATATGGCCCGGGTTTTGTTTTTGGAAAATGGCGATGGGGGGAAAATCACCATAGGGTTGATCTTTTCACCATCCAATTCGGGTAATGCAAGTGCCTCCACTAGCTGTTTGCCAGATTCGGTACCCAAAAGCTGGTTTGTGCGAGTATCAGTAACATGCTTGACATGTTTACTTGGTTGGGTGGCATTTTTTCCACCAGCATCCATCAACTTGTGCATCTCTGGACTCCATATTTTGAGGTATTCCAAGCCTTGGCGTATATAGCTGTAGTGGCTCCCCGCATGGAAATCGGTGCCAGTACCGCTGAAACCATTGATGTAGCACGAGACGAAAACCAGCACAAAGTTGTGGTCGATGGTGAGCAAAATGCGGTTCATCTTCATACGGTACTGCACCAAGACCTCTGGATCCTGCTCGGCTTCTTCCTTTGTAGGTGGTCTGGGAGGAAGCGCTGATTGAAGCACCTTTTCCAATATCATGTTGGCAGTTTCCACGAGGTGGGCTTGGTTTTCTAGAAGTCGCGCCAACTTGTCTTTATTAGCGAGCTTTTTGTTGTCTATAATAGCTTGCGCTATGCTCTGATGATACTTCTTTATACCGTTGAGAAATATGGTAAAGGTCTGGCTATTGGGTACCAAGGTAGGACCTTTGGTCGTAGGCGAAACAATAAGGGTATCGAACACCGACCATGCAAAGTGCTGTTCATCCAGAAAGTTCTTGACAACGAAACTGAGAAGAGCATTGAAATGCTCGATTCCGCACCGTCCCAAATCATCGCCGTTTTTGAGGCTCTGCTTGGGTAATTGACGATATGCTTCGAATATGGCGATTATTTCTTCACATAGTTCGTCAGAGACCTTGCCCCATTCATGTGAAGTACAGAGTCCGTTAAATAGAATGATATATGTATGTGAGTTCAAAGGTATGTTCCACTTTTTGCGGTCGTTTAAGCACTTGAGAGCTTGCTTGGTGTTGCCTCGCTCGAGGGTCCACTGTAGAATGATATTCATACCAACAATTCCTGCCAATGGGTTATTTGCCGCAGCATAGCGAATAAGCGTCATGGCCCGGACCAGGTCGCCATCTCTCTCTAGTAATTTAAGTACATCTGAAGAGACCAAGTATGGGTCTTTGAGCTGTGTTTCGTTGGTCCCCAATAGAGTTAACATGAGTCGCTTATCGACACTTTTCTTTGAAGTTTTTCTGATATGTTCTAAATTTCTGAAGATATCAAGTGATTTGGGGGATGATACCTTGAGATCGTTGGCATTTAGTGAGCGTAGCCTTATGGCATTCCCTTCGGAGTCTTGAAACGCATTGGGATCGTAGCGTGCCCGAAGCATCAAGAGAGCTTTTTGTGGTGAATATGCGTCCCGATACTTGGATGGACGGAGCTTTCTACTTAGTTTTTGCGGTGTTGTTTTGATTATCTGGCCCGTATTGACGAAGTACTCGAGCTTGGTCTGAACCTGCGACCGATTAGGTGGGATCGATATTGACGCCTTTGGCGATGGCTCCGATGTCCTCGAAGCTTGCCTTATAGACAGTAGGCCGCAGCGGGTCACTGGCAAGGCTCTTACCTTGAAAATTGGAAGCATGGTGGTGCTTTGTTCAGGTAGAGATGAGCTGGTCTCGCGATGATATGATGCATTTTTCAACTCGCACTTTTCGGGCATCGCAAAATCGATAGATTGAATACACGGCTTAACACTAAAGGGGCCTAGCAATGTCGGACCCAGCACATATATACAGACAATTCGAGGATGTGATACGGTTACGGCCCAAGAATGACCAGATATCGGTGTCTTACATCTCCAAAATCGAAGAATTAGCGTCCAAGCTTGGGGAAGACTCCACGAGCCAAAAATATCAAAAGATCCAGTGGGAACTACTTCGGGCGAGAATTTCATACCAGATCAACCGCTTGGACGTCCATAACATCCAGGAGGTGGTCCGTGAGCTTTTCAAATTGAATTTACAAAGAGGCAGAGGTGTGTTGGTGCGATCTTTAATGAAATGGCAGTTGTACGATACTCGATACGCCGAGCTATTTGCCAGTTTGATTGCAGTTATAAACTCATACATACCTGCAGTGGGAGAACTACTATGCCTGAGACTAGTTTTGCAATTCCGTAAGGCATACTTAAATAATAACCGCAAAGTATGTGTAGCATCCACAATATTCTTGGGGTATTTGACCAACCAAAGAGTGGTGAGTGAGATTCTAATACTACAAATTATACAGCTCTTGATGGCCAACCCTGGCAACGATACCATTGCCATAACCTGTGAAATAATGAAGGTCACAGGCCAAACATTGGCAAAGACCTCCGCACTCGCTCTAAACACCATCTTTTCCAAACTCCGCGAGATGCTTCGTGACAACACCCAGATTAACGCCAGGTCACACCTCAATATCGATATCGCCCTCAAGGCACAGCGGAACCACTTCAAAGACTATCCTGCATTACCCAAGGCATTAGATTTAGTAGAGGAGGAAGACCAAGAGACCCACACCATTGAATTGTACCTGGCGCACCTGGCCCACGACAATTTGAATGTGTATCAGTACGACCCCGCGTACCAACAGAACGAAGAAGAGTATGCGCAGCTTAGCCACGAGATCTTGGACAACGAGGAGGATGCGCGCGCAGAACCAGAGGCCGCTGCCGCAGAACCTGTAATAGACCTCACGGAAACAGATCTTTTGCAGTATCAGAAAACGGTTTACTTGAAGGTGATGTCTTCGATGTCGGCAGACGAAGCGGTCCACAAGTTATTGAAGATGAACTTTGGCGAAAAGGGAGACAAAAACGAGATATTGGCGGATATGATAGTCAAGTGCTGCTCGCAAGAAAAGACATACTCGAAATATTTCGGAGTGATTGGCGAAAAATTGTGTTCCACCAACAGACACTGGCATGATGTATTTGTGCGGCTTTTCAAGAAATACTACAAGTTGGTGGATCTGCTTGAGATCAACTCGTTGAGAAATGTAGGTAAGTTTTTTGGCCATTTATTCGCATCAGATAAATTGGCTATCGACCAAGGATGGGACGAAATCAAAATCACCGAGGCAGATACAACTTCCGCAGGCCGTATCCTACTCAAATTTATCTTTCAAGAGATGGTAGAGGAACTTGGTATAAAAGAGGTGACAGACCGTTTAATACACGATAACTACGTCAAGAAGAGTATTAACGGGGTATTTCCTGTGGTGGACGTGGATGCAACAGATGCGGACAATATTCGTTTTTCCATCAACTTTTTTACTGCGATAGGACTAGGTGTGCTCACTGAAGAGATGAGAAGTGTGTTGGCGAATTTGCCCGAGGCGCGCGGCCGTGGCAGTGATCGGGGTTCCAGCCGCTCTAGCAGTCGCAGTTATTCCAGAAGTTCTGGAAGCTACTCAAGAAGCCGGAGTTCGTCCAGCGGTCGGAGCTATTCCAGAAGTTCTGGAAGCTACTCTAGAAGCAGAAGTCGGAGCTACTCTAGAAGTCGAAGCAACTCAAGGTCACGTAGTGGCTCAGAGACCGGAAATAAAAGCCCTACACAAGAGTCTTCTCGAACTGCACCAAACCCCGGGAATCACTAAACCGGATAAGCACAGCTTGACTGACTTGCGGCCGTTTGAGGTAAACAGTGTCAAATGTGACGGAGGTATCGGTCTGGCTGAGCCACAAAGTCACACTTTGAAACTGGTGCAGAAAAAATGACTTGGGTCGAGCGTGCTTTACAGGTTAGATGACGGGATGATTGCGGAACTAATCGGAAACACATGATTCACCACACTGGTCACTTAAAAGGCTAGCGAGTGGGTTCTACATACTATGTAGAATACACATACTGGGGCACCGGGGACATCTATTATCCAGCACTGTACACGCAGCACTGTAGGTATTGTGCATCAAGGCTTTCTCTTTTCCATACATCGCCTCTGTCTCGCAGGTGACTTGCTTCGGCTTTTACAGGTTGAGATGCCGCCAATGAGCGTCGAGAAATTTGCAATTACTTGCACCATTGGATATTTTTTTTTTTTGCCTCTACCATATATAAAAAGGAGAGCAACCACTCCAGGCGAGAAATTTCAATCCCATCAATTAAATTACATTAGAAATGCCAGCTCCATTTGAAAAAGGTTCCGAAAAGAAGGGTGCTACCCTCTTTAAGACTAGATGTTTGCAATGTCACACTGTTGAAGCCGGTGCTCCACACAAGGTCGGTCCAAACTTGCACGGTGTTGTCGGTAGACAATCCGGCCAAGCTGAAGGTTACTCTTACACTGACGCCAACAAGAAGAAGGGTGTTCAATGGACCGAACAAACCTTGTCTGACTACTTGGAAAACCCAAAGAAGTACATTCCGGGTACCAAGATGGCTTTCGGTGGTTTGAAGAAGGCCAAGGACAGAAACGACTTGGTCACTTACTTGGTTTCTGCCACCAAATAAATCAATTAACCACTTAGACTAGTGTTGATTGAAAAATTCATCGGCCTTCCGCTGTAACTTAGACTTTTAATTCAGTTGCGAGTTAAATTCAGTTAACCATTTGTTCTACTATAGATCTATATTTAGCCGTGGATCCACGATTTCATGTACATAAAATATACAATAACTTATTAACCAGTTGAAGCCATAATAAATAGCCATGTAGAAAGTAAACAAGTCATGTTACGGGCAAATAAGCGACGCGAGAGCCGCACGTGATCGATTCGTGACTTTTTCACATTTATCACATTTATCACAATTTGACTGATTCAGCAATCCAGAATGGATAACGTGAAGATACCCGTGGAGGTTGATCCTAACGAGGACACTGAGTGGAATGATATATTACGAAGCCACGGTATCATACCGGAAAGGCCGCCCTCACCAACGCAACAGTTGGAAGAAGCCCTAGAGCAGGCAGTCCAGAGGCAACATGAAAACCGACTTGAATCGAAAGATTTGGATGAGTTGGACGAGTTAGAAGACGAAGAGGACGAAGAGTTCCTCAATTTCTACAAAAACAAGAGATTGCAAGAGATCAAGAAGCTCACCGAAAAGAAAAGGTTCGGCTCAGTATTGCCCATCTCTAAGAACGAATACGAGTCTGAAGTCACCGCAGCCTCCAAAGATTCCTTCGTATTAATACACTTGTCGTTGCAGTCGAATTTGCAGAGCAGATTGCTTTCATCCATTTGCATCACATTGGCCCAAAAGTTCCCTGAAATCAAGTTCTGTGATATTCCAGCTCAAAGATGTATCGAGAACTATCCTGATTCCAACTGCCCCACGTTGATCATCTATCACAATGGGGAAGTCAAAAAACAGTATATCACATTGACACAGTTGGGCGGTAATGACACAAAACTCAAAGACTTGGAGTCGGTGTTGGTAAACCTCGAGGCTGTTGATGTTAACGATAAGAGGCTTCTTATCAATCAGCAAGACGAGGACATCGAGCAAGATAGAAAACTTAGATTCATGAAGAAATCAGTAAGAGGAAGAGCCGAAGAAGACAATGACGATGAAGATTTCTTTGACTAATCTTTAAAGTATCCTTAATGTATATAATCTTGTAAATTAGACGACTGACTTTGTTGCCAAGTCAATTCGTCCATCCTCGCTTAAGTGAAACATCACTCACGTGACTTACCCGAGTAGCGACGGCTGAAACGACCCACTACCTAATTCTATATGCTGATACGAGAAGCTACAATTAGGCGATCACGACACGTCCTAAGTTTGTTGACGTATGTCGCGAATGACATGCGTTATTATTTTGGCCAAAACGCATCGGTTTATATATAGACTCTATTTTTCAATGGCTCTAATAAATTCAATAGCTGCAGATGGCACAAATAAATGTTGCACCAAATAACGATGCTCAATTGAATCGTAGAGGCCCAAATGATTCATTTGCCACTTTGAAGAATAGAAAAGACTCGCTTTCGAATGAGCTAGACAAGTTAACCAGCGCAGAAATCGAAGAATTACTTCACGTATTCGAAAGGTTTGAAAAGAAGATCGACTCTACCAAAGATAAGGAAATGTCCGACTCAATTGGTGCCAGCAAGGACGAAACGCTGGTTGATGAAGGTCAAGAAAATGCGCCAAGTTCTACCTCCCTTAACCGTCAAACCACTACGGTAGAAGACGTGAAATCATATGAAGACAGGGAAGATCAAAAAATTCTGAAAGGCATTTTAGATTTGGCGAAAAAGGAGTCCGCTGGTCCCAAGCATACGGAAAGAATTACAGGAAGTCTGGAGCAGGCCCAAGACGATTTAACAATAGAAGAGATTGTTGAGATAGACGATATTGACATAGATGATTCATTCGAAGAGACAAACAAAGAAAAGTTATCAAATCAGCCAGAGAAGAATGAAGAAGTAGAGCGCCATTACAATATGAAAGAGCAGTGTACGGACGAGAATGGTATTTATGGAAGGGTTTCCAATCAAGGAGTTGGTGCGAAGAAGAATGAGCTTATAGACAAAAGTGGGATTTTGGTATCTGACGGTGATGCCAAGCCAATAATTCAAGCAAAACGATCAATGAGTTCTATTAGCATAAACCCTACAAGCTCTTATCTAAGTAAAATCTCGCTTGGGTTTTTTGGCGCCAGTGGTCCTATTCTTGAAGCTATTCCTGATGCAAGCAGCCAAAAAGATAATGCTAGAGAGTCTGATAGTACAACCGAAGATCAGGAAGAGCATAATAGGGCAAATGCAGACTCCATTGAATTGGAGGAACGACCTATCGTTGATTCTGACTCTCTCAAATCATCTTCCGCAAAATTTTCGCAGCCAAATTTGGAGCGCGAAACTTTTTTGCACCCAAATAATCAAGACGAGGATTTAGCTCTAGACAATGGAGCCGATATTGATGTGGAAAGTGTGATTGGAGAGAATCTGTTACATGACGAAGAAGAGGAAGAGATCGAATCAGAAGAGCTGGAGGAAAAGAACAAATCAGAAGGGGTTGAAAAATTAAAGACCATTGACCTTTTTGACCAAAGCTTGCATAAACCGCTCCTACAGGAAGATCTGCTATTGAAAGACGAAGGTGTATTAGAAAGTCTACGCTTCGACGAATCCCACTCACTATATTCAACTGGTGATGATCTGATGGAATTTGAAGAAGGAACCCCAGATCAAAGCATTTATGACCTTTCGTACCACGAAAGTTTTGTGAATCCAGTTCAGGAAGATTTGAAGTTGGAGCCTGTCGTAAAAGAGTTAAAGCTTGATTCGGTGCTTAGAAAAAGCGCTAATACTTCCATTGACTATTCTGATCCTGAAACCACGAATCCGGGGATCGAGTTGGACGATCAGAGCGGGAGTTTTCTCAATTGTGAATGGATGCGCATAGATCTGTCGAACTTCTTCTCTATTGAATCTCCAAAGTGTTTGTCTGTCAAAGCATATGACGAGACAGAAGAATCAAAGTCTAACTTATCCAAACTCGAATACATCTACATTTCAGATGCAATATCAGAACCAGCTTCTGAACTAAGGTACTACTCCACCAAAACCAACTACCATTCTAATCTCAAGATCCAAAAGAAGACTCTACTTCTTGACTTCAAGTTAAAAGATTTTTTGGCATTCAAAAGCTTTACTGAGACCGTTCAATATTTGTCGAAACTCAAGAGTGGCAGTTTCTTCTATACTATTTTGAATGGAATTGAGATAAAATTAGAAACTATTGATGTGACTTATTCACAGTATATCTTTGATCAGCTTAGATCACTTGGTATAATTTACAATAGTATCAGATCATTGGGAATACTCAATTTGGCTCCTGAAATTGTAACCGACAGATTCAGTGGTCAAGCATACTCAAAGTCAAGCAAGTATTCCCTAGGAACGCTACCAGCAAATTTGACCAAGCTTGTTGTTTCAAATGGACTAGATATGGATGATGGTATAATCTTGAACGGGTCATTGAAATTTGCAGCATTTTACAATTGTCGGAGAATTAATTTGAGTAAGTTCAATGTCACCAGGAGACTTGAAAATCTCCATATTTTTACTCGAAGAGATGAGCAGTTGGAAATAGCTAAAAACAGCTGGACAGAACAATTTCCAGCAGGACTTACGGAATTGAGAGAGCTCAAGTTATCTACTCAGGTGTTTATGAATCCTAATTTGCAAAGAAGTGTCAATCTACAATCATTAACATTGAGCGATTTGAACGTTACCAAGACGAGAAGATTGATATTACCACCAATGTTAAAAGTGTTGGCATTTGAAAACTGCTCAATATCGTCACATATGGGATCCTTTCCAAGTTCTTTGAAAAAATTGATTATTAAGGGAGGAAAATGGCGGAAACAGCACATCCTTTCTTATTCAAGATTGAAAGAATTGAGAATTCACAATGTTGAAGTACCGGACATTTTTGAAAAAGTGAATAATTCACGAGATTTGACCAGTTTAACCATCAACAATTGCAGATTAAAGAGCTTGCGTGAATTGAAGTTCCAAAAATCCCTCAAGCATATTGATCTTTCGAACAATGAAATCACTCTACTCAAAAATTCTGCTTTGGATAATTTGATTTCGTTGAAAGAGTTGAAATTGAGCAATAATAAGCTAGAAGGACCACTAGATTTTGAGAATTCCAGGCTCGAAACTCTTGACTTGTCAGACAATTCCGGTGTAAGCAGTGTTGCGCTACCCAAAACGATAAAGCATTTGAACTTAGCTAGTACGGGGATACAAACAATAGAAGATATAAAATTCAGTTTAAGTCTTGAATCAACATTATTGAGGAACTGTACTATTGGTCAGGTCAAGTATTTAATACCACCAAGCCTTGAAAAGCTAGATTTTTCGGGATGTCAAATAAGTTCAATTGAACTCAAATTCGCAGCCAAGACTAAACTTAAAACACTCGATATATCCAACAATTGCATCAAAAGTGTCGAGAAAATTGACTTTCAGAGCTCGGTGGCAGAGTATATCAATATTCTGAGCAATAGGATCAGCCAGTTTGAATTTCTATTACCTCCAACCACCGAGTTATTTGATTTGAGTAATAATTGCCTCCAAAACTTCTGTTTGACAAGTGGAACTGTCAAGACTTTGGACTTACTGAACAACAAAATTAAAGACATCAGCAAGTTGGAATTGCATGACAACCTAGAGGTATTATACTTGAATCACAATCCTTTGGGTATGATCAGTGAGCTGTTCCGGATACCAGAACACTTGAAGGAATTGCACCTTGAGCTGTGCAATATCAATCTTTTTGATATAAAAATACCAGCTTCTTTGGAGGTGATAAATTTAAAAAATAATAAACTCCAGTCAAAAGGGTTTAAATTGATGCCCGACTCAAGCGAAAGACTCAAAATTACTAGGCTAGATTTGACAGATAATTACTTTAAGGATTTTGACTTTAACTCACTCAACCAGATCTCATTGGATTTCTTGAAACTCACCAATAATATGTTGGAAGATACACCAACCATCAGCAAGAACGTGCTTTGCGCAATATTCAATGAGAGTGCCGATTGTTTAGTAAATAACTATTAGACTAAATATTTAGTACAAAAAATTGTACTCCTTTGGAAGTGTATAGTCTACCTGTAAGCCACCCAACGTATGAAATTCTAAATACTGCTAAATATTATGTTGGGAAGTAAAATATCCTTGCACATCTGTACTCTGCTTATAACTCTATTGTTAACCTAGCGATGTATATTATTTGCACCATTACTCACTGATTTTACATAACTACGTTGCTAATAGACTATTACTGCAAACTCATATTGCTTTCGCAGACTCGCACGACGATCTCACTTGCGACAAATTTCTGTTCCAGGCACAATTACTGCAGCGATAGCGGGAAGAGATCCACCCACTAGCACCCACAACTAGCGGCAAACTGACTACTACATAGCCACCATAGCAAAACATAGCCGACTACAGTGATTAATCAAAAAAATCAGCAAAAAAGCCCGCCAAAATTCGTCGTTATTCTTGGGATTCCCTGCATAGATCATCAGGTGTATGATTTGCCATAACTGCCACTAGCCTACAAATGTCACATTCAGGGAAAACGGTGCCGGGAAAGACAAGGCCGTCGTCGCAGGCATCTCTCGAAGCCCGGCCTGGTCTCGAAACAACCCCTCCTCCCGACAATTACGCTCTGATCGAACCATGCTACCACGTCAAATCGGTGCTTGCATCCAAAGCCAAAGAAACGGTGTTTGTCACGTATCGCCAGGCAGTCACAATATCCCAGCCAGTGAGCTACGATAAAATCTACCGGTTCAGAAAAGATGGGAGCGAAATACCGCACCATAAGTTGATCCACAAGAAATCGGAGTCGTTGAAATGCACCGACTGCTCGTTGAACAACTTCCAGCATAACTTCATCTGCTTGCAGTGTCCTCACGTCGGATGCTTCAACACCCATGCATATACACATTACAAAATCAACCAGCATTTATTCGGCATCGATTCCCACAACGGTCTACTATACTGTTTTCTGTGTGGTGACTACGTGAACCATCCAGAGCTAGAAAGGATCAGGTCGCATTCGCTAGGAAAAGGAGGTCCAGAGGTTGTAGAAAATCGTGTGCTGGACGACGAGGTAGCGGCCCATTATGCGCTTCCCACGGCCAAGGCCATCAACGGCTTGAAGGGCTTTGTGAATTTGGGAGCCACATGCTACATGAGTTCGATTCTCCAGACTCTTATTCACAATCCCATCGTGAAATATCGCTTTTTCAACAACGACTTCCACTTCTTCAACTGCGAGCGAAACACCGACGACGATATGGACGAAAACAACGCGTGTGTTTCATGTAGCATCGACCGCATTTTCCAAGAATTCTACACATCTGAGAGTAACGAGGGGTTTGGAATGACCAATCTCTTGATTACAGCATGGTACAAGAACAAATCGTTGGCCGGGTTCCAGGAACAGGACGCTCATGAATTCTGGCAGTTTTTGCTCAACGAGTTCCACCTCGACCACGAGCGTGTGTCTGCCAATGTGGGCCACCATGATAAAGATGGGTGTACATGTATCACGCATTCTACGTTTGCAGGAGAGCTTCAGAGCTCTATAAGGTGCTTGTCTTGCGAAACTGTCACCCATACTGTCGACCCCATGATGGACTTGTCCTTGGAAATCAACCACCTAAAGCATAAAAAGGGTGTCACCTTGTACGACTGCTTGGACTTGTACACACTGGACGAAAAACTAGATGTCATGTATACCTGTAGCAGCTGTGGAGACAAAACCAAAGCCATTAAATCGCTCAAGATAAAAACGTTTGCGCCGGTGGTTTCCATCCAGCTCAAACGGTTTGAACATAAGTTCAATGATACTGCTTCCAAGATCGATACTCCTGTTCAAGCGCCTCTTTTCTTGAACTTTACTAAATACTCCTACGATGGTGACAGTTCGGGGATCGACGGATCAAAAATATTCGAGCTATTTGCTGTGGTATGCCACATTGGATCAGTCAACACTGGGCACTATATCGTACTCATCAAAAATAACTCGGGCCAGTGGTTTAAGTTCGATGACAGCGTCATTTCTCTTATCTCCCAAGAAGAGGTGACCAACTCTAACGCCTACCTACTCTTTTACATCACCCATAGAATCTAAAATTGGTCTTCAGGTTAAATGAATATTCTATCAGGTATCAAATGGATTAGCATTTGATTGTGTAAACCTAGTCTAGAGACTAAATAGATATTGCGGTATATAGAACTTGCATTGTATAAAACTTCAAGAAATTGCAGTTTATAATACTTCAAAATTGCAGTATTCATAATCTGATTTTACATCATGCTCCACGGCGGATTTATTCACCTCGTGCTTATTGAATGCGAGTTCGCTGGTCAACGTGCCAGGGTCAAACAATCAACTTTTCTCTTACATAATAAGACTTGTTAAACGAAACACGATACAGAACTTACAGTGGTCACATGGTCCTATTGTTGGCGTTATAAATGGATTTAGCCATAATTGGTTACTGAGACTCGTACTTTTTTGCTTACTGCACAATTAAGCCCGTAATTTAATTGTTGAATTCCTAAAAATAAACACTACGTTGGCTCCTAATCAACAAATACAGGGGCCGATTATGATTTCTTCCCCGGGTGCATCAGGGTAGGTGGGGGGGGCACCTGGCTAAAACTTTATGTGGCAAGTACTTCTTGTGTTGCCCCCCTTCCTGCCAGCAAAAACCGCGGACAAAGAATTATTTCTTGGTTGAAACCGAGCCATCCATTCGTTTCAACTAGACAATCGAAGCATTTGTAGACTTTCTATTGTACGGAACAAATGATTCGCGTGTTTGTCCCAAACGAGGTTCAATGAGGAAAAAAGCTGCGCGAGCAACGACTATTTTTAAACTTTGCAGCGAGGGGCGCCAGTTTACGGACGGATTAGTGCATCTAATGTAGTAGACAAGAATGAATCAAGTCCGAGGTGACTGCGTGCTTGTCTTTAAACAGAGGTACCGATCCAATATGGCCCAAATTTCCCAACACTGGCAGTCGCCTCACCAGCGAAATGCCGTGCTAGTATCAACCTCAAACACGTTCGCTGATGTGAGGTGATCGCATCGCATTCGCTGCGCGAATGCTGCTTTTATTTTTTCTTTGATGGAGGCGCCTTGTGAAAATTTAGATCTGGCTACAGTTTTGGGTCCAGAGCTGGGCAGGGATTCGAATTCGTATGCAAGGTTTAAAGGCTTTAATTTTTTGCTTGTTGTTGACGCATCAGAAAGGTGTATTTATAGTTATTTTCCGATTTATTTACGTCGCTGGAGGAACGTCTTAAATCGAGTTTGATTAGATGCGTTGATTTTATATAAATAAGCAGCCTGGCCGCCTTGTGTGAATTGTCTGAGGCCAGCTTTCTTTCGTTTATCGCTCCTCTCGTTACCTCAGCTAAGATATTTTTAAGATGTTCTTCTGGCCAGCATTCGCTATTTTAATCCTTTTTCAACTTTCTAACTGTTTGCCAACATCGAACTCCTACCACGTTGAAAGAAATGATCCTACAGCAGATTTTTCAAGTGCCTTTGCCAACACTTTGAACGCAACATGGCAAACGTTCTGGAGTAATCCAGAGTCCTCTTTCAGTGAGCATCCCCTCATTTGCCTGGATAAGAGCTTTGCCTACCCATCAATTTGGGACTTGGCTGTCACTGGTAAAGCTGTCACCTTTAGCAAAGATGATAATGGTATAAGCAAAGTGACTGCAAATTGCTTGCAATACAAGAATCCTCAAGGTTGGTTTTCTGCCTCAACTGCAAAAAACAACGATGTATATGTCGATGACAATGCTCAAGTTATGTGGGTTTACCTTGAATCTTACAAGAACACCCAAAACGACGAGCATCTTCAGATTGCCCAGACTTTGATGAACTTGATTCAGGGCCAATGGGTGCAAAGCACTGGTGGTGTCAGATGGAAGCTTGGCGCTCCTTACGTTGCTTCTATTTCCACCACGGAAGCTGCTTTATCTGCTGCTCGTATGTATGAGTTCAACAGAGATCCTAATTTGTTGTCCTTTGCACAACAATGTACTGATTGGATTTTTGATAACCTTCAGGATCCAGACGATGGGTTGATCTACGATGGGTTGGATTCAAGCAACGGAAACGTGAACAAAGGTAAATTAACCTATACTGTTGGTACAATGCTTTCTACACTCTCTTTACTCAACAAGTATTCCGCCAATCCAAAATATCTTAGGAAAGCCATTGACCTTTCTAATTCTGCTTTGAACCCAAAGGGCGCCTTCTACAACAGTGATGGATACTGGAACAACCCTGTGAGTTATGAACATTTGTTCTTCACCGGACTTACCGACCTACTTAAGTCCAGTAGTTCCTACGCAAAGTACATGTACTCTAGTACGTTCAACAGAATCCAGTCTGAAGTTATAAGGCAAGGTAACTATATCTATTACACTGGACAGACAAGTGAATCCGGAAACTACTTGGCAAATACTGGAAAATATTCGCCGGATGTTGAGTCATCTACTTCATCTACCAAGTTCAACCTCACCCATTTGTTGGCAAATGTGATTCCAAACTTCCAAAATAGTAAAAGAGTTGAATCACTGGCTGTCTGTGCCCAAAGAAACAGCTTTTCGTTGATGAACAACGCAGCAGCTTCTCAGATATACTATCAAGTAGGTAGACTCACGTCGAATTAGGTTCTGGGCTTTTTCAAATAGCACATCTGTATAGGTTTTCGTTACATTTTTTTTTTACATTGGGAATATACACTTTGGTCGAAATTTTGGGTGCGAAAAAAAAAAATTGAACATGCAGAAAATTTATGCACGCGAACCTAAGCGACATGCATGTGCACTTTGTCAGTTTTGAAATTAAGGTTTTTGGGTGCATCAAGAAAATTCGAATCAAGATCGTTACGGAATGGTGGTTCGAAATCAAACTTGTATTAAACGATAAATAATGGTAACTTCAACTAATGAAGAGAATAATATACACCCGGTCTAAAAAGGCACAATCTATGAAAATTTTCAAGTACATTATATGCACGAACTTTTGCGACCAGTATTTTTGCGATAGAAATTAAAAATCCTCAATAGTAATATTGGCTTTATCACACATGCTTCTGAAGTGTTTGTTGGCGTTGAATAAATTTCTTGGTATACCCTTTTCAACTATTTTACCCTGGTCCATAACGATTATTCTGTCGTATTTCAAAATGGTTTTTAATCTGTGAGCAATACACAAAATGGTACAATGACCAAACTCATCAGTGATGGTGTCTTGAATCATGGAATCAGTTCCGAAATCGACGGAAGAAGTGGCTTCGTCCAAAATCAAAATCTTGGAATTACGGACCAACGATCTTGCCAATGCGATTAATTGTCTCTCACCAAGTGAGAAGTTCGAACCGTCGTCTTCGACAACCTGATCCAAATGGAACTTGTGAATATCGTCGTAACCTACAGAATTCGAGTTGTCGAGTTTTTGAACCTTGACCTTCTCCAAGTCCTTGCTTTCAATTAAGTTGGATCTTCTTAAAGTATCCCACAACAAGTCATCGGAGTATTCTTGGAAAGGATCCAAATTCTTACGAATTGTACCCTGGAACAAGACTGGATCCTGAGGAATAATGGATAACTTGGATCTCAAATCGAATAATCCCATATTGGCAATATCTAACCCATCGATACGAATGCTTCCTTGGTCCAATTCGACCAAACGATAGAGTGCTGTCATGATAGAAGATTTACCAGCACCAGTTCTACCGCAAATACCAACCTTTTCACCAGGATAAATCGAAAGACTCAAGTCTTTCAAGACACATGGCAAGTTTTCTCTATACTTCAAAGAAACATGATCAAATTCAATGTAGCCTGCGGAAGGCCATTCGGCAGGAGGAGTGAATTCGGTCTTTTTGTAGGCAGCTTCTTGGGGAAGCTCAAATGCAAACTGGTATAATCTTTCAGCAGAGTTCATTTCGATTTCACACTGGGTCATGGCTCTGACAGTCAATGATAACAACCCAACGATTTGGATGACATAACTCAACAATAAACCAGTGGACGATGCACTGATGTTGAACTGGTCGGTAATACACAACATGGAAACCAATAAGGCAAACATACTGGCAATGATATCCAAGTGGACACACAACCATCTCTGGGTAGCAATAGAAATGAAGTAAGCCTCGTTCATCTTATCCAAGAACTTGTCGTTCTTTTCAATGAACATGGACTCAGCTTTAAAGGCTCTAATGGTAGACATACCGGTCAATGTTTCGTTGAAATTGTTGTACACCAAGGATCTCTGGGTTGCTTCCAATCTCTTGATTTCACGAGACGAGCCCTGGTAGAAGTTGGAAAAGAAAGTGAATCCAAACAACAAAAATGGCACGAATATAGCGAACCACGGCAAATAACAAATACATAAAATGACAATACCAATGATCATGGCCAAAGGGAAAATGAACAATCTCAACTGTTCTCCGATTTCGTTATCCAAAGAATCGGTATCTTTAGTGAAGCGGTTCAAGATTCTTCCAATAGGAGTGGTATCCATGAAGCTCATTGGAGCGTGCAAGACTTTTTCGACAGCTTTGACGTTGAGGACCTTGGCGGAGATGTTGTTCATGTAGGCCAACATAGTAAATTCTATGGCAGTAAAGAAGACAGTTAAGAACGAAAACATGACGTAGATAGACACGTAGAATTTGTCAGACTTGCCATGAAACTTCTTTTCAGTCCAGTAAGACAACCAGGTATTGGTGAAGACCTGGCAGAATGTAGCCAAAGCAACCAACAACACGAATATAGGAAGTGCTGCGTAGCCAAAGACTCCCGATCCCAAGTTGATGTACTTTTTGTAGACTTCCCAGGAGATAGCATTGGTGGCTGCGGTCTCATCACTGGTGGTTCTGCCCAATAAATCGTCCTTGTGATCCTCGGTCATACTTGGTTGTTTAGCCAAAGCCAACTGATCGTCGCTGTTATTTTGCGGGTCGTCTTCACCTGTTTCAGTAGTTTCCTTGGAGAAAGTGATAAGACGCTCAAACAACTCGTTACGAGCCAATAATTCAGGAACAGTTCCCACATCTACAGATCCGTTTCCGTTCAAGAATACGACTCTATCAGCAGAATCAATGATACCCAACTGATGTGTAGCTAAAATAACGGTTTTGGACTTCAATAAGCCTTTGAATAGATGGTTGACAATGTGGCCACCGACTCTGGAATCCACAGCACTGATAACGTCATCAAACAAAAAGACGTGGGCACCAGAATAGCAGGCTCTGGCCAAGTTGATTCTGGCTTTTTGTCCTCCTGACAAAGTGATACCTCTTTCACCGATTTCGGTACGGTCTTTAGCAGGTAAAATGGCCAAGTCTTCGTCCAAAGCACATGCATACAAGACTTTACGATAATGTACAGGGTCATAAGGCTTTCCAAACAAGATGTTTTCACGAACGGTGGCGTTTTGGATCCATGGAGCAGAACATAAAATCAAGTCTTCTTTGACTTTCAACTGTCCAATACCAGGGTTATTCAACTTCATAAACCCGGCAATGGCACTCAAAAGCGAACTCTTACCGGAACCGATAATTCCGGTAATAATGACGAATTCACCTTTGCGGATCTGAAGATTGATATTGCTAAGGCCCTTGAAGGTGTCGGCCTCAGATTGCATCTGCTGGCTACTATAAGTAACAGAGCTGTTACCCGAGTAGAACTCACCTTTTTCGGAGTAGGAGCTATCGTGCTTCATGGCTCTTTGCTCCTTCTTCATCATCTTCAATCTACGCTGTTCTTCCTTCTTCTTTTCCTTTCTCTGTTTCTTGGCTTCTTCGCTCAAGTCCCACATGGACATATCAATATCGTCATGGAAAGACTCCCATACAAAGTCGGCATTGGTAATTTCAATAACATTGTCTTTAGCAGAAAGACTTCCACTGTTGTTTACGTCCATGAACTGACGGGCCTGGCCAACTGCGCCAATTGCGCCCGCCACATTGGGTTCCATTTCCTTGTTTTGGAACTGCGAATTGAAATGGGTTTGGCCCATAAACTCTTCTTCGTCGCCAGAAAGATAGTAGAGGCCATTGATTTCTGGCTCCATCATTTTTTCTTCCAATTCTTCATTAAATTCCGAAGAACTCAAGAAATCCGTACATCTGTTGAATCCAATGTAAGCATCGGCACCAGTAGCCAAAGCAATGGGTAATAACATAATGGCTTGGGCCAAGATGGAAAATAACGACAACGAACTGAAAACCTCACCCGGAGATTTCATTCTGTTGCTGGCCCACATGGTGACGAACGAGACCATGGATGTCAAGGTAGGTAATGTAACGGCATAAGCAGTAATGAAGTTTCTCAACACTTTGATAGTGAATAAATACTTCATTTCGGTACCTCTGAGCTTGGAAATACTGGCTTTGTAGGCCAATTCCCAGGCGTAGTATTTAATGACTTTGAGGTTGTTCAACACTTCTCTCATCAACCCGATTCTCTCGTCGGTATATTTGACGACAGTTTCTCTGGTAGTGAACAATTTGTGAGTGAGTACCACGCAGATGAACAACGAGATGACGAAAAGCCCAATACCTGCTAAGGACGACACACCTAAATTAGTTAACAACAATACGATGGCGATGATAACAGGAATGGGGAAACAGATGACCAAAGGCTGGAACCCAATGGCCAAGTCGATACGGGCCAAGTCTGTACTCATCAAAGAAGTGACTCTACCGATTGGAAACACGTATCTGGATCTGGCAGACAATTTGAACGACTTCAAGAGAATACTCTTGGTTAAGATGGCTTTGGTTTGGGCACCAGTGATCATCGAGTTGTGGAAAAAGTGGTTGACCCACAAACCATTCAAAAAGATAAGAACCACCGAGCCGATGGTGTAGCCTATACCTTTGTTGTAGGTGGTTTCAATGTTGAAGTACCTCAACTCAACAAAGTCAATCAACTTTCTGGTCAACAATGGCGACAAGGCTTGGGCACAGAACGACAATGCCAAGCACAAGCAACTGAATGTGTACTGCCATTTGAAAGTCAAGAAGACGGCCCATGGAATGGCGTAGGTCGGCCAGGTGAAGTCGTCCAAATTAGGGTGCGACTGGAGGTGCTTTGCCTTTTCCTTATTCAAAATGTCATTCAAGTGTTTATCAAAGACCTCATGCATGTACTTAGTGGTGAGCTCAGGGGTCAACACCCACAAGTCACTAGGAATCAAAGTTCTCTTGTAGCCTTTGACCAAAATTGGGTGCAACCACCAGAATCCTAGCTGCACAAAGTAATTCGAACGCATCCACGGGTACGGCTTACGATCTTCTTCTGCGGTGATTCCAGGCACCTTTCGCGAAAATAACCACGAGAACATTCTCTTTTCGTTCTTCAAGCCGTGGGCAGACTCTTCGTCCAGCGACAAGTGCGAGTCTACCTGTTCCACCGACATGGGGGTATGTTCCTTTTCTTCAAGGTTGGTTTGCGACAGCATCGAGTAGTGCTCATCTTGGGGAGGGGTATCCACTGGAGCCTTTCTTTGGGCTCTCTTTTTCTTTTTCGATTTTCTCGCTCTCTGCGGTACGGGCTGCTGCGAATATTGCTCCACATATGTAGCTGTAGTATCCGAACTATCTGAGTTTCTGACCTCAAGATGATTTCTGGTGTTATGTGTAGGTTCAGGGTAGGATATACGTCTCAGGTTTCTGTCATTTTGGTACGCCCTTTGGACGTATGTGTTGAAAGGAGCCGAGTTGGGCAAAGAGTAATCTTCATTAAGCTGGGAATCTCTGATATCCCGCGAATCATAGCTATCTTCATAGCTGTAACTATCTATGCGTCTTGACATTCTGTGTGGGTATATTATGAGTTAGTGGGGTGGGTTAATCAAGAGTGGTTGGATCTGCCAGTATTTAAAGGACGTTTGACCTGTGCTGGTATGATATGTTTCGGGAGATCCTATAACTTTTGGGTATGCGCAGGCAAGTTTTAGCGGAGTGTGTCAGAGTGGACAGGGGATTGGCTGCAAATTGCGAAACCAGCCAGATTGCTTGATGGGGAAGTGTTAATGAGATGCTTCTTGCTATAGATTCCTCCAAGACAATAAGATGTGAAGATACTCCAAACAATGCTGATAAACCTATAATGCTCCAGAACAATATCACTGGAAGCAAGTCAGCTTAGAACAATACTATACGTTATGAAGTAGGGTGTTTTCTTTTGTGACACTTTTGACTTTTTTCACTTGCCGCACTAGGAATTTTTTGGTCGTTTGTTTTGTTAATCAGCAACAACAATAACCAAAGGCCAAAAGCTGGTTCAGGAGTAGTAATTAGGGTGGATTATGAACTAGTGCTGCAAGGGTGCGCAAGTATATTGTACAGGTAACAAAGGGGTTATGAAGGACGAGTGTCTTGCACGCACCACTTACTCTGTTTGGAGGGTAGCTGAGGTTGATGTCAATCAGAATTCTTTGTTCTGGGAAGCTAATATGTACACACTTCCAGAGCTGCTTTGTAATGGATATAATACAGTCAGGGGAATGATATGTAGGAACAATATGCCAATATTAGGTACTGTCTTGTGATGCTGAACTTTGGATGAAAGAAGACGGGCAAAAAATGGCTTGTCCTTGTAGGGTATAGGTGGTAACTGATGTAGATATTCTCACAAAAATATCAACGATCCGCCGGTTGGTTGTTACGAGATGTTTTCCTTTCAAATTGGTCGGACTTGGTTACTATTTTATAAAATTGAATCATCGATTTCAAAACTTTTTATTAAAGTTTGTACCAGAGCAGAAAATTCCTATTTGGGAAGGCAATATAATTCGGCTTTGTGCCATCTCATGTAGGTCCAAGTAGAAAGAGGTGGGGACAATTTCTCCATTTTTTCGGGGTAGAGGCGCAAAATCCTGCAGCGAGGGATGAGGAAATCAGAATGTGAAAACACCGGAACACCCCGAAAGCAAGCCAAAAAAGCCTTGTATATTCATTAGACATCGTCTATGAAGCCACTACACATGTTTTAAACCTATCTACAAAGTTATTATCTTCAATAAATCTCTTCTTTTTCAAGGAATAGTTTCTTAAGGTCCGCCAGCGCATTCGCACTAACGAGTTCTTGTTCCCAGACGTTCGCTCCGTCTCAGACGTCATTTACATGTCGTGCGAGCCAAAGCGAGCATCCCCACACTTCTATTTTAGTCAGAGCACATACAAGGCACACCTGCTAGCGACAGATATTTATAATCGGCTAACAGTCTAGAAACAGGGGATGACATCAGCAATTATTGCCACCCCTCTGCGCATAGTTAATTCGTTTGCTCGCAGGTTGGAGCGGTCTAGGCTACACACCTTCTTACTTTAACATGACATACATTACATGACGAAGCGTCATCAACCGTTAGGCTGATATATATGATCTGATATAGAAGATAAGCTTTTAAACCTAAACGCATATCAAAGTAGGCTTTGAGTTGCGTTCTGTTCTGATCCATCGCCTAATTGAGCAATTTGCGGGGGAACACATTCAGGGTGAAAATACCTCTAACATTCCAAGCCAAGGTGCCATCTTACAACCAACCTGGGCCCGAACCACCAGAAGGACCGCCAGGACCACTAGGGCCCCCAGGGCCCCCAGGGCCACCACCAAAGCCTCTCAAGTTGCCCGGCAACCCGTGACCTAAGGCATCAAGATTGTCTTCTCCGTAAGGATCGTCAAATCTCGCACCTGGTGGCACCCCCAATCTGGAAGTGTTGCCACCCGGGCGACGGTCTCCAAACAACGGATGATTAGGTGTAGGATACATACCTCCTTCGTTTCCAGAACCAAGAGGATCTAAATAGGGCTTCATCTCTGGATGTTTAGGAAGACCTGGCGGGTTCAAGTCGCGGTCTCCAATACTGGGGAACAGGCCAGAAAACCCTCTGTTGGAAGATGACCTGATCTCAAGCTCATCGTCGAAATCCGGCATATCATTGGGACGTTTTCGAGGTGACTTCTTTTGGTCCAACTTGTCCGCGTCGTTCAAGCGCGGATTTGGTGTTTTAGTGTGTACTGGCTCTGGGCGCGCTTTTTTGTCTTGATCTTGTGGTGCACATAATTGCTGCAAGAAATTGTAGTTCGCTATATGATGTTTTATTTTTTCGTTGAACCCTTGAATCAATTGATTGGATAAGTTGATCTCGTTGATAGGAAACTGGATATCATGATCAATGATGTCATTTAAGCTCCAATCAATCAAAACACTATCCAACCTTTTGGGCTCTCCAAATATAAGATTGATCACTATAACTTTGGAGTCCACTTCAGTGACACTGGTGGTGATGAAGTGCTTGTCTTTCTCCTTTAGATCGTACTGGATTAGCCTATCTAACTTGGTCACTAATTTTTGTTCGAACCCAGTACAAGAAGGATACAACGATCCAACAAAGTTGAGGATCAAGTGAGTTGTGAGCTGAAAATGTGTTTCAATCGGCATCCTTAACAGTAAAGGAGGCTATATCTTGTGGCAAGGACCAGGTACTTGTAGACATCTTTAGGGGACCGATCGAGGCCCACGAGCAATAAACGTGATGCGCCCACATGACCGTACTGCACGTGCTATGGGGTCACACGAGCGCAGTTCCGGCGAAATCGCCAGAGGCCACCGAGCTGGCAACCGCTGGCAACCGTTAGCAGCAAGACAGGAACCACCTGCGAAAGCAATAAAAAGCAGTTGCGTGGAGCAATAACGGGAAAAATGTGGCGATGGTATACGGAGAAATGTAGTTGTAAGAGTAGATCAAATCAGGTTGGGGTGTTGCGTAGACAATAGCGGATCTGCACGCGATACGGTGCCCCAAAATAAAGGCTTTGGTACGCTACGGAGGGGAGTCTGGTATCTGGTGTGTCCGTTCTGACATGTGCGCTGACCGTCCAGAAGCCTCACCGGACTAAAAAGAGGAGAGGTCCGAAAATTTGGGGCAAAATTTGTGGCCAAAGGCGGTCCCAATCATACGGAGATAAATGAGATAAATAGGGATAATAAACACTTAATCCCAACCTACACATTCTATGTACATAATATATACCTAAAATATAATACCTAGATTATAATCTAGATCACAATCTAGATCACAGTTTAAGCTTACCCACATAACGTTTATTGATCGGTCTTATCGTGTCTCAACACAAATTGTTCTTTTTTTCGAGCGCTCAAATCAATCTTCTATAGAATTCTGGATACCACGGCAATTAATATATTACAAAGCTCCGTTCTTTCAGCGATCATCATAGAAAACTATATTAAATTCTACCATCACGCACTACCAAGTGAGCTCTATCGATAGTCAACCACAGTTGAATATAACATAGCCGCCCATAACTACCCTTCAGATCCGGCATTACCCATAACCCAGTGGTAAAGCTCAGTCACAGCCAGTTCGATCCATAATGACCACCACAGTTCCATTGATATACTCGTTTCCCGAGTTCGTAGGTGTGGCCGACGCTGTTGCCGACCATGTGATTTCGGCCCAGAATCTTACCTTGTACAACACATTGGATCCCAAGCAAATATCACTCATCAAAGAGGAAAAACAACGCCCCCCATTATATTCTTCCACCAGCACTGCTTCGATATCTACACCTCGTGTAGATTCGCCTGTTCAGAACGGGCATCCCTCATTTTCGTCCAATGGCAAGATCAAAAAGGAAAAGAAGAAAAAGGCCGAGCCCAGATTCAAAATCGCCATTTCCGGTGGTTCTTTGTTGAAAATCTTGCATCAGGGCTTGCTTTCAAGACAAGACGGAAGTATTGAGTGGGACAAGTGGGACATTTACTTTGCAGATGAGAGACTCGTGCCTTTCGATTCGCAGGACTCCAATTATGGTCAAGCGAAAAGGGAGATTTTTGATCAAATCAAGGGCGATAAGAAACCCAGGGTTTTCCATATTGACGAATCTCTTATAAATGATCCTCAGGAATGTGCTGATCATTACGAAAAGCTCTTGATATGCAATTTTGCCAAGAAGGATTCCGTCAAATTGCCCATGTTTGACTTACTATTGTTGGGATGTGCCCCTGATGGACACATCGCTTCGCTTTTCCCCAACCACGGCGAGCAATTACGTGAAAAGTTAGCATGGTGTATGCCAGTATCCAAAGCCCCTTCAGGCCCCGAGAATAGAATCACTCTTTCTATACCTGTCATTTGCCATGCTAGCAGAGTTACCTTCGTAGTTGAAGGTTTGACCAAAGCCCCTATTATGAGAATAATCATGGAAAGACCCGAAAAGGGCTTACCTAGCTCTATTGTGAATGAAAGTGCTGCTGGTAAAGTAACGTGGTTTGTGGACGATGACTCGTTGAAGGATTGTTACGATATCACCAAAAAGAAGTATAAGTTCTTATCCATACAAGACACAAATCAATAAACCATCATCATCCTGAGTTTATACTACTATACCATACTATCGCGAGTAATGATTTTCTAATATATTGATATAAACTGATTCTTCTCTTTGCCTAAAAGTATGTATTATTGTACTATGATTGAAGAACACCAAATATTATAACAAACACTTGAACTATAATTGTAGATTCAGCGTCGTCAAAGTATGAAAAATAAACATATATTGTTTTTTATGCTGGACTATAATCTGGTTAGTTCTCGTCTTTCACTATGTACTCTTCAGGTGCTCTACTAGCCCATTCGGTCCATGAACCGTCGTATACACGAATAGGAACATCCAAACCTATGATGGAATTGATAGCCAACTTCAATACCACAGCAGTGACACCACTTCCACACAGCACTATAATTCCTTTCTTACCCTTCAAGAAGTCAGAAGATGTCAAATCCAAACCAAAGTCCTCTTTGAACACCTTCAACAATTCCTCCCTGGATTTATATGTACCGGTGGTGGAATCAACCACCTTGGAAAATGGCAACGATAATGCGAACGGAACATGACCTGAACTCAAGCCTGGTCTAGGTTCAGGCGCTTTTCCAGTAAACCTATCGTTGGGTCTAGCATCGAAACTGATATAGTCCTCTCCCAATCTACCTGACTTGACCAAATCAAGAAGCTCTTGGTATTCAATCACCTCGTTTTTGTAATTTTCCGCGTATTGATCTGGCGAGATCGGCTTATAGGATTCGGACTCAATTGGAGGCTGTGGCTGGGACTCTTGTAAAGAAAGACCTGCTTTTTCATACGAAGTGTAACTATTCAATAATTGGACGTTTTTATGGCCAAAAAGTGCAAATGTCCAGGCTACTCTAGGACTGGAGAATATGCCCGATTTGTCATATACCACAAGCCGATCGTTGACAGTAATTCCTAACTTCTTTACAGCATTGGTGAATCCTTCGTATGTAGGAAGCATGTGTGGGTACTTGGACCCAGGTAAAGAGGTCTTGTCCAAGTCGAAGAAGACCGCATTTCCAATTCTCTTTTGCTGGTACTCGTCGTAGGCATTCCTGGGGTTATTGGGCATGAACCAGGTAGCATCTACCGGAACTACACGAGCGCCCAGGGCATTTTCAAGAGCAACCTTCAAGCTCGAGGGTTTAATTATAGATACCAATGATTTAGACATTCGCAGTAATTCTTTGGCTTTCACAGCTGTCGCTCAGTCAACTCAACACTTTGTGAATTGATTAGGCGTCCAAAAACGCGCGCAGCCACAGTAAGCCGTTGAGCTAATTTACGAAAGAGAACATGTAGAAAAAATATCAAGTGTCTGAGAACGGGGGCTTTGGCTAGGTAAGTTCATGCCGCATGGTGACCGGCTCGATTTCAAGAGGCCGAAATTCTTGCAAAAATTCATACGGTGACTACAAAACTAACCCTCAGGATTCGAAACAACACCGAGTCAAGCTCGCAAACTGTGACCCCCACCGAAAGTCTCTGGTCGTAACCGTTATTTGTGTTTCACTGATTGCAAATCGCCTCGCAGATTTCATTTATAACGGTAATTTTAGCCCGTGCATGCACTTAGGCACGAGGCTATTAATAGTGCGACCATACATAAAACCCCCTTTTGTTTGGCTGCTTATCTTCTACTGCTTAAAGTGGTTATGTAGCTCTCGGTAGCTCCGAAAATATGTGCTGCGAAGCTCTGGGGATATGCGAAAAGATTCTTTTTGTCATATCTGTCAAACCGTTTACATAATCCGGCCATGACTATATCTTATGGGCAATCGATACGTTCGAAACCAGGTGACGAAATTGCAGTAGCTTGAAACTTTCCGACGGCCCACCGCTCGGTTTGGCTTCCCCTTGCTTCAACTATAAAAAACTGTCAAAGTAGCTGTCAAAAATAGCTGCAAAATATTTCAACGCTAGCCAAAAATTGAAAATTTCAACGCACCCTTGCAATTAGTTTTGTTTCCACTGTTGTTGCTAAAACCAAAACTGATGATTTCCCGGTTACGTATTATCGAGAACTACTGACCCAGGCTCTTTGGGTATCGATACTGTGCAACAGCTTGCTGGATGTTTCCATATGAGTGCTAGGTTACTGATATCAATGACTCTCATGGGTTGCAAAGAGTCATTCAACCTTACTACGAAGGTCATTGATGTCAATAAGCTTCGTTGCTTACAAGTTCATCAAGCGTTGCGAGTTTCTTATATTCAATTCCATGTACAATAACAGCACGAACCGGAGACTGGATGCAACCATACCAGGAAAACGTCACTACTCTTTTGGAACAAGGCATTCCGGTGCTGGTATACTACTGAGATAAAGACTTTATCTGCAACTGGTTAGGAGGAAATACTTGGGCCGATGCACTTCGTTGGTCCGCCCACCGCTCGTTTTCCCTCTCTTCCTCTGTGGAATGGTACTTCAATCGAAACATTTCAGGTCAAGTCAAAACATACACTTGACTTTTTGAGAATGTACGAGTCATGATCAGTTAGTGGGCTCTTTGGCAATGATCAACAGCTGGATCAGTGGAAACCCAAACTTTAGTAATGTATTAAATTAAATAGGGAAGTATTCACTTCGAAAAGTTGTATGACTATAGAATTTTGTATTGTTTTTGAATAGTATGTCTATATCGCTGTCATCATTTATTGAGTCGGTCAATTTCAATTGCCAGCACACTGTTTTTCTACTCTGCGTCTTTGTCTTCTGGCTTGACCATCGAAACACCAAACCTGGAAGTATCGGCCTTCATGAACTCTCTCAAAGCCATGGTAGCATAAGAACTCACACCAAGTTGCATTTTCAACACTATAGCCAACTTTTCAGCGACTGGGTCAGTGTTTATGATTCTGGAGCTGATGTCGTTCAAGTCTGGCAATTCGATCTTTTCTTCGGGGCTCTTTTCGGCCTTATTTTCTCTCAATATCTCCAAGTCAGTTTTAACCAAAGGAACATCATTGTCTTTGTACTTGATCAATTCATACGACAAGTTTTCTGGCTTAGAAATCAAATGCCTGTATGAACCTGCCAAACTGAATTCCTTGACTCTTCTAGTCATTTTGAATGGATCCAAGCCATCTTTGGCCATAGTCTCGACATACACGTTTCTTAATGTTTCGTTGGTAGGATACGTGATCTTGTATCCCGGGCCCGGTAATATGACGTCGTAGATGGAATACTTTCCAGAATCAATATCCTCTTGCGTCAATGGCTTGACTCTGACGTCTTTGCTCACGGCCACGTCTTCTACAAACTCTTCGCCGTTTTCATCCTTGTCAGCTTCATCGACTTCCTTGGGACTGGAATCGTAAACCAAGTCACCGACTTGAGCCTCCAATCCAAACAACTCGATTCTTTTACTGGCTACCAAGTTCCAAATATATGACTGGTATGCATGTCCGTACATGATACGGAGATTCTTGGGAATGGCCATAATGGCTTTGAAGTATGAGTGAGAACTGAACTCCTCATTATCATTGAGAGGTTCCTTCTCCAACACCTTCAAAATCGAGTGTTCGGCAGAAAACCTATGAGGCATCTTTTTGAGAGTCAACGACGGGTTGGACGTCTCGGCCCAGATCCGTCTGGCTTCTACAGAATCTGGAGCAACCACTTCTTGCTCCGATAAAATCAACTCCACTACACTTTTCCAGTCTTCATTCAACATATGTTTGCCGAGTTCGTGAGTAGAGATGGAAAACGACCCGAATCTTTGCATACCGTAGTAGTTGATAAATCCCTTGTCTTTTAACGAATTGAAACACTCCGATACTACATCTTCAATCTTGTCTTCGTTCAACGACTCTACATCTCTGATGGTGATCAAAAACTGGTTTCCTTTGAGATCTCCCAACCCCAACAGCTTGTCTTCGTACGAAAATCCACCCAAGATAGAACCCTTCAAAGCTTTGTTTAGTGAGTTGATACGAACAACTTTTCCTCGGTGGATACTGAATCTCTGGCACGTAACGCCTCGTCTATCTTTAGTACCTGCAAAACCAATAGCTTTGGTAGGAAATCTGATGAACTTGGCAATGGTCGAGGCTACTTCCATGGTTTCTCTGTTTTCTTTGTATACAGTCAAGTGTAAGTACGGCTTGAAAGGACCCAATCCATAGTTGAGAACTCCATTCTCGTCTACATGGTGCATACTCTCCTGAGGATGTTGTGCTCTGCCGTTTCCTCTGCCTTGGCCCTTCTTGGCAATGGCGATCTTGAAAGTATTTTCAGGCGAAGTGATCGTTTCCAATTGTCCTTGGAACGCTTGTCTGAACAACTGATGCAACTTACCTCTGGCTTGTTTGTCTTCAAAGGATGTTTTGGTTTCCATATTATTGCCTGTAGTAAACAATTCTTCGACCTGTGCAAGTTCCTCACTGGTGATGTGCGTCAACAACTCCGTACGGTGTTCTTTACTCAACTGGTACTTCGGCTTTTCTTGTTCTTTCTTCGCCTCTTCCTCCAATCTCTTGGCCTCCTTATACTGCTCTACCTCTTCAGGAGTCATGTCCTTTAAAGCGTCTCTTTCCTGGTCTCTCTTTTCGAGCCTGCGTTCTCTTTTGGACTTGCCCATATCAATTCCTTCATCCTTCAAGTGCACAACTTCCCCATTCAAGTCGATCTCATTGACCTGAAAATCAGAGTAAAGTTGCTTGATACTTCCAATAAATCCTCCTCCGGACTTGTTTTGTTCATTGATATACGAGGTGATCCCGACTTGCGACTCTTGGACCACTTTCAAGGCTCTTTGGTCTTGACTAAGAGTAGCGATTCTAGCTTTTTTGTGGCCCTCTTCTTCGCCCGACTCCACTGGTCTTTTGACATTGTTCGAGGACATGGTAGTTATTCGCAGCTGTAGTATTCGGGTTGGTAGGTTAACAAGCTTGGCTACGACGCTAGAAATGCTGGATAGTTATTTCGAGTTGCACATCGGTGATATTTCTTCGTATGGTGAAAAGTTGATCAAGACCCAGGGCTATATGCAGGTGCGATGAGCACCCAAGCTAAGGTCCATGTATGTCATTGAACACAAGAAGGAATGTCTGCGGTATTGAATTTCCTGGCACTAATCTGCCATGAAGCCCCTTTGCAAGCCATGGCGACTTTTCAAAATTATATAGTTGGTTCCATGGGGATGGTTTCTTTTGCGAGCGCTTTTCTGCCGTTTGGCTGCGAAATCGCATTTGTGCATAAATAGATACTGCAAATACTTATAAACTGATCAAGACTTGCTAACAGCTTAAATATTATAACTGATTAGCTCTATACTTGCTATAAATCCTAGATATGTTTTGGAAAGGACCTCCCATTGACAACGAAAGGTGGGGCCCGGTGATCAGATTCCCCGAGGCTGGTTCTGAATTTAAAAGAGATACATCCAGTAGCTGGAACGCTGATACTGTCAGGTCAGAACGGTTGGGATTGAGACGTTTGGTACGTGCATGTTCTAAGTCTGTTAGGCTTTTTAATGAACACACCCAGACGGTAGAAAGCTCTGATGAAGAGGAAAGAGATCTCGATGAATTCGAACAGTACAGGCAGTACGACTCCAAGAACTTTCACACCGAAGCCATTCTCAACTTCAAGGATTTGAAGATTGATAACACTGTCCAAAAGAGCAAGCGTTCCGCAGTAGTGGGGAAGGCTGAGAGAAATAAGAGTGAAGACAAAAAGAGAAGAATCTTGGTAATGGATCGGTTTCCACTTGGTGCTGGAGTCAATAACATTCTCTCCCAAGTATGTGGAGGTCCCTTGGAAAGAGTGGTGTACCACGATACAGACACACCCCGGATGGAATTGACCTTTGTGTTTCCTGAACAGGCTGCGAATTTCTACACCCACGCTACGAAAACAGGACTTTTTACCGTCAATGGCAAAAGTGCCCGCGTTCGCTGGGCCGATATTTTCAACACTGAGAATATCACCTCTGAACACCCCAAAGTGTCGTCTTCTTTGATGCGAGAAATCATCTATCAAGGTTCAAGAAGGACTTTAATATTGTCGCAAATCATTCCCAACAAGGTTAATCGTAGTCCAAAAAAGTTGTTCTACCCCGACCCCAGCGAACACTACTCTCCAACCTTAGATATCGTCGACATCAGAGCAGACTTTCTGGTTTACGGGGACGTGATCGATTTGGGCCCGGTGATTTCTCGTAAGTTGTGTTTCTCTATCCATTTTTCCGACATCGAGTCTGCAATTTTGGCAAAGAGAGATTGCGAGACCCCAGGGACAGAAATGAATAAGAAGTACAGCACCTGGTCGCTCTGGTTTGCCAAGGATGTCACCGACAAACCCTGCCCCGTCATATAGTCCATAGTCTAATCAAAAATTACTGCGAAAAACGAAATATTATGTAATCCGTCAATTACATTGCCTAAAGGGTCATAAAAACAGTGACACAAATGCGACACGAAAACAGCCTGGCTGAAATCAAACTAAAAACGACGTCAAGGCAATTACACTTGGAAGCACCACCTATCGTCGTAAAAAGTCTAGGAACATGTCACAACGCGCGCCCTTACGCCCCAGATCATCTTTGGGACACATTTCATCGCCCGGCTCATCATCCCAGTCCAGTCCTGTGCAGTCCAAGCCGAGGGTCAATATGACAGATTTGAGGCGGCCCCCCTCCAGAAACTTCCGTCCTGCTTCACCCAAACTTTCGGCTCCCCCTAGCACCGGGTCCAGAGTATCACGGCCCAGCTCGGCCATGGCAAATTTTAGCTCAAGCAGACCTAGCACACCTTCTTTTGCCAGCAGACAAGAGCCATATACGGGCTCAATCACGGTCTCTATCAGGCCAAATCCATATAGTGTCAATTCGCAACAACCCAGTGCGTGGGACATCGATGAATTTTCCAGCTCAATCACGAATACGGCTGACCAAACGTCTTTTAAGTTCGATAATGTGTTTCCTCCCAAGCAGGACTTATCCAATAGGGAAGTGTACCAAAAATCGTGTTCCAATATTGTAGACAAGTTCTTGAACGAAGGATATAACGGGACTATATTTGCTTATGGAATGACTGGTTCCGGTAAGACGTTTTCTATGAAAGGTTCTGACCAAGATCCAGGGTTTATCACCCTCGCTATTGATGCCATATGGGATAAGATCGAGACCGCCAAATCCAACACGGAATACACTTTACTGATGAGTTATCTTGAAATTTATAATGAAAAGATTGTAGACTTACTCCAGCCGTCATCCTCAACTTCTACAGACCTCAAGATCAGAGACGATACGACCTACGGCACCAAGATTATTGGTATAACCTCCCCCGTGATAGCCTCCAAATACCAGATCCAGCAGCTCATTTCAAAGGGAGATACAAACAGAAAGACCAGCGCTACAGATTTCAATGCCCGCTCTTCACGGTCCCACTCAATTCTCCAGCTTAAGCTCAATAAAGTCGATCTTGCGAAAAACGTCGAGACTCACTGTACGCTTTCACTTTGTGATTTGGCGGGTTCAGAAAGAGCAGTGCTGTCGCTTGAAAGAAGAAAAGAAGGTTCTTTCATCAACAAGTCACTCTTGGCTTTATCCACTGTCATCAACAAGCTTTCCTTAGCATCGTCTTCTCCTCATTCTAGTGAGCATATTCCTTATAGAGACTCGAAGTTGACAAGACTATTACAGCCTGCTCTTTCTGGATCGTCCCTTATTCTGATATTATGTACTATTCACTTGGGATCGGCAGTGACGAGCCAGCAGTTTACGTCAGAAACCTACAATACTCTCAGATTCGCCGCCAGAGCAAAAGATATCGTGATGGATGTGCAGAAGAACAAGGTGTCTGCGTTCGACCAAAGTGAGTCTTTGAAGCTTATAGAGAATTTGAAGAGTACGGTCGAATCGCAAAAGCACGAAATTATGATGCTCAAGATGAATGGAAACGGTGTTGGCACCGAACCTAATCTTAAACAAGAGTTGAAAATTGCCCAGCTTGAGGCAGAAAACAAAATCTTGAATGAAAAGTTGGAGCATTTGACTCGAATCACCGATCTTCAGAAAACAGAAACTATTATCTTAAAGAACGATACGTTGAACGATATTTTAGGCTCCAACATAGACTCGTCCCAGATGATTATGGCCAATTTAGAAGAGTACTACAAACGAGTCAATTATGAGATGGAGGAACAGAGGTCTTATATCCAACACTTGGAGAACCAAGTCCAGTCCACTCAGCAAGAATTGTCACTCCATAAAAACACTCATACAAAGCAGAAGCGGGACTCCCGGGAGCTTAGTGAGAGACAATACGACTCGATTCTCAAAGACCAAGAAGAGGAGATTCTCCAGCTCAAGGAATTGCTCAAGGACAAAGACCATTTGATTCGCAGCTTGACCAAAACCACCAAGTTGCGTCGGTTGGTTGAGTCTAATTCGCTAAACCAAGAGAATTACGACAAGCCAGTAGATACCAGTATTGGAGGCAAGGAGAATGAGAATGTTCTTCGGCTGTTTAAGATCGGGCCCAAGTCTACCGGCGTGGAACTTGAGCTGCAATTTATGTAATGTGAACAAGAAGTGTATAATAGGGACAGGTAGTGTAGAATTAGAGAAATTAGAGATTAATAAATGAGGTATTTAAGAAGTGTGGTCAAGGGCTGAGGGATTTCAGTATTAATAAGTGAGCGTTGAGGTATTTTCTATTGAGGTATTTTGAGCTATTTTATGAGCTATTTTCTCAACGTACTCTCACTATACAATAAGGAGACACACGACGGACTTATTGGAGTGGTGGAATAACTCGAGTTATATAACTTACGGGGTAGTATACTACGGGCTCATAGTCATGTAGGACCACACATTTATATAGTAAAAAGGAACGTGCTCGATGACTCACCAGCATTGAATCAGATGCAACCAGAACTCGCAATTCCGCCACTAATAAAGTTAGGGCCTGCACATCCTACCAATAAAGTTTGTGCCGCACTTCAGCCACCCTGGAGTTTTATAGACCAAATCCTATGTAACCACCTTTGTTCACCTTTCGACCGCTGTCTCCGCCTGGTCCACGGCCACGGTGACATCGTTGCTAAAACACATTCATTAGCGAGCGGAATCGCTTGTGAGGCTCGAAAAAAATAACCTGCCTTGCAGCTGCGCCTATATCTTATCAGTCTTCCCAGTTGCTTCCGCGCAGGCGGCAAAACTACCTTTTCAAGTAAGCTTCAACTCACTTTTCAAGTACTAGTGTTATATTCAATTTAAAGCTATTGTTTTCTAGTCGAATTACCGTTGGTGTCAGTCAGTATCTATTACAGTTCCATGTCAATTGACAACGAATTGTCTCGCAATCCGTCCACTCTCGATTCTGTGGGGTTGTCGGAAACAGCCACCTTAAATTACACCACCAAGAGAAACGAGCTACAAGACACGTATGATGCCAACTTTACGTTATACTACCCATTTGTGCTAAGAAAACAACGTTTGGCTGCCGAACAGGAGGCGGCATCCTCGGTGGCAGACTCAGTACGACACCAACCCCAGACTTTTGCAAGTGCCAAGTATGAGAGTGAAAGCTACAAGGATGATGATGCGTCGACTATATTTACAGACAACTTAGGACATTCTAGTACCATCTTTGGAAAACTGACTAGTGTGTTCGACTCCAAACGAGAGTTGATTCTTGTCAAGGAGTTTATGCACTCGTCTTACTACTTGTTCCCTTCCGAGAATGCGTTCGAGATCTTCAAGCAATGTAAGAATAAAAATCCGGCGGATTCCAAAATTGTTAGTACAGACGATGCACCAGACCTTCAACAGTTTGGGATCGGCTTGCCCCTATTAAAAATTCAGGTCCCTTACTTGTCCCAGTTCAGAACGAAAGCTCCGTATATGGTGTTTAAAAAGTACCGCGAGAAATCGTTGTGCTCGGTGCAAAGTAATATCAGTACAGAAAGTGGTGACTCGTTAACTTCCTTGGCGGATCACACGGTCGAATCATACAAGTATTGTGCAGTTTATAACAAAAACTTCACCAAGGCTCGCCGGTTTATCTTTGAGTTCTACAACGACAAAGGTGATGTCAACTGCAAAGTGATTTTGTTTATGAACAACTTCAAGCCTTTTGCCGATTTTGTCTACAAGGGCACCAGGTTCAGAATTCTAGGCACCTCTATCATTACTGCGTTCCATTTGGACGTGGCCCCAAGCTTCAAGTTGCTTATCGTAGACGACAACAAGCCTTCGTTGTGCGACAACATTGTCGATAAAAAACCGGGTTTTGTTCTGAACATACTCAAGAGACAGCGAGCTTCAAGCGTTAGCGACGACGTCCAAGACGACTTCGAAGCTAACCACTACAAAAACCCTTATCCCAACCCAGACAATAAGTTGTACGAAGACGATTTGAATAACACAACCGAAAAGAAACTTCGTACCAACCATATTAGCGATAATCTCCCGCCATTCGGCACATTGAGAGACGTCTCTATGTATGGCCAAAAAGACTCGCACTTGATTCCAAAAAAATATACTGAGGCTGGCAAGATCCAACTCTACCAGGACTCTCTGCACGGTTCATTGGACAGTGTATTCTCTATTGATGAAGATACGTCAGTCATCTCATGTATTCTTATAACGTTACGTGAAGTGTCACTTCGCAATGCTTCCAAGGCTCCTCAAAGGGCGCTGTTGAGAGGCTTGAATCCTATGATGGACTCCAACATCATGGCCATGTAAAAATCACCAAGAAAAGTTTAAAGTTGTTGTAATGAAGCAGTTAGTTTAAAGTAGTTAAATAGCAAAATCACGATTCTCGCTACTCTAATAAGCCTTACTATTATCGATAACACTTCTTGCGATAGATAAAACTTTGATTGCAATGTATATTAATGCAATCAGCGACCTGAATCGTACTTGAGTGAACTTTTGCAATAGAACGTATTGAATTCAATAGAATTTTGGAACCAACCAGGTTTTGTACCTAATCAATAAACCTTTCTGTGAAACCTTTCACAATCGCAGTGCTAAAGCGAATATAAATATGCCTCCATTTTCTCTTCTAGCTAGAAATTCTTTAAGCAGCTGAGCTAACTATTTTGTTTTAATAAAGAGTATAAAGCCTAACAATGTATTAACCGATTGTATTTATTACTTCCCTCTGAATGTAAAAATTACGCTGGATTTGAGAAAGAGGTTCTTAGTGCCTGAACTTCTCATTATTAAATTAACCTACATTTTCAATAGTCAAGTTTTTGTATACTAAGAGTTTTTTTTGTTATAAATCCTAATAACGTTCTGGGGATCGAGATCTTTCTCTGTTTCTGTTTGGGGATCTGGAAGGAGATCTGGAATACTTGCCTCTGGAGTATTCCCTTGAGTCTCTCGAGTCTCTTGAACCTCTTTCGTCATGGTGGTCTTGCTCACGGCTGTATTTGTCGTTTCTTGGGTCATATGCTGGCTCAGCACCTTCTCCCAGGTCGCCTCTGTAGTCTCTGTCGGCATAATCCCTTGGCTCGTCACGGTCTACGGCATAGTCTCTGTCCGAGTATCCATCTGGTCCGCCTCTAGAGCTTCTGGAAGAGTAACCACCTCTAGAGTAACCACCTCTGGATCCTCTTCTTTCGTAGCCACCGTATCCTCCTCTTTCACCTCTTTCTCTGTCACCTCTTTCACTGCGGTCGCCTCTTCCTTCGTAACCTCTTTCGTAACCACCTCTTCCTTCGTAGCCACCTCTACCTTCATAAGCACCATATCCACCTCTACTATAGCCATAACCACCTCTTCCTTCATATCCACCTCTTCCATAGCCACCGTAACCTCCTCTTCCTTCGTATCCTACATCGTATCCTCCTCTACCGTATCCGTATCCTCCTCTTGGACCATATCCATAGCCTCCTCTTCCTCTGAAACCACCTCTAGGCCCGCCTCTGCCGCCTCTGAAACCTCCTCTTCTTGACTCGTACGGATCGGATCTAGCCATTTGAACAACTAAGCCATCCTTGTTGGAATAAGGTAATTGTTGGCCGTTCAATTCCAAGGCTTTTTCACAAGCTTCAAACTCTTTGTATTCGACAAATGCGTATTTTTCACCATCGTCTGTTCTTGGAGGAGGAATATCCAATCTTACCAATTGACCGAATCTAGGATGTTAGTTGACTGATTATTGTTGACGAATGAATAATGAATGAATTAATAGTAGAAAAAGGATGAAGGATAAAGGAAAGGAAATTTGATCGAGATCGACGAAATCAAGACGGAGTGGAAAAGGAAGGAAGGAAGGAAGGAAGGATTGGATAAAAAGTTTGATAAAGATTGTTTGATCCATGGAATATGATAGGATGATATCAGGTATGATGGAAAAGAATTGAAGAGGAGACTAGACTGAGTTTTAGAGTGTTCATCACTGTTCAACAGTTCATTCTGGCACAAGTTATCTTGGCGAGTATTCATCATTCGGAAGAAAGATACTTACTTTTCAAAGTCCGGGGCCAAATCGGCAGCCTTCGATTCTCTCGTGAATCCAGTCACGTACAATGTATTCTTTGGCATTGTATGGGGTACTTCAAAGACACCTTCAACGAGTGTTTTTTACTTGAGCTGCCGAGGCATAGCGTGACCTGGTAATGCGTGAGCCTGCACGTGCACACATGTGCATCCGCACGCACAATTCTTTTATATGTATTTGCACGTGCTTTCACACGTACTGAACTAATCTTCTGCACGTGAGAGTTTTATCCGGCTGTGTACCCCAGCATTCGGCCCCTTTTCCAATTTGGGTCAGCTGACTACCCAACAATTTCTATTCAACAATTTATTATACATGACAACACAAAAAGAGCTGGACCGGACTGCAGATAACCGTTTTTTTTTACTCGCAAACCAGAATCTGATGTGTGAATAGCATAGGCCAGGGTCAGTGTCCTTTTTTTGCACGCCAAAAGCGAAGTTGACTAACAGATTGTTGAACTGACGTGTCAAATAATCACAAACAACTGAAATATAATACCAGATTCCATATATACCCAAAAAACGCCACGTTATCGTATTTTTGATATACTCGACTTATTAGAGGTGTTTTCAACATGACATCTTCTATAATAGACGAAGCCTCAAACAACGTTTTGGACTACAACTTCCTTGCCAGCTTTGATCATGATGAGCCAGACATTCTAGACGAATTCTTAGACCAAAGAGTATATGATTCTATAGGGAACACTACTCCCCTGGGCAACGCCCAAGTGAAGACTGAGACCAATGAATTGAGCGAGTTTTACACTGATAACAACAACTACAATAACGGCAACTTCAACAAACCTTCCAGTAATTCCATCTCGCCTCAGAACGACTACTTGTATCTTGATCCAAGCTTTTCAGTAAAGGGTGAAGATAGCGGCTTTCCAACCAACAACAACAGCTTAAATGTCGACGAGAACAAGATAAATACAGACAAATCCCTTTCTGATCATGAGATGATACGGGACGAGTTGTCTAAATTGAAATTCGGCAACCATTCCATGAATCCGTGCCCTACAAGTATAGACGTAGCCGACCCATCTTACCTTGATTTTTCACCCCAGACTATAGAAAATTTGCCTTACCAACTTCAGATATCCAATATACCCAAGTATTCCAGAGTAGAAACACAGATCAAGCTCAAGTTGACGTTGAGTCCCGGTCCTTCCAATGCCCTATTGTACATCCCACAAGACCTTATTTCCAAAAACAAGTTTTGTCTTAATCAACCGTTGGATAGTTTAAGTCCCAAACTCAAAGAAAACTTGCTCCATTTGGACGCTTACGTGTTGACCAGTGACTTGAAAAAATCATGCAATATCTGTTCCAGATGTATAAAACGTGAGCAAAAGAGAGCTTCTAGAATAAAGGCAGGAATCGACTCGGATAGACAAGAGGATACGCCAGTAGGTGGATCGGGTGTGGTCAAGAATAACCCCAACTCTTGGGCCGACGATAAGATGCTCAAGAAAGCTATAATATTCAACTGTAAGGAAATCATGTCGTTCCCACCACCCACTGGATTGAGCACTGATTCCAGCAAATCTCTCGAGCTTTCGGCTAGAATAATATGTTATTGTCGTCACCACAAGGAAGCCGACGGATTCAAGCTCTTGTTTGTCGTTAAGAACAACAATAATGAAGTAGTAGCCAAGCACATTTCGTCGCCTATAATCATCATGGATAGAAAGAAGAACACCTCCAGCAAAAGCGAGAACATGAATATCGATGGCTCCGTCACAAACTCCATTGTCAGCTCCTCAACTAATTTGAAAGGATTGAACGACATGGAAAAATCAAAGGCCAACAGCATCGTATCCAATAGTGATGCCGAAAACATATCGCCTCGTGGCTTTGTCAACAATATTACGCACTCTGAAGTCTCCACTCCTGGCCGTCACCACGCAGGCCCTAAACAAGGCCAATCTACTGAACAGAATCAATTGGACGAAGAGCTTTTGTTATTGAACCACCCATTATCGCCTAATTCTATTGACGAATCGGCCTCAGAACCTCAAATCAACACAGATGCTACTCATGACGAAGGAAGAAACTTGAAGCGTAAAAAGCTTTCGGTGGACGACTCTTACAATACGTCATCCAACCCAATGTTCAATGGCAGTGTTAGTGGATTTTCACCTATGAGTAACAGTGATACCAACACTTCTACCAGCCATAACTTCTCCATGATGAAACCTCAATCTTATGATGCTTCTAGTAATCAACACTTTGGTACTTCTTTGCCCCAACAGGTACATCCAGCACCGCAGACCACGTTCCCTTCTATCCAAAGAATAATTCCTGCCCAAGGACCTATTAGAGGAGGTATAGAAGTGACGTTATTGGGATTCAATTTCCGTCCTGGCTTGCTGGTAAAATTTGGCGCCAACCAGGCCCTCGCTACACACTGCTGGTCTGAAACAACCATCGTAACTTACTTGCCTCCAGCATCGCAACCAGGCCAAGTCTTGGTCAGCTTTGAAAACCACGATACCATGATGCTGGGTGGTCCTCTGCAGCTGCAAATCTTCACATATACCGACGACACCGACCGTCAATTGATCGAGTTGGCCTTGCAAATTGTAGGATTGAAGATGAATGGAAAGTTGGAGGATGCAAAGAACATTGCAAAGAGAATTGTTGGAACTGATAACAACAACAACAACAACAACACCAACAACAACAATAACAACAACAGCATGAATACTGGTACTGCTATGCAACATGATTCCTTGAAACAAGCTAATGAATGGTTTGACAATGCCCATAAGGCAGCAGAACAGTTATCGAAATCAGACTTGTCTACCGAAGATATCCTCATAAACTTTCTCTCTTTGGTTGATCTTCCAAATTGTCCTATAATCATTCCAAACTGGCAATTGTGTAACAATCTGGGCCAAACATTATTACACTTGTCTACCCTCAAGAAGTACTCGAACTTGGCGAAGTTTTTGATTGCTCATGGATGTAAGATCGATTTGCAAGACAATCAAGGTGTGACTCCGCTATTCTTAGCTTCGATGTGTGGCCACCGTGACTTGATCAAGATCTTTATAGATTGCAAATCCAACTGGAACTTAAAGTTATCAAACGACAAATACTTGAAGGATTATTGCGATTTGAATGTTCTTGACATATTCAACACTTTGGAGCAGGAAAACGACAGTGAAGACATCGAACCAGTTGCCGATTTCAAGGACGATAAGTTATCAAAGTCTATCAGTTTAGATTCATTAAATTCGATGCTTACTATGAGCTATGGCCGTCATGTTTCAAAAATGGTCATTGAAGGATCAGTCAAGCCCGAAAAAAATAGTCACGAAAAGCTCATGGATAGAAAGGCTCTCAATGCACCAGTCCACTCTAGCTCTTATGAAGAGAGCAACTATTCATCTGAATTTGCAGACTCTGAGTTTGAGTCCAATGATGACGATCTTGACGAAACTGACGACTATGACGAAGACTACGATGATGATAGTGACTCGGTTAGAAGCTTGGACAGAGAAATTGACGACGCGTATGCTACAACTCCCGTCTCCAGTAGTAGCACCATACTCAATGACGTTGAGGATACAGACGATTCTACATCTACTTTGAGACAACAGGGCTTATGGCAAAAGGTAAAGAATGTATTTAATCAAGATGAATCTGATTCGTTGCCTTCGTACGACGACTTGTTTCCGTTCGGGCAGTCTTCTGCGGGCTCCAAGCCAAAGTCTGAAGTGGAAAGAAGTCTTAATGAAGCTGCCAGTATTCCGCCATCATCCAAAATGGCCAATTCCTCTTTGGCTGGAGAACTGGAAGATACAGGCAGTGCATCGGACTCTTCGGAAGATATGGTGGTCTCATTCATAAATCATCCTAGAAAGACTGTGGAAAACGATAAGATGTTGTTGTTTTTCTGGTTCCCAGTATTGATTGCAATTGCTGCCTGTTTCTTCTTGGTATCTGTCATGGGCTACAAGTTCGAGCTTATTGAATCCGCCAAGGTGTACGTAAGATACACCATTGGTAACATGATGGTTGGCAATGAAAGAATCGGCCGTTTATTCAATACTTCAAATGCAGGTGCGGTAGCTGTTACCAGATAAGTCTACAAATAATAGTCACGATATGCTGTTACGTTCGCTTTTAATTCTTTAGTTATTTTATTCTTTTGGTTTACTTATTAATTTGCTCTTCAATACTTATATTACTGCTATTGCTCTAATCAATATTACATGGCAATATGTGTTCAGTTCAATAATACATAATCTTTACAAGTGTGACGGACGTAGATAATTTTAGATTTTTTATACTTTTTCGTGCCCTGTTCAAAATGGCTTGATAAATCACCAATTACCAATGGGGTAAAGTAAGCATTGGTGAACTTTGATACAATTGAGATGGGTAACAAGGTTATATTGCTCAAGAACGCAAGCACCCCACAAGACCCTTACCAGGAAAGGTTCGAAAAAGAAGGCTACACACCTATTTTCGTGCCACTTTTGACCCACACTCATTCAGACAAGAACTCAACCATACAGTACATCCAAAGTGATGAGTTTGTTAAAAATATAGACGTTTTCATAATCACTTCTCAAAGAGGGGTCGAAATGCTCTGTGAATGCTTGGATGAATGTGACGAGCATATAAAAGATCTTATTTTCCAAAAACCAGGCTACACCGTGGGGCCTGCAACCTATCTGATATTGAAGAAGGTAGGATTTAAGGATGTACGAGGAGGTGAAAATGCAGGCAATGGCACCAAACTTTCTGAAATAATACACAATGAGTTGAATGGAGGCCCTGAGAAGATCTTGTTCTTTACAGGAGAAATTAGAAAGGATATTATACCGAGAACACTTAAGGAAAGAAACTACAATTTCCAAGAAAGAGTAATCTACAAAACTGAAAATCGTCATGATATAGTGGAAAATTTTCATTCCATATGGTCAGAAATTAAGCAAGAACCTGGCAATCATTGGGTTGTATTTTTTAGTCCCCAAGGTACAGAGTCGATCGTTGAACATATCAAGTCCGATATTTCCATTAAAATCGCATCTATAGGTCCAACCACCGAAGAATACTTGCTCGACAATGACATAAAGCCAAGCATTGTTGCCCCGAAGCCTCAGGCCAACTCATTGGTGGACTCTATATTAAGTCACACTTGAATCTAATTCATTTACTAAAAAAGCAAGACGAATAAATATAATCAATACTTTTCAGATACTGAAAGTAAGTCTTCAATAAATAAATATATTTTTCAGCTACAAAAGTAACATAATAAATAGAGATATACGTAAATCTTTAGTCGTTACACCTAATAATAATTTCAGCCTATAATTTAGCAGCTCTGGCGACCTCGATAATTTGACTGACGATCTGTGGGTTGGACAAGGTGGAGGTATCACCCAATTGGTCTTCTTCACCAGCCAAAACCTTTCTCAAGATTCTTCTCATGATCTTACCAGATCTAGTCTTTGGCAAGTCATCGACCAAAAGAATCAACTTTGGTGCTGCAAATGGTCCGATCTCCTTACGAACAGTCAAAATCAACTCCTTCTTGATAGCTTCCAAGTCTTCAGGTGGAATGTTGGATTCCTTCTTTAAAGACACATAGGCGGCGACCGCTTGACCAGTGAGATCGTCCGCATAGCCTACAACGGCACTTTCACCAACCAAATTGTGCTCGATCAATGCAGCTTCAATTTCGGCAGTAGACAATCTGTGGCCCGATACATTGACAACATCATCGACTCTACCCAAAATCCAGAAGAAACCATCTTTGTCTCTTGCTGCACCATCTCCCGAGAAATAGTGACCAGGGTATGGCTTCAAGTAGGTATCAATGAAACGGTTGTAGTCATTGTAAATACTTCTGGTGATAGAAGGCCATGCTGATTTAATAGCCAATACACCTTCAACATTATTGCCCTTGAGCTCTTCACCGGTGGTTGGGTCCAAAATCTTTGGGTCAATACCAAAGAATGGCAATGAAGCCGATCCCGGTTTGGTAGGGGTGACACCTGCCAATGGGGTCAACAAATGAGAACCAGATTCAGTTTGCCAGTAGGTGTCAACAATGTGAGCCTTACCTCTACCAATATGGTCATTGTACCAGTGCCAGACTTCAGCAGCAATTGGTTCACCGACAGATCCAAGAACACGCAATGAGCTTAAATCGTATGATTGAACATACTTGGTACCAGCCCTTTTCAAAAGTCTCAAAGCAGTAGGGGCAACATAGAATTGGTTGACCTTGTATTTGTCCACGATTTCCCAGTATCTAGAATAGTTTGGATAAGCTGGAGTACCTTCAAACACCACCGTGGTGGCACCGTTTAAAAGTGGACCATAGACCACGTAGGTGTGACCGGTGATCCAGCCGATATCACCCGCAGTAAAGATGATATCTTCAGGGTGGACATCAAAGGTATACTTTGTGGTTAAAAGTGCGCCTAACAAATAACCAGCGGTGTTGTGTTGGATACCCTTTGGTTTACCGGTTGAGCCCGATGTGTACAATAAGAACATTGGATCTTCCGCATTGACAGGAACCGGAGGATAGTAGTTACCGTATTTGGCCAATTCCTCGTGCCACCAGAGATCTCTCTTGGAGTCAAATGGAACATGCGAGTTTCCGGTTCTTCTGAACACAAGAACGTTTCTGACGTTTGGACAGTCTTTCAAGGCATCGTCCACGATTTTCTTGGTCTCAATGGTCTTACCACCTCTCTTGGATTCGTCTGCAGTGATAACAATTCTGGAATCACCGTCAAGGATACGATCTTTAAGAGAAGTAGACGAGAACCCAGCAAAGACAACCGAGTGGACTGCACCAATTCTGACAATAGCCAAAAGGGTCACCAAAGCTTCAGGAATCATTGGTAAGTAAACGGCAACAGAGTCACCTTTCTTGACACCAAGCTTGACCAAAGCCTGCGCAAGTTTGGACACATCCTTGAGTAATTGGCCATAGGTGATAACTCTTCCTTCGTTGACTTCGTCAGCTTCGTAGATAATGGCTGGCTTGTCTGGGTTCTTTATGGCCCATCTGTCGAGAGCATTGTAGGATGCGTTTAATTCACCCCCAACAAACCAGGCAGGCATGTCACCACCCTCAAAGTCGTTTTTGGGGTCCTGGGGATATCTTGCAACATCGAAAGGTCTGCTCCAGTCTAACAATTTAGTACCTTGGTCATGGAAGAACTTGTTTGGATTTTCAATGGATTCTTTGTAAAGACGTTGGTATTCGTCAAAGCCGCTTAAGTTGGGTGTGCCCAAGCTACGGTCAAAGAAACCTTGAGGGGGTGGTAACTGCTTCTCGTGATCAAGATGGTTTATAGATTCAGGCATTGTTTATTGATAGTAATAGTATCTCAGGTCCAGATACTATGCTAGTAATTAGTCAAACTCGAAACCGATTGTAAGTTACATGATGTGGAGGGGTATTTATATCCTTGTACGCGAATTCGAAGCTCCATTGTTTTCTCCCTCCCACGCTCCGACGCCCCACACTCCGAAGGGAGCCCCACAACAAAGCCGCACCAGAGATCGATTGCACAGCACGGATTTAGGAACAAGGTAGGACAAAACCCCTAAATACCAAGACCACTTGGAAAGGCAGTTGTGCGTCTGTTCATTTCACCTATATAAAAATGTTGGCCCCACTTCCCCAATGTTGCAACTCTCGCACTGTATAGATATTTGGAGGTTAGGCTGTAACCATTAAGCTAATGCTCTACGTATGTTCAGTCCTAGCTGTGTTAACCTTCTCTCACGCCACCTAAGATAGCCACGTTTGACCCTTACACAAAGCGCTGATCACCTCGTTTGTATCAAAACGGTTGCGAGAGCATAAAATTCTGAGAATAATTGGCCAATTATTGGTCAGAATTTGTTGAGTACCCCACACGGATTGACGGAGCAAGGTTACGAGTTCCACATTTGGTCTCCCTGACCCTATAACCACTAATCTACAGAGTCAATGTGGTCATCGCTAGGCTCATCGGGCGTACCCGGTCCACCTAATCTGCCTAATCTGCCCAATCTGGGGGAAAGTGGGCGTTCGTCCGGGGGCACTCCTCGCGCAACGGCCACTTTTTCTGGGGTAATCTCGTAATGTTACATAATAATTACAAACTGGTTTCTATTACTTCTCTCGTCATTCGTCGATAATATACATATATACAGAGTCGTCCTTATATTCATGCCCGCACCGAATGCTCTACATCTATAGTATCGCGAAGCATCGATGGAACTGGAGTGGTGGTTGGGGTGGCAGCAGCGGATGGGTTGGGAGAGTCTGTGGGGGTATTGTCAGTAGTGACTGGAGGCTGGTTAATTTTAGTAAAATCAATACTCTCCAAAATTTCCTTGGCACCCTTTGCGATCAATTTATCTGCCAACTCAATTCCCAACTGGGTAGCTTCTTCCTTTGAGTTCACCTTTCCTTCAATAGAGTCTTCTACACTATTGGTTCCATCAGGACTTACGATTATGGCTTTGAATGTTAATACACTGGTCTCTTCGTTGTATGTCGTGCCAACGCCGATGGGGACAGAACATCCACCTTCCAAGTATCTCATTAAGGAACGCTCGGCGTGACAACGATAACTTGCAGGAAGATCTTCGATATGCGATAAAAGTTTTTTGATGTTGTGATCGCCTTTACGGATCTCGATTCCCAAGGCTCCTTGTCCCACAGCATAGTACATTTCAGGAGCATCCAAGTATTGGGTGATACGGTGACCCAAGTTGATACGCTCTAAGCCTGCAGCTGCCAAAATGATGCATTCGAAGGGCGAGTCAGGCGCGTCCAATTTTCCAACTCTGGTGTTTAGATTACCTCTGACCGAGTCGAATTTTAGGTGTGGGTAGTTTTTCATAAGCTGTGACGAACGACGGAGCGACGACGTGCCCACCAATGTTCCGGCAGGCAACTCTGCCAACTTTTTGTATTTAGAGCCCGCTTTCATGACCAACGCATCTCTTGGATCAACTCTGTTAAGCACACAGCCAAGCTCAAACTCTTCGGGGAGGTTGGTGGGCATGTCCTTCAAACTGTGTACAATCAAGTCCAACTTAGGAAACTGTTCAACAGGTCCCAAAAGAAGAACTTCAAGCTCTTTTGTCCATAATGCCTTGCCGCCAAACGAATACAAAGGCTTACTCTGAACCTTATCACCAAGAGTGCTCAAGGCAAGAACCAGGGTCCTTAAATGAGGAAACCGCTTTTCGATTATAGCCCCCACAGTTTCACTTTGTACAACAGCCAACTTGGATTTCCTGCCTCCAATCTGGATATGATTGTTGGGGAAATCAATGCCGGTGCTGTCGTGGGGCATCCTTGTAAAATTTTCTCCGGTGATAGTTGTGAAAAAGTTTACACGAATGCAAACTGGATATTAACGATTAAGGTGTCAGCAACACTACCACGGGCGATGTGCTATTATATATGATACTCTATGATTATGCTTCCCAAATAAATGTCAGGAGAAAAGTAGTTTTTTGTATGTGCCAATGCAACTTTTTTCAATGCGCTTTTTTTTTTGTTCGTTAGAAACACAGATCTGCTGCGTGATCTGACTTATTATGGTAATTTGATGCCGTGGAATTTATAGAGGAGCACGATGATACTCAGATATGCTCTCTGTTTAAAGATAGAGTAATACAAGCTTGTAGTTTGGGGTTGGTATTGAAGGCGTTCGTATAACAGGAGAAAGTCTTTGTGGGGGGTGAGATGTAGTATCCGCGGATGGTAGTGCGAGCGTAATACCGTGCTACTACTATTGGCTTATAAGTTTGCTAGGGTTCAAGAGCGTTTGAATTACGGATATCTTGTCTCTTTTAAACTAAACTAAGCCCATCCTGTGAAATCCTAACTAATTTTCTCAGTATATGCGTTCCTGTATGGGGAGCTGGGTAACTATGTGCGATTCGGTTGTAGTGGGGACCAATCAAACTATTTTCAAAGTAATCGGCGAGATTGTGATTTTTTCGCCCATGTAACCAAGTAGGAAATCTATGTTCAGAAATGTGCGTCCAAATCGGGGATCACCTCTTGGATACCTTTGATCATAAGCCTCATTTGATTATCCTGGTCGCCCACGGCCGCTCCCCTCTCGCCACCCCCCTCGTAGCGTTCTCCTATGCATGCTCTAATTTTTCAGAAGCTTCAGTGTATCGTCTACAAGAACCTTGCGGAAACCTGCAATGGCTCCCCGCAGCCGTTTGCTTTGTTCGGTGACTAGTATTTGAGACCTGCCTTGTTTGGTAGACAGCCATTGAATTATACATAACTATACACCATCTGCAATGGACCAAATTCCTGATCCAATCTCGCAAAGATACCATCTACATCTCGATTTGAAACATAGAGAATTTTCTGAAATATGGTTGTCAAGTGTACCTATTGTTGCAAGGGAGGTTTAGGGGATCGCTAGAAGTTGCAAGTTAATTAGCTTGCAAAGCCATATCCTCGCGGTAGAGTAGGACAACGCCCCCAGCCTAGAATGTATGGTCAGACTCGGTGTCTTCCTCGGTCGCCAATTTGAGGAGGGAGGCATCTTCAAGCATCCCGTTGTCTTTGTCGCAGCCACGATGCACAATTGAACTGATCTCATCATACTCATTTTCCGCGCAATCTCCATTTTGAGCCACGGCCTGAATTGTCTCGTTGAAGCTGTCAAAGCTTATTTTATTTGTAAGAAGCTCTTCCAATCGTATTAGCCTCTCTAAAATTTCACTTTCATATCGTTTATAGTTCCGCGTCTGGTATGCTGAGTCGTTAGGTCCGACTAAGGTATGTGTGCTGCTTGATCCACTGGCCCCGTTGTTGGCTATGTCGTTAACAATTGCGGGGTTTTGCAACTTCTCGGTTTCCTCACTGAATTTCCTGGTTTCACTGTTGTTAGTTCGCACCTTTTCAAGTAACACGCTTGGTCGTATCGGAGATCCAAGGCTTCCGCCTGATGCCAAGACTGAGCCCAATTCATGCATATTTGCGCCCTCCCTAGGCCTTTTGATCTGTAACCCATCTGCGAGCAATGATTCGTTGGAAGCAGTGTTGATCTTACCTCGCAACGTTCCAACTGAAGTCGTTCCGAATAAGTTTTTCTTGCTAAGGTGCAACCTGCTGAAATTGAGATTATCGATCTGGCTGTATCTTCGCCCGTTTCCTTGGCTATGGGTGTTGTTTGTTAACTGCCTGAAGGCGGATGCTTTACGTGATTTCATGAGTAGAATGCTGATATCATCGTTTTCTTCGTTATCCTCGTCGTCAAGCACGTCGTCGATTCCGTCAATCTCTCCGAAATCGTGTTGGTAGGGTGTAGACACTGCGCCTCCTTGGGTCAATTTACGATGAAAAGTTTCCAAAGTTATCAAGTCGTGATCCTGGTAGTAGTGATCGCTTCTTGACAAGAAGGTGTAATTTTTGAGCTGGTTATTATTGGCCAATTTTTGCAAGTAGAACTTGGAGATTATCATTTCGTACAAGAATATTACCAAAATTACTGGGAACTTGAAAACGTTCAAAAACTCGTAAAATCGGGTCAGTACAAAGTGCTTGATTGCTTGGACACTCCCGGTTTTTTTGACCAAGTGCAGCTTGTACTCGTTTAGCTGCGAAGTCTTGAGGTAAAGGATCAAGTTGACGGTTTTAAAATAGTTGAATTCCTGGTGGTTGTTGCTGTTGACTTTATGAAAGACTCCGCTTAATGTGATGGCAAGAATGGAGCCAAGAATGAATTGGATCAAAAACAAGTATCCGATCACAATGATTTTGCCCAAAGTATTATAATTGTCCCAATAGTTCCAGACCGAAGGGGTATAACCAAAGAATAACCTGGCCATATTCAGCAATACTTGGAGGTTTGTCAAGTCAATCGACAATGTAATGAAGCTGAAGTAGAATCCACTGATCAACGAAAAGAATAAGCATATCAAACCCATCAAGTTCCATGCCATTTTTTTGAATCCAAGCACTATAAGATTGAAAAACTGATAATTGTTGAAAACCGAAAGTGTTCGAGGAAGCAAGATTATGGAGACCAAGCTGAGTGAGTCTCGATAGTATTGGGGATTGACGAACTTCAATACAAACGAAATGTCTATGAGAATGATAAGAAGAAGGTCTACGTAGTTCCAGATGATTTTCTTCATAAATATGACCTCTATGTTTAGGATCTTCATAAGAAACTCGATGTTGAAATTAAGACCAAGCAACCAAAACGACGTCTCGACACATCCTAAAAAGTATCTGTGGGTTATTGAATGTTCTTTAGTATGCGATTGCTTACTTGTGATGAGAACAAAATAGAGCACCATAAAGAGCATAAGCTTGAGGTTGATCACGAGCGACTGGTACTTGGGCACGATATTGGACCGCTTGATGATCTTATTAAATGTTATGCGATTGTACTTGTAGTTGACAACATCACGATCCAACAAGCCATGTTCTTCGCCCACGATCAAATCGGCATTGTCCCCTGAGTTGGTATATGCCTTCAGTATCAATTCCCCATTATAGAATCTTTCCAAAGTGCGAATAATTACTGGCTGCGAAAGAAACCGTTTTGATTTAGAGAGCACCGAGAGTTCCAAAGTGTTGAACGTGTAACGGTGATCCTGGTGAAAAAACTCGTTTTTGAGCGGCGCCGAAAAAAGCAAGTTGATGCGGTTGAATGACCTGTACTCTTTTAACATGCGGATGGCGAGCAATTCGCACAAGGTGGCTTTGGTGTTGAGAATCTCAAACGATATGAGATTATTTTCCGACTGAATTTGATACTCATACCGGAGGAGAAGTAATATAAAGGGCAAACATGTAGATAATTTCAGATCGTCATCGTCAGCAGGTATAGGGTGGTCGTTGCGAGACGCCTGCGCCAGTTTGTGAGGGCCGAAGTGAGGGGTTTGGTCGAGATTCGCCGGCACCGTAGGCAACACCCTGGCGATCTTGGTGGATAGGGCCATTTTTTCAGCGAGCTTGACGATTCTCTCGGCGATGGGTTTGACTAGAGTGGCATTGATTTCGGGGCTGTTGAGCTGGTCATACTTGAGACTCAAGTTGACACGCTTGTTAATCAACTTCTGAATGCTGAAATAGATATGTTTGAACTCTAGATACTTGTACTTTTCCTTAGAGCCTGGCGGGCTCGATGGCCGCAGCGTTCGCTGCCTACTCACACTGAAATCCCTATGTTTCATGTCTCTATACCACCGAAAGACTAGTGCTTAGACTTCAAAAGTGTCACCCGTATACATCATCGCTACATCTATATTTAATTCACTAAGCAACCTTTCCGGATTCTGCAGAAAGTAAACAAATAATGTAGACAATTTAGTCAGTTGCCCCAGTTTTTCTGCGAAAAAATACGAAAAGATATGAAAATGCAAAATGCCAGTGAAAAGCAAGGAATCAAACTAGTTATGTATGTATCGTCTAATAATTCATTGTACTCTTGTATTTTTATCTATATCTGTTTGTTGATGAAATCATACGCCTTTTTGCCGTTCTCTTGTCCCAATATCTCCATGAACTGTTCTTTGCTCAACTGCACCAATTTTTCAATGGACCGCACTTTTTGCACTATCAAATGATAGTTCATGGCGGTGATGCCTGGAATGTTTTGGATGAAATCGATGGGGTTGTTGTTGAATATAGGCGGGCCGCCGTCTTCAGTGACCAATGTTCGGTTGACACCTTTATCTATAGCATCTCCCACATCGGGTTCCTCTTGGTTGGCCTTCAACTCTACAAATATCTGCGCGGTCTCATAAGGAGACGAAGACCAAATGATTTTGAGTTTGGGAAACGAGATCAATAGCGAGACTATTTTCGACTGGATATTCTGCCGCATAAGCTGGTTTGTTATGGGGTTTTGGACGTTGATTTTCTGGAATCTTGTTTCCGAAAACGGCTCTAACGAGAACGACTTGGTGCCGTCGAATTCGATAAGTAGCGTGGGAAGTTCGTAATATCGGAACATCTGTTCACATTGCTGGTAAAGTCTTCCGGATTTGAAACTAGAGATCAAGTCAGGAATCGATTTTCTCTCGATACATATCTTGGGCGATATAATATAGTCTCCTACAGTGATCATACACGGAACCACTTTAATGCCTGATCGATAAAGCAAGTTCGGCAAAGACGAACCAAACTCTCTTACGTCCACCACTACTCTCAATTCATCGTTTTCTGTTCTAAAGTTGGACCCTCCAGCAATTCTCGTGTTGAGCACCTGCTTTCTATTGGGAAACTTGTAGCTGTCCTGGGTCGTTTGAAAATGTTTACTCAAAGTGGCTTTTTCTCGAATAAGCCGAGTGAAGGCCTCCTTTTCTTTTTTGATCCGTAGCAAGTGTTTTTCTTCTTCTACCGATGTTCCATAGTACATAAGGTATGTCTTTGCGGGGGCATCTTTGTTGATTTCTTGGTATATTTCCACTCTTCGTGTAAACGACAAATTCGGCTCGTACATAATAATGTACGAGGGTGACAATTCTTGAAGAAGAGCATCGTGCCGCCTTTCGTCATAAGATTGAATGATTGCGAGGTCATCTTTATTGATATGTTCAAACTGAATGCTATTTTGATTGTGGAAAAATCCGCCTGTCTCCATTAAATCATCTTCAGGAACCAGATCGTAATCATCCAGCTCTTCGTCTCGCTGTAATTTCTGTAATATATTCTCGTCTATCTCAGACGCTTCGTTATTTCTCTCTACACTGCTTCCCGAATAAAGTCTTGATACTCTGGCACTAGCACTGGCACCTCTGGTTCTGCGTCTTTTACTTGTTGGCTGGCCATTCTTTGAAAAGCTCTTGGACGTAACAAGCTCTTCGTCATTTTCTTGCTTTGCTGGTTCGCTTGAGCTCTCCAAATCATTACTAAGTTTCTTGGCTAATTTACTAACTTCTTTCCATGCTAAATACCCCCTTAGCTTTGAAACCATGTACTTGCGAGAACTAAACCTCTTTTTGCCTGTCATACGATTGACTCCTCCCTTCATTCCCTGTAGCAATACACTGAGTTGTTCTACACTTTGAGCGTTCGAGCACATAATTAGTATGGGACCCTGGTTTTTGGCAGTGGAAACAGACTTTTCGTAAAAGATATCGTCCAAAAGGATGCCCAATTGATCCCATTTCGGCAACTCCTCTAGCAAATACTCTTGATCTACTTCCCCAGAAACTGATTCCGAGTCTACATCAATAACCTCATGCCGAGGCACGTCCACCTTGCCTAAAGCCCGTTCTCGGGCATATGATATAATGGTATTGGCGTCGTCCAAATTGAGCCACGGACTCATCGACGCATTGAGTCCTCCCGAGCTCACATGCTTAATATTTTGATCAACAATTCCTTGAACAATTTGGTAAAAGCCCACCGAGTCGTATCGCACCAAGTACTTGAGCAAGTCTGTCAATATACCCAAGTCGTAGATCAATTGCTTGGAAGTGTATGTGAGTCTGTGCCATTGCGAGTCTACCAGTATTCTGATCTTACGTACAAAATCGGCATCGTGCACATTGGCCATATCCCAATGGTCAGTTGCCAAATCAGGGTTATGTCTCTTGAGTTCCAGCAAACATGCCTGAATACATGTCAATATAGCCAGCTGGATCTTGTTCATTTTGAACGTAAGACGAGTGTTAATTTCCGTCACCGATCTTCTCTTCATAATCTCTTGTTTCTGGCGATTCAGCAACTGTTTATCTACGTAATTTAAGCACTGGCCCACCTCGATTCGAAATCTAGGCCACAAGAAAGCGTTCTCCACCCTTAGCACCTTGAGCATCGAAGCCAACGGAGAGAACCCAGTTATCGACTCAGGCTCATCAGATATCGCCTTGATAAAGCCCCAGTCGTTTTGGTCCCTGTAAATATTGATCACAAACGCATCGTTGGACGTTTCTTTGATGCGCTCGGCGTGCAATATAAAGAGACCGGTGATGTTATTAGGCGAAATAAGTCCAGAAAGAAGGTCCACAATAAGTAATCTGGAGTTGATGGATATTATGCCTCCCTTCAAGTATGTATCTTTACGTTTTGCTGAAGTGTTGTGTGAATCCCCAGTGATTTCCACAAACTGGAGCTCGTCTTGCGATTCCAGTGTTTCGTCGAGCCAGAACAATTCAGTCAACGATTCCCTCAACCGTACGTTCTCTTCTTCTCTGATATTAAGAATGAATATAAGACTTCGCTTGGAAACTAGCTCTTGGTCGCCGTGTTGTAGTGCCACAGAAGGCGAGCTAAGGGCATGGAGGAGGTTGGAAGAGATGATATCCCAACCAAGACCACGGCCCAAGATCAAAAGCCCGTCTTTGGTAAGCATATCTTCGATGATTTCCTGTTGATATTTCAATGGTAAAGTACATGTTATTTGCCTATCGGGGTATATGGGGATAGTATCAGGCTCATGGAACTTGAGCGCAATCGAGTCGGGCTCATTAGATGAAGGATTTGCGTGGCTTTCTTCACGTTGCTGTTGGCGTAACTTTTCGGCCACTTTCTCTTCATCTATGTATTCGTCATCTTCCACAAACAACGACATCCTCTTCCATTATCTACTTTCAGTAGATATTTTAATTGGTGCTACTTATTTTCTGGATGAATTTTTGAATTATTCGCAGCTTTAACTGAAGTGCTAATGGATAACGGGACGTTTGTGGTGGGCGAGTACAACAAAAGAACGCTAGACCGGCCGGTGCTATTCCATATCGTCCACCTTATCAACATATCCAAATCAAAACTCAACCAGCTTGACGAATGGAAAGAGTACGATAACCCCAATAGAGTGTCTGTAGATAGACTCAACAAGGCCCGGAAAAAGCAGGGCCCCACCACCAAAATCATCCGTGAAGTCAACCTAGATGGAAACGACACGGCCCACCAGAACCAAACAGGTTTCGATACCTACAAACTACTTTTACGAGATATGAGCAACAACTACTGCTACGGGTACGAGTTTGGACCCTTGCCGTTTTTGCGAAATGGCGGGCTGACCACGTCGCCGCTTCCCATAGTTCTAGGCGCAAAGTTGTTAGTGAAGCAGGGTGCCGTGGTCCAAAACGGGGTTTTACTTTTGACACGACAGACGTGTGAGTACAAAGGTGTAGATAGTGCTGATAAGAGCTTGATTGACCAGCTTAATGATGGTCTAGTTCAGAAAAATATCGATATTCTCAACCGGCAGTTAAATAATCAATGAGTGACCCAAGAGAGAAGAACATACAACAAAGCACACTGAGTGCGCCAGGAAATTTGGTCCCTTTAACTTCTAGTTTTGATCTTCTCACAAATACGCATTAATATTCTGGCACCATTGCAATAATAATGTAAAGCTGCTGTTAATATCGGTAATGATAAAAATATAGTTGCAGTATAGCTGACACTTAAACGTTAGATGCGAGAAGAATAAATTTCAAGTCAAAAAAAGTACAAAAATGGTATTGAGAACGAGAGCAGAAGCTACAAAAACATGGTAAAAGTATTACCGTCTGTACGCTTATGAAACTCTAAAATAATTCTTTAGCTTTTTATACAACCAATGAATAAAAATGGACCATCGAATGTGCTACACTACTGATTTCTGGATTTTCGTTTCTGGCAACTTTATTCGTAACGTCTATACATGCACGATAATGCTAGAGGTCTCACTGGTTATAACTTCCAAGATATCTCCACTTCCGGGAGTCATTGGTCGTCCAATAACAAGTCCCAAAGTCCGTTTTCATTCTTGAACTTATGATACACCAAACTTACTAGGTAGTAGTCGTCTCTGATAGAGTTCAAGAACCGGTACGACTCCTCGGTCTTTTTAAAACATCTGGACCATTCCAACCATAACCCAAAAGCTTCTTCGTTCCAGAACTTGAACGACTCGTAATCAATGATGGTTGGCTGCAAAACCTCTTTCAGCGGAAACACTCCCCATGTGATGGCACTCTTGCTATTACGGCCTCTGTCTGTTTCAAGATTGGATTCGATGTTGCCAGAAGAGTCTCCTTTATAGAACGTGATGGTCTTGTCTTCAATCTCGTGTTTGAGCTTTGGATACAATTCTGTTTCCCATTTATCTTTAGGAATAAAGAATTCTACAAATGACTTCTGGTACACTATACCGTTCTTTGGACCCCAGCCAAAAATGTTGTCAGAAGAGCTTGTACCGTTGACCGAAGGTTGAGATGCTAATGTGAACCATCCCTTCTCATTCAACTGCACTAGTTGTTCTTGTATAACACCGGTTTCTGAAGATAATGGGGCGTCTGCCCATGGCAAGATATCGACTTTGCCAATCAAATATGAGATGAAAACATTGGCCAAGTCTTTGGGTGATTTGGGCTGGCCCCACTTCTCGATGGCTTCGTCACCCGATGCTATTTTCAAGTTTGGTCCGTAACCGTCGATTTCACCATACGCTGGTGAGGTAGAGTCACCGAAACGTCCGTTGGGGAACTCGTCCCAGGTGGCATCTTTACCCAACGCACCTTTTCCACGACTGATATCCACCAACGTCTTTTTGTCGTTCAACAATGCCTTGCCAACAATGTTTTTGCGGGCCGTCAAGATCTCGTTATCATTGTTGATAGAAGACTGTCTTCTTTTATCACCTATTATTCTTGATTGGTCATCAACTTCATCGTCCGAGTCGTCGATTGCATCTTCGGTATTAACTGCATTGGAAGGGCCCTCCATTATTGGTCTGAGCACATCGGATGTTTCCAATATCGATGCTACGGCCTTTTCCAAGTTCAAACAGTAGAAATGGTATCCTCTTATTCTGCCATCAGTCTTCTTATCAATCTGACTGACTATTTCAGTCACAATATCGATACCTATGCTTTTTATTTCATCGTCGTCGTTCGCAAAGTGGTTTAGTCTATCTTCAATTGCTTTTGGAATAGATGCATGGGACAATTTGGTTGCTCTTTTGAAAACATTATGGGTGGTGATTGGCATCAAGCCTGGAATCAAGGTAATGTTGGCCAACTCGGGAGTGGACCGGAGTAATGCTTCGTACTTGAAAAACTTGTCTACATCAAAGAACATCTGCGTGATGATGTAATCCGCACCGGCCTGCACTTTTTCAATCAAGTACGGAATATCTTTTTCGGGTTTCTGCACAGTATTGGTTCCTGAACCTTCCACATGGCCCTCGGCGTATCCAGCTACCCCAATGCAAAAGTAGTCTCCGTATTGCTGCTTGATGTAGCGAACGAGATCAACGGCACTATTGAAGTCGCAATTAGGCGTCCAGTATTCTTGGGATCTTGGAGGATCGCCTCTCAACGCCAAGATGTTTCTTATGCCTGATTTCTTTGCTTTGGCAAGCGCATTGTCGATGATCTCCTTGTTGGTATTGGTACATGTCAAATGCAAAACTGTGGTGAGTCCGAGGTGGTTTTGGCACGTGGAGGCCAAATCAAGCGATTTCTCGCTGGTGGAGCCACCGGCTCCCCATGTCACACTGATAAAGAGCGGATTCAAGGCCAGCATACGGTTCAATCTGGCCAAAAGGTTGCGGAACCCCGCATCGGTCTTGGGCGGGAAAAACTCAAACGAGATGAACTTCTGGTCCGGCTGCAACGACTTGATCTTCTCTATAACTGACATCTCAAAAGTCTTGTATGTATATGTAATGAAAAGGAGTAATGAGTGTAAATAGTCTCTGGTAGGCAAAATTTTAGATTGTGTGTGGACACGTGAGGGCTGCAAATGACTCGGTACGGACGGGGTCAGCGCGCGCCCTTGGCTCGCCCTTGGCTCTTAATTATACAAGATACAGTTAGTGTTTATTAGTGTGTAGATAATTTATACAGCGCTGTATTCACCTCTATTGCTGTTTCCAGTGACCTTCTCGACAATTTCCCTTACAAACGCCGGCAACCCCTTGAGCAACTCAATAAAATTGTCCAACACTTCTTTGAGCGCGGACTGGAAATCAATCGAGTTGCCCTTGTTGTACTGGAACCAGGCACCTCCCACTATATATATACTCAAAAACAACACCATGAAGATGAAGATCCACGTGAACCATCCCCACGACTCGCTGTTTTCGTTCGGGTGCTTACTGGGCTTTTTCTTGTGGTCGTTCTCACTGGAAATGCACGCACCTTTCGATTTGACATGAGCCTTGAGATTTATGCCATCCCAGCTGTCGACCTTGAACTGGTTGAGCTCTTCCGATTCTTCAGTCGAACATATGAACCTCAACTCGGCGTTTATCAAGTTGTCGCCCCAATTGGCATTTTCGTAAATTATCTTGATTCCCTTCTCTTGCAGGTCTGCACCTTCACCAATGAATGATTGGTAGCTCTTTTTGATTTTGGAGCTGAACCCAATGATTTCGGTCACGTACTCGTTTCCTTTCAAATTCACACGCGTGACCCCGCAAATGTCGGAGTTATCAGGGCATATATCGTACTTCTTGCTTATAGGCTCACATATACCAAAGTGCCATTCGTGTTTGGTCTTGGAGGGCGGAGACTCCTTTTCTTCAGTCCACGAGTACACTCCTTTGAAACTTGAGAAGTCGTAGTCAGAAAGCTCCTTGGCAGTGCAGTCTATAGCTACGGACCCGGCGGCAAGGGCCAAAGCACCAAGAATAGATTTCAACATGTTATCAAGTCCTTGCTCTTTGAATACCCGACCGCCACTTTTGATTTACTCCGACCAGCAGCCGTCTGGTCACGAGGATACTCACGAGAACAAACACTCACGTGAGTGGCTAGCATCCTCTCTTTTACGCCGCGGTTCGCTTCTCCACCTTTTGACCCCGTGAGCGCCCCGAGGCTCAAAGACCATGTGATGGTCAATTTAAATAGTTGCCATTCTCCAGAATAACTGGATACATATCAAACTAATATATAAAAGATGGTTAAAGTTACAGTTTGTGGAGCCGCTGGAGGAATCGGCCAGCCGCTTTCCTTATTACTCAAGTTGAATAATAGTGTCGATGAATTGGCCCTTTTTGATATTGTCAATGCCAACGGGGTAGCTGCTGATTTGTCGCATATTTGTACCACGGCAAAGGTGACAGGATACCAGCCAAGTAGCAAAGAAGATAAAACCGCCATAACCAATGCCTTGAAAGGCACCGACTTGGTCATCATCCCTGCCGGCGTTCCACGTAAGCCAGGCATGACCCGTGCTGATTTGTTCAATATTAATGCCTCTATTATCAGAGATTTGGTGGCCAACATTGGCAGAACCGCTCCCAACGCTTCTATTTTGATTATTTCCAACCCTGTCAATGCTACTGTTCCAATTGCTGCCGAGGTTTTGAAGAAATTGGGCGTTTTCAACCCAAAGAAATTGTTTGGTGTGACCACTCTTGATTCCGTCAGAGCCGAGACTTTCTTGGGTGACTTGATCAACGAACCCCCAACTTCGTTGAAGGGCAAGATCAGTGTCATTGGTGGACATTCCGGTGATACCATTGTTCCGTTGATCAATGCTACTCCAGCAATCGCTTCCAAAGTGTCTTCTTTATCTAAATCAGACTACGAAAAATTCGTCAACAGAGTTCAATTTGGTGGTGACGAGGTGGTCAAGGCTAAAAACGGTGCCGGCTCCGCTACTTTATCCATGGCGTATGCAGGTTATAGATTTGCTGAAGGTGTATTAGATTCGTTGTCTGGTAAGGCTACCTCCTCTTCTGGCATTCCCGACTCTGCATACATCTACTTGCCTGGTGTGCCTCAGGGTAAAGAATTGGCTTCCAAATTGAACAACGTGGATTTCTTCTCTGTGCCAGTTATTTTGGAAAACGGCCAAATCAAATCGTTTATTAACCCATTCACTTCTCTTAAAGTTACTTCTGAAGAACAGAAATTGGTTCAAGTTGCTTTGAAGGGTTTGGAAGGATCGATCAAACAAGGAACTTCTTTCGTTCAAAGTTCAAAGTTATAGTAGAGAATATATGTACGTGAAAATAAAGCTTGTCGTAGATGATCATAGGGACGTTTTGGACTAGTGGAGAAGGAAAAAAAAATATAATTTGATCTAGCCGAGGATCGAACTCGGGGCCTTTTCGGTACTTACTGTGATAACACCTGTAAACGAAACGTGATAGCCGCTACACCACTAAACCCAAATTATACGTGAAGTGGTATGCCCAACCGACCTTATAGAGATGCTTGAAATTTCAATCATTCAACGAGACCGACTATACTCCAATGTTGGTTGGGGTCTTCAATAACAAGCGAAAAAATATTGAACTAGTCTCATTATTTTTTCTGTTGGTTATCATAGAGACAACAGAACCAGTGTAATCTAGTAAGGATTGCAAGTACCATATAGAAGTTCTTTATGAGATAGATGAAAAAAGGACTCATTTCTAAGTATTACCTATTTTGATTTTGGATATGTTTAAGCCTTGCAGACCGGTCCGATCTCTCGACAAGCTACATGGACCACACTTTTCCTACGAATCTCAATTTACTCAACAGAACGCTTAGATCAACCAAAATAGTGGTGCCCCCTCGCACACAATCAAGCTCTCGTCCTATGTCTTTAAAGAACACTCCGAATGCCCAAAATTAATTTTTTTTAACCGGAACGAAAAGTTCTTACAAGTGGTCTTACAAGTGGTCTTACAAGTGGTCTTACAAGTGGTCTTCGAGGAGGTCCATAGAGGTTTAGTCAGATTTGTTTCGAGCTACACTTTGTCTCCCAGTCAAAAGATGGCTGCAAAATTTTGACAGGTCTTTTTTTCTGGGCACGCATGAAAGCTCCTCAATGACATTGTAGTATAATGACTCATACTTGTCTACCGCACGCTTAGTACTTTACGATATATAATTGAGCGCAGAGTTAAAATACATGATCACAATTTGATCAAAAATAGAGGAGATTAATGAAAGTATTATAGATATTAAGGTTGGCTAAGCCAACACTTGTTAAGAATAGAATAGAATAGAATAGAATCATCACACGTCCAGCAGGAGATTTCTTTCTCGGTTAACAAAACTTGACTTTCTACTGTGTTCTGCAAGGGGAGATGGAGGGCCACTGTTGCCGACCTGTGGTGATTGCAGGTTGAACGACGCCATTGAGTTCTGCCTGGTGACAGAAGGAATGGTGTCTTTTGTTAATCCAAGAGTGGTTTTGATGTATAAAATCAACATCACTGCGACAAGGTATACGCAACCAAATACAGCAAACAGAAAAGAGGGCCAGTTAAGCTTCGAAATGGAGAATTTGTAAAGATTTAAAAAGATTATTGGACATATCAAGCCAAATGTATTCTTTACAAGAGCCAATGCTCCGAAAAGTTCTCCAACTTTTGACTCTGGATAATATTTGGTAAGGGTGGATGATAAGGTTGGGGTTGTAAAAGTGCCGCAAGTAGCAATTATGATGGAAAACATAAACATTGTTGTCGAGCGGGCGAAATATAACCCGCAAAAACCGGCAATGTCACTGAAAAGTCCGATAAGCATCAAGGATAAATCAATCATGTCTAACTGCTTCTTGAAAGGTTTAAATTTCAAGCCTTTCTGAAGAATGTATTTGTTGATCACAGGATTCAACAAAATTAATCCAAATGCTTTAGACGAACACAAAACAGCTAGCAAATTTCCAACCTGCAGCCGATTCCATTTGAATTGAAGCAAACCGTAAAGGATGAATATTTCGATCATGCAAGTTCCAATTCCAATCAACGCGCACTCCAAGAATATCATGATTAACACGGCTACTCTTATCCTTCTGATTTCGCCCGGGGTTTTCGAGCCAAGGAACTCTTTAGGAACGATCAAAAATTTGAGAGGTCTGAGAAAATTCACCGAATACAACATTTCAAGCAACTTATTGGTCAAGCTACCGTCTGAGGTTGTAGTAGTTTGAGCCTGTGCTTGTGCTTGTGCTTGTAAGTTGGCTGAAGAAGCCGATCTCGATTTGGTTCTTAACTTTTCGGAACGGGATTCAGGTATCACAAATACAATAATAAAGCAGAGGAGTATTAAAACTCCGAGCTCAAACTTGAATGGCAAGAATTCGGCCTTTTTAATGGCACTGGCGGCATCTTTTGCGGACTTCAAATGGAATTTCTCGCCTACGCTGATGATCCAGTTACCTGCCAAAGGGCCTAGACTGACCCCAACCAAAAGAGAAGACGCACTGATACCAAAGTAATAACCTCTTTGATGAGGCTCTACCACATCTGCAATATAACAATTGGCTACACTCATCAAGCTCATAATACCACCTCCCAAATTGCCTAAAACTTCGGCAAGAATCAACAGCTTGAAGTGTAAGGTATTCCAGTGCGATAAGACAAATAATCTATATGCCTTACCCACAATTAAAAAGAAAATGCACAAGAAAATGAAGAGTTTCCTGCCATAGATATCAGAAAGAGGAGCTGTGTAACCAGCCAACATAAGCATCATTATGTTACTGGCGACGTTAAAACCCATCTGTAAGTTGGATACGATAAGTTGCGATTCGGCGGGGTCGCACATTCCATTTTTGGATTCTTCGATCAACGAATTACACGCCAATTTGAACTGGATCACTTGACGGGTTGCTTCACTAGAATATGAAGAAAACGCATACATAAAAATTATAAGAGCGATCATCAACACCAGCGGTCTCTTCAACCAGTGGAGGTCCAGGTTCTTCAATCTTTCTTCTCTCAACCAGATCACATCTTCATCGTGTTCTTGTTCATCGAACTCTTCGTCTGTTTCAATTACAGCTTCATACGTATTGTTGACTGCTCTTTCTAAGGTGGACTCGTAGTCAGCCTCATTCGGTCCAAGTAGTGCCTCAGCAGACATTTGTGAGGCAAATATGCGACTTGATTGATCGGATAATAATCTCCTGACTAGGTGGTAGGATGTAATAAGCAGATGTCTAGCTATTAACCCTGATCTCAATTATATGTTCTTGAATAAGGAAAGGGGGCAAATATGGATAAGTGTGGTTATATTAGTCTGCTTCTCCGGCGGTTGATGCGCTGATGTGTGGCGGTAGTTTTATAGCAGTACGCCAGTGGTGCGGCACGACTATGGAGCTTACAAAATCCGTTGATAAGGATGTACAATATAATTGGAAAGTGACAAAGCTCAGAACCGTTTGTTTTGGGTTCCGTTTTTTTCTGGGTTAATATGTAGCAAAAAAGCTCTTATCATCCATGTTCAACGAGTTAGGTGCCTCCTTATCATAAGCAATTCGGCGAGGGTGTAAGACTGAAGCCCATCGCCAAATTAGGCTGGGTGAAAAACAGACGGAACGGAATTGCGCGCCGTTCCCGTACCGAAAAACCTGGGGTGAAATTGCTACACTTGCTAGGTTACGGAACCCGAAGTTTTGTCTCAAGATTATTTAGAGATATGATTGCCACGGGGGTATAAAGCTAGGCGGGGATATAAGGCTGACAAAGACATAATGTGCAAGTAGAATCGATCCAAATACATATCCCACACATGGTGGCTTCGCCACTTGAAACAGGTCACGAGACTTTACCCCTCACCATATGTCAAAACACGCAATTCCTCTTCCAACGAACCAAGCCTGCGTAGCGTAATGGTTAACGCGTTTGACTTCTAATCAAAAGATTCCGAGTTCGACTCTCGGCGTGGGTTCGACTTTCTTGCGGTTTTAGCTCAGTTGGGAGAGCGTCAGACTGAAGAGATTCAGTCACAGTTAATCTGAAGGTCGTGTGTTCGATCCACACAAATCGCATACTATTTTTTTTGCACCCTCTACACTGTACAACTATATATATGTATCCTTTTATAAGCCTAGAGTCCTATTAGAGTCTCACCCTGTTTTGATTCTACCTGTTGCTTGATACAAATTTTATTATTTATTAAGAATTAAATTTCAATATACTTTGAAGCTTTCACCAAGCCCTTATCTAAATTGGACCAGCTGACATAATTAGGACTATAGTGCAACAACTCATTCCAAGCTGGAATAGACTCCGCAACCTCTCCATGCTTGGATGATGGGTTCAATTCGGCCCACAAACAATCCACTTGCACTCCTAATTTATGGATGAGCACTGATTCGACGTCATACAAGTCAGTGTCGATCAAATTAGGCAACCATTGGAATCCAATGTGATAATCTTTGTCCCAGTCAAGTTTATTCAATTGAACCAGATTAATACCATCAAGAAGCTTGTAAACCAAATTACCCTTGCTATCTTTGGAAAAGCCTTCTGGAATTCCTTCGGCAGATAAATCAGAACCAGATGCTCTTGTGTAGTTGTCTTCTTTATCGACGTAGATTATGAACGTTTTCACCGGAGACTCGCTATTGATCAGCTTGAGTCTAGTCGTGGAATCACTCACATTGAATTTGACATCACAGTGTCTATTTTTAGGTACTTTGATCGATAATTCTCCACTCAATAAACCAAATTGATAGTCATTATTGGAGGAGGAGTTTTTCAACACTGTGATATCAATCAAGTCCTTGGAATCGGCAATCTTTGGAGGCAAGCTACTTTTGTAGCTACAAATTTGAGTTCCGTCCCCAGTCAACGCACAAGTGACGTTCTCGCCAGAGAGTTTTAACGAAGGCATATCTTCAAGAACAGACTTCAAAGGAGACTCCGTTCTTCCAAAGACCCGCACATAACTGTCGGGACTTTTGTTCAAGTCAATCGTTTGCAAGAATCTCAATTTCAAAGGATTGGCTTCGTCGAAAGCCGGTTCGTTTTGGATGAGGAAAGATCCGAAAAAGATACCCAAAATTAAAATAGTAACAATAATACGATTGAACTTGAAGATGAAAGGTAAGATAGGCAAGCCCCATGCGACAACAAAGAGCACGACAAACTTATAGATTAAGGCTTCTGAATTCAACGATTCCTGAACAGATTTTCTCAATGCTTCAAGAATCAAGTATCCCAAATTGTAAACGACAATTGAGGATAAGGGAACCACTAGAAGAAACTGGATCAACCAGTCGTAGCCTTGGTTTTTGGATACTACTGGAGCTTTGTTTTCAAATGACAATGAAGAAGCGTCATCTTCCTGAAGTTCTTCAACTTCGGTAGATTCGCCTTGATCATTGGATCCATAGGAATGCCCTTGATTGCGTAATAACGGCTGGGATGCCTCATCAGAGCTTGTAGTTTTATTCTTTCCCTCTTTGAAGGACCATCCGATTAACCCAAACAATACGCCAATGGACTGCAATAAAAGCAAGAAAGCAATGGCAAACTCACCGGTATGGTCGTCACCGATTTTATTTGAGCTTAGCTTGACCGTAGAGTATATCAAAGCTAACCAAGTAACAAAAGAAGTTTCGATAAGTACAATCAGCTTTTCATCATGATTGATAATTTTGTAACCCTTGAAAAGCCAGTTCAATCCGTTCAAAATAAGGTAGTTGACTAGCAAGAATACCGCCAAAGACGTAAAGACGACTAATTGAATGGAAGAGTTGACAATAAACCTATTCTGAGAGACAATAGCCGTGTCAACGAATAGGTTAAGAGATAAGATCGATAATCCAAGAGAAGCTGGAAACTTGATGACGTTGAGGAAGCTGAGTTCCCAGTTCTTTTTGTACTGAAAGATCACCACCAAAAATGGCAAACTCACAACTGGGACAAGCACTAAAAGAACAATGTTGACAAGAACCACTTTGGAAATAGGCAAGGCAAAGAAACTGTTGAATACGGAGATATACGTGGAAAAGTCCGTGCTGGAAGTCTCATCTTCAAGGTGTTCTGAATCGATATCGATTTCTTTGTCAAAACCCTCTACAAAATCCAAAGCATTTGAGAGCATGTGCCACAAGCTCTTGATGTTGTTGCTCTTGATGCTATCTCTAGTAGTATGGTAAATATCTCTTGGCTTGTAGAAAGCCAAGTCAAGGCCCCGAATACCACCTTCTTCCTTATAGATCTTATAGTCTGTTTCACTATGTACCAATCTGTTATTGAAGCCTTGCTGGAAGATAGAGTTGGCGTAAGGATACCTGACGTTTTTGAACTCTTTGGCAACACCATAGTCGGTGGTTCTAAACAAGAAAGCCTTACCACCGGCACCAGTGCCTTCAAGATTCAAGAAGTAGTGGATTTGCTTGAACCAAGGATGAGCCAAGAATGCTCTGGCACCGTTCAAACCAAATTCTTCGTCGTTATTAAAGTTGAAAATGATTGTCCTGCTGGGTTGAGCAGCGTTCTTTGCTGTATAGCGATACAACACTCCCAACAAGGAAGCAATGCCCATACCGTCATCGGTGATACCATAGCTAGAAGGCACTGAGTCGTAGTGCGCACTCAACAACAAGGCAGGCAATTTGGGGTTGGTACCGTTAATTCTCACCACCAAGTTGTTGCTCTCATAGTAGGTGATGGCTTTGGCGGAAGGCACAAGTGGACCAAAAATTGCGTTATTTGTGTAGTTCAAGTCGTTGTCGTAGTCTATATAATCTTTTGAGCGAACGGCATTGGTTATTTGAGTCTCAAGGTAATCGTGCACGAAGTCATTGCCGCTGGAAGCATAAGGATGTTTGTACTTGCCAATTTCCTGCAAGTCTAGCCAAGAATTTTGTAGTAATTGACGCTCAAACGAGTCGGTAGGCAAAGGTACGGTAAAATCAAGGTCATTGGCATAGTAATTGACGACCAAAGTCACCACGAATGTCAAACTAATCAAGAGGGTTAGTGACGTTTTGCGGTACCCAAAAGTGCTTCTAAAGAATTTGACGAGCGGATGTACCGACTTTTCGGGGGCCGAGTTCCACCTGGGGTGATCCTCCGAGTCGCTAGGGCCTGTTTCTGTCATTATACAGTTGAGTGAAACAGTTGATAGCTAGAGAAGAGAAGGTAAGATGGTTTTGTGTGGCTGGCTTGCACGTTGATAGTGCGGCGCGCCCCACAATGACAGAAGCAAGAATAGAGAGATAAAGAAGGTGCGGACAAGAACAAGAAGCGCACCGAAAAAGTATAAGTACAGTAGCGGATGAGTAACTAACAAAGAAGAAGAATACAGAAGCCAAAGAAAAGAAGTTCAATTGAATGTAGAGCTGTCAAACTCATGAACCATATAGGTGCTGAGTAATTGCAGTCAGACAAATGATGAGTAGAGATGAGCGCAGCGATGCTGAACTGCAGGCCTTGTAGAAGATTCATTTAAAGTAGTTATGGGCTAGCAAGAAAGCTTAGTCTAAAAGACCGATTTTATTAGTTAGGGCTTAGTCTGTGTACTGCCGAGGACTGGTTGTCTAGTGCTTGGTTGCCTGGTGCTTGTTGCCTCGTATAAGCGACTTCGGTGTTGTCATGTGACATTGAATATGGTTGAAATTTTTCAACTTAAAACATCTTGTTATCTTAACTCACATCAAGATGACCCAGTTTGCGCCATTAAAGAACGATTTGATTCTCAGAGCCGCCAAGGGCGAAAAGGTCGAAAGACCGCCCGTGTGGATTATGGTACGTTGGCGTCAATTTCTCTTGGGAACCCTCCACTAACTTTTAGAGACAAGCGGGCAGATACCTTCCAGAATACCACGAGGTTAAAGGCGATCGCGACTTCTTTGAAACCTGTCGTGACGCCGAGATCGCTTCTGAGATCACCATTCAGCCTGTAGACCGTTACGATGGGCTCATCGATGCCGCAATTATCTTCAGTGATATCTTGGTTATTCCCCAAGCCATGGGTTTTGAGATCAAAATGGTTGAAGGAAAAGGACCAGTTTTCGTGAGCCCATTGAGATCTACTCAAGATTTGCAAAGAGTTAACTACAAGCCAGACATTCTCAAGTCTTTGGACTGGGCTTTCAAGTCGATCACATTAACCAGAACCAAGTTGAATGGGCGTGTTCCTTTGTTGGGCTTTGTCGGTGCTCCATGGACGTTATTCGTCTATATGACCGAAGGATCGGGCTCCAAGATGTTCAGATACGTCAAGGAATGGATCTATAGCCACACCAAGGAATCTCACCAGTTGTTACAAGCTACTGCCGATGCCTGTGTTGAATTCTTGGCTCAACAAGTGGTGGCCGGTGCCCAGATGTTGCAGGTATTTGAGTCTTGGGCTGGTGAATTGGGACCTATTGAGTTCAATGAGTTCTGCTTGCCATACTTGAGACAAATTGCAGAAAAATTGCCTCTCAGATTGAAGGAATTGGGCATCACAGAGAAGATTCCATTGACGGTATTTGCCAAAGGTGCTTGGTACGCTTTGGACGACTTGTGTGAGTCGGGCTACGATGCTGTGTCGTTGGACTGGTTGTATAGACCAGAGGATGCCGTCAAGGTCGTCAACGGCAGAAGAATTACATTGCAAGGAAACCTCGATCCAGGTATTATGTACGGATCCGATGAGGTGATTTCCCAAAAGGTGGAGCAGATGATCAAAGGATTTGGTGGTGGCAAGCAAAACTACATCGTCAATTTTGGTCACGGCACCCATCCGTTCATGACTCCTGAAAAGGTCGAGCACTTCCTTAAAGAAGTCCATAGATTTGGCAGTGCCTAAGCACCCAGCCATCATCCTTCTGCAAGAATAGTAATGATTTATAATGCTACGTAAGATTAATAAACCTTCAAAACTTGTCCAAACTCTTGAGTGATTTTTTTTGTAACTTGGGTAGTGCTTCTCCTTACTTGGTCTGCTTGATTTTTCATTTTTACCTAAGCTATGATATTTAACGGCTACTAAACTGCAAAATCTGTCAAATTAAAAAATACTTCCAAAATAATATTTTTAAAGAGATCAACAGAGTAATGTCAATACTGATTGGATGACTAAGCTCTCATTGTAAAGCTGATATTCATAGACCATTGAACTTTTAAGACTATGCAATCAGTAAAGTATCTACTTGATTGGAAGTGACATTCTGCACTGGACCAGCATAAGATTTACCATATGCTCCAGCTAGCTCCAATTTAAATTATTCACTGAATATAATACTGGAAATCATGCTGGTCTCTTCAAGTTGTTCGATTGAATGAATGCGGACTCTGTTTCTTCACCTCACCCCACAATAAAGTGTCATAATTTTGGACAATTACTATACTGGCTGCTAACTCGTTCTTTTCGGAGAATTGACTACGCGTGGTATATCGCTTGGTTCCTAGTGACTATTTCAAGTGCCAAGTGACTGGATTCCAATTTGGTGACGAGACTCAAGTCATTGGCTTTTCGAGGCTGCTGCTCTTGACATGTATTAATTTGATGCTGCACTGCGCTAAGCGAAAATTGCGTCAACGGCAGTTTTCGCAGCCAAAAAAAATCTGGTTGAAAGAGTGGATTTAGTATGAGACTCAGCTGTATAGTGAGCTGAGTGATATAATTGTAAACTTTCCTCGTTTCATTGTCAACGCTAGAGCGTAAATATCACTTCCTTTCAATTTCGTTATCTCAAAGGTGTGGTAGCAGACTCCACTAATTAACTTCTCGAGGCAATATGTGAGTCAGCCATTTTAGTGCGAAAAATCGAGATCGAAAATCAAGTTTCGCGCCACTAGCAATTGATGGTGAGAAATATGTAGATCGTAGTGACTAATCTTGTATTCACTCTTTGCCAATACTAAGTGTTTAATCATGAATAAAGACAAAGCAGGGCTATACGTATATGACTTGGATCCTAAGGTCGCTCTGAGTCTCGAGCTTCTTTACTTTGACTCATTGACTCAGGAAGAAGTGCGCCCCGAGCAGGCACTCACCGAGGCCAACTTGCGCCAAAACGACGAAACCAATGCCAATATCATCAAGCCGCAAAGTGAAGGATCCATTGATCCCGAGTACTATAAGTCAGACTTGTACCGTTACAATTTGAAAAGGTCCATCAACAATCTTGCGCCATTGACAGAAGACGAGTTTGAAAAATTGTTGGAAGAGCAATCGATAGAGAGTTTATCGGGATCAGAAAGTGAGTCTGAAGATGAAGACGACTCGGAGAACAAGAAATTGGAATCGTTGATCAAACAAATCGACTTGGAATCTCTGGAAAGCAACCCCGAAGAGAACACTGTGAGTCATCTTAACTCAAGATCTTCGTGGATTCTCTTCAAGTCTTCGCTATTACCACCCACAAACGCTTATGGGGTATACAAGGGACTCTTTGACGACAACGACCTCTTACATACACCGTTGGAGACCTTGAGATCGTTCACTCCCAAGTACAAGACCGGCAAGTCAGCACTCTTTATGATCGGAGGGGGCCACTTTGCAGGTGCTATTATATCGCATGTTTGCAAGAGTACGCGAGGAAACGCTATTAATCACAAGGAGTCTAAATATGAGCAGGCCGTAGATGTCATAGTGTCCAAGACTTTTCATAGATATACCACCAGAAGGAAGCAGGGTGGAGCACAGAGTGCCAGTGACAATGCCAGAGGCAAGGCCAATTCTGCTGGTTCCAGTATCAGAAGGTACAATGAGCAGGCGCTAATTAAAGAGGTGAGAGAGTTGCTTCAAGAGTGGAGCGGCCGTCTAAAGGACTGTACCAATATATTTATAAGAGCCAACGGTGCCAGTAACCGTAAGATCTTAGTAGGATACGAAGGATCTGTGCTCAAAAACGATGACAAAAGGATAAAGGGGTTCCCTTTTACGACCAAAAGAGCTACTACCTCAGAATTGAAGAGAGCATGGGTAGAGTTAACATATCTAAAGGTGATGGAGCTTCCCAAAGTGAACGAAAAGGCAAAGAAAAAGATCGAAAAGGAGGCCCAGCATGAGCAGGCAAAAATAGAAGAGACTCATGTTGACCCCAAACAAGAGGAAAACGACAAGTTGTCAGTCGAATTAGTATCGTTGTTGAAGAAACAAAAGGCTCCCAAGTTGCTCAGTTTCGTCAAACAGAACCACATCGATGTGAACGAATTTCGCCTCACTCCCGAGTCCAAGTACACCCAGCATCCTACCCTCTTACACTATGCATCTGCCAACAATCTTGACCACATGGTGGTAATATTGTTGGGTACCCTCAAGGCATTGCCCAGCATTCGTAACGCGGCGGGAAGATCACCAGCAGAGGTTACCAGCGATATGAATACCAGGCATGCTTTTCAAATAGCCCGAGCCAAGTTGGGCGAATCGTTCTGTGACTGGGACGAATGCAGAGTGGGGCCCGCAAAGTCGAAGGAAGAGTTCGCAAAGGAAGAAGAAGAAGAGAAGGAGAGACTCCAGTCTGAAAAGAAGAGGCGTATACAGGAAGAACTCAGCAAGAAAACCGAAATGGAATTGAGAAAACCAAAAGTATCAGCTTCTGGTACGCTAGGCGGCACTGTGGGTGCTAGTATCAATGACTTGAGTGGATTATCGGACCAACAAAAGATGAGGTTGATGAGAGAACAGAGAGCTAGGGCTGCTGAAGCTCGTTTCAAGGCAGCATAATAGACGATATAAATTAAGTTAGTTAAAATGAATCACATAAAACTTTGTTAATTATTAAATAGCTACAATAAAAGTGCACTTTATTCAATTTGAGTAAGATAACTTTGAATATTATCTATCGAAATTTAGACTGAATCTTCACAATTCATGATTAATACTAAATGCTATTGGGACAAGTAGTCTTTTTATTCTGATTGAAATACTTTCATCATAATATATGAGATGGGTAATTTTGTTTTGTCATCAAATGATTTGTTGCTCAAGATATTGGACAACACTTTATCTTTCATTGAACCAGACTGGAGGTTGACTGGGTCGTAGTGGGTGTAGTCATGTAATGCGTGCTTGATAGAGGTAGCTGAGCTTTTGTTTTCGTCTTCCACCTTTTTGAGTTCCAGCGCCGATACAAATGATGACGTTCTTAAAGACTCGCTCTCTTCGTCTATATCAGTCAATTCGTCGTCACTGCGAGCAACGTAGCTTTTGTTGTTTCCTGTCCCATCACAGTCACACTCAAGTAAATCGTGGGTATTAGACTTTGTAGTGATATCGATTTGAAACAAGTTTTTCAAGTCCAAAGAATCAAACACGTCTGACTTTGAATCAGAATCGTTATCCAAAAACTTGGAGCTGAGATTGTTCTTCATAAGTTGGCGCTGAAAGATCTTTTCGTCGATACATCCGGTGGTCAAGATTCTATAGATAAAGCAAGGCTTGGACTGGCCGTCCCTATGAATACGGGCCATAGACTGCAAGTCTACTGCAGGGTTCCAATCGTTGTCGAACAATATTAATCTTGATGCGCCCACCAAGTTAATTCCCATACCTCCCGACTTTGAAGATAGTAGGAAGATGGGCAACTCCAGTGTTGAAGCCTTGTTGAAATGTGCTACCAACTTGGTTCTCGTATTTTTGGGGGTCGAGCCATCCAAGCGAGCAAATTTGAGGTTGAGCTTGTTTAAGATCAATTCTACGAGATCCAACGTTTGGGTATAATTGGATATAAGCACCACTTTTTCATCCAAATTGATCATTTCGAGCAACAAGGGAATAAGCACATTGATTTTACCAGAGGATGAGGTCAAATTCACCGAGAACGCATTTGTAAATTCAACATCGTTTTTGACGAGGTTTCCAAAGAAGGGGTCAGAATTGAGTAAAGCCGGCGAGTTGCATATCTTTTTGAACAAGTTGATGAGGGTAAATACGTGGTTGGTGGAGTCTGAGAGAAGTTGGTTGAACTTATCGAGTTTGACAAGATGCCTGAAAAGACGGACCTGGAGATCGGTGGGAGGGACATACAACACCACGTCAGTTCTTGTGGTCAAGTAGTTCTGTAGTATGGCCAGGGTTCTTCTTAGGATAAACAGCTTGGTGAGCGCAATGAGCTCGTCGGATACTTTCTCTCCGTGTTTCTTGACCGCTGGATCGTAGCATTGCACATCTCTGGACTTGAGAATGGGTGCCATGAACTCTTTCTGGAACGACTTGAAGTCTCCTAGGACACCTGGGTTGATGAAGTTGATGATGGTGTGGAATTCCACCAAGTCGTTCTGAATGGGAGTTCCAGTAAGTAATAATTTCCTGGGGATGTTCAAGTTGGCCAAATGGTTCAACACCTTGTTATTTTTGTTCTTTAGTCTATGTCCCTCGTCACATACCAAGAGATCGAAGTTTATTTGCCCAAGCTCGGTATGATACGCCGACACTTTCTCGTAGTTTATGATAAGCACCTGGTATACGTTGAGTTTGCCGAAACTGACCAAGTTCTGTCTATCTCCAATGGTAGCACTGTTGGAGTTCCCGCCAAGGGTCAAGATGTGAATACGGTTCATTCCTAGCCATTTTTTGAACTCCTGTTTCCAATTGTGGATCAATGTGACCGGACAACATATAAGCACCTTTTTGACCGGAGGCTGCGGCAGTTTGACCCACGGCGACTGTTTGTAGAGGGTCCAGATTAGGGTGATGGTCATAAGAGTTTTGCCTAGACCCATTTCGTCCGCCAACAAACACCCGTACTGGCCACTGGACCGTAATCCGAGCAAGCACTCGTAGAGGAATTTGACACCGTCGATCTGGTGAGGTCTTAGTTTGCAGGCTAGCACCGGGTCGATACAAACAGGCTTGACTTCAGAATCGCCTCGAGGACTAGGCATAAGTATCAGGGATTCCACCGGGGTATCATCTGGTTCCGGGCTCACCTGTGGTTCTGGGCTAGTACGTTTCACCACCGGGCTAATATACTGCGTTTTTCTCTCTTTTTCTATTGTCTCTTGTGGTTTGTCTTCACTTGTGACTTCCGCATCTACTTCAAGCTCGTAATTTCCGATCAGCACCAACTGGTCAAGAAACCCCGGCTTGTACGAGGTCAAGGACTTTTTACCCATTACCTTGCCATTATCCTTTAGTACCATAGTGCATGACAGACCTGAAAACACCACCGTCAACGTGCCATCGCCTTCCCATGTCTTGTTCTTCTTGGTCGAGCGCTTTCTCCACTGGACCAAGTACCGTTTGGTGGATGATGGTGACTCAGCTGAAGTGGTGGGTTGAGAATGAGCTGGTGCGCTACGTTGGGTGTGCCCAACTCGGTGGAGTGCCCGTTTCTTAAGCGGTGGTTGGACTTTCCTTTGCAGTAAATCGCGTTCTTTCACGTCATCACCATCCTTCACCTTATCCTGTCTTTCGCTGGGGTTGTCGCGCGGACTGGGGTTGTCGCTGGATTTAACCGCTGGCGCGGTGTCTTTTGTCGCGCTGGTGGGCTTGTTCACGAACCGCGGCGGCTTGAATGCTGCTCGTTTGTACATGCTCCTCACTAACAGACGCGGTGATAATTAGAAATGTTTGTAGTGTCGTGCGAGCTTAGTCGAGTAGAAGAATATTTGATACATAGAAATAAAACATCAGATGCAATATATGAGAACATAGAAATAAAACATTAGATGCAATATATGAGAAATAATAGTTTGCATTGTAGACAAAGATTCATACTATATGCCTATCGGTGACGATTCTTGTCAGATATACATTATATGTATGTTGTATCATATACTGTATTTTTATATAGTACCACATACTGCATTTGTATTTGTATATGTTTATGTATATTAGGGTTATAGGGTATTGTAAACTACTAATCGTAGTAGTGGAGTCATTTCGCGTGGGAGTGGTGGTCATGAGGGGTATTACGAGATGATTATGCTTCGTTTCCCCAAACATAATAGTATGACCTCGATAATGCAAACGTCATGCTAGATGGCAAGTAGGTGTAGACCCCGTAGCCAACAAAAAACACGAACGAAAGGAGGAAGACGTGCAATATCAAGCTCTCGATTTGGGTCAACATCAAATGAGGGAAATGATGGTAGTACATCTCGTATACTCTGTGTGCGGAAGATTTAGATTGGGTCATATTTGAATGTGGGGGTGGATAAATGAACGACAGATAAAAATCGTAAAGATGTGGAAGAATGAACGACAAATATAATCTTTAATATAGTTGAAAAAACAGAGTCAGTAAACAACTGGGTTTTCCAGTCTGCGGTGAAATACGGTCGCGTAGCCACAAAAAGAAACAATTTACAGATCAAATCGTGTTTCTTTTGCGCAGAATAAAAGGAGGTAGACGAGCCGAGGAACCGGTGTTCGCCGAGTAAAAGGCATGCGATAGGCTTGTAGAGAGCACGGCCATGCCGGGGGCTCAACCTAGGCACCACCAGTCCGCTGCCTAGGCACCGCACCACCTACGCATCGCACCGTCTACGCTCCCTCCCATGTACGCAGCTCCGCCCACCTTCGCAGCTGAGCCTATCTAGTTTGAGCGATAACGGGACATCGCTTACGTAAGCGCCAGTATAGAGCGTGAAAAATCCTGGCGTGCGATGAGACGATGCCATGACTGAAATACGACGTGGCAGTGCTGATACACAGTGTTTAGAGCTCAAAGCAAGGTTGGTGGCGTCCAAGCCGGCGCTGCTTGACAAAAACACCCTTTCAAATGATTATGTACGGCTTTACGACCAGCTAGTAAGCACCCATTCCAGTGGCTCACCCGATGACCTGTGGATCATCTTGTTGAACGACACCCTAGCGGTATGCTTGCTTAGGATGACCCAATTGTGCAATAGAAGCAACGTAAAGTGGTCGGTGCCGTCAGAAAACATCCGGGCTATACTCAATTACATCGTCCACTACCTGAACCACACTTCCAATCCATTGATCAGTTCATTGACTTCATTATTGAACAAGCTCATGATGTTCAATTCTGCCAATGACGACTCCCAGGGCCAGATACGTATCCAAGAAGTTCTTTCCTCGGTTCTTTCCAGCCATCGCCTGCTTACAAAAAATCTTTATAACCTCGTGGACGTATTGATCAAAAACCTAGACAACAAGTACTTTGTACTAGAGTCGTTTCCAAGCTTTCCAGAGCAGTGTGTGGAATCTATAGGCGACGATCACTTGGCAAATTCGGTCAGTAAGACTCTAGTTACACTTTTTGTGGGGATTTTAGGCAGCAAGTCGTCTGACCAATGGTTCTCTACATGGGCACCAGCAGTGAAATATGGGCTTTCAGATTCTCAGATTCGTGCGAATATGCTAACGTACTTGGTACCCAACTTAGTCAAGGTTCGCCCTGATACTTTGCCATTACTCGTCAGTCAATTCAGTGGTGATAGACTTGAAGACTTATCAGACGAAGATCTTGATATTCTCTTTAATCTTTATAAAATTGGCCAGGAATTGTCTCTCTCACATCAGCTACCTGAGCTGCTTCTCAAGACGTTTTTGATCCATAGCAATCCTCAATTTCGGCTCAATTCGCTTTCTTTACTCTTGGGTGGGTCATCTAAAACTACAAAGTCAGTCCCAATTCCACCCCATGTCTACGTAACAGTGAAGGAAACGCAATGTTTGGACACGTTTTTGAACGACTATGAAGATATCGAAACCAGAAACAAGTTCATTTCTCTTATGAGCCACTTTATTGGGTTCCGCTTCAAGGAATCGATGTACTCTTTGAAGAAAGAATTGGCAAAATTAGCCAAAAAAAATATTAACGAGGCTAGACAGAAAGAAATTGCCAGCTTGGTAGAATCAGGATTTGAATTTCTTGAGTGGCTTGTTGGATATTTGGTAGGACTCTTGAACCCAGGCTCCAATTATTCTCAGCTAATTACATCCATACAATTGTTAGAGGTAATCAACTCCAAACTAGAAGGCGATGAATACTCTATCTACAGAGATGAGCGGACTGTTCATTTTTTGATCCAAAACCTATTTAATAATTATGAAAATATTCGCCAGTTGAGTTTGGACCTTCTAATCACGAACCTGTCCCCAAAATTACCCGAATTTATAGATTCAAAGCTTGAAAGTGAGCTTTTCCCGCAGTCTTGTGATATCCTTTCCTCGCTAACAGGTAGGAAGAGTGACGGAGCTGCCAAGTTTTTTGAGTTTTTAACCATCTACTACTTGAATGTCGCTAAGGATCCTGCCAAAGTATTGAGTCTAATCGATACCATGACTGGCCTTGTTTCTCGAGGTATCGATAAGGTCAAAAGTGAGTCGCTTGCTAACTTCAGAAACTACAACTCAGACATATATGTACACGGCTACTTCAAAGCATTGACCTCTATATTCGAGAAATTGGACCTGTCTAGTCTCGTAGAGTCCAACCAAGGGTACTTTTCCAGCACTTATTCCACCATTATTGGTCAAGTATTTGATATTTGGGAATTGGTAAAACCGGTATTGTCGAACTCGTCAGCCTCAGGAGAAGAAGATGATGATGAAATAAATGAGGACGACGACAAGATTTTGCTCAACTATTCTTGGAAAGTCATAAAAGATTCCAACATTTTGTTGCACAAGTTATTGACTAGTCATCAACCGGGCCATTACATCGATATACCCACCTTCTTGCAGTGCTGTAGCTTGATATCTAACCAGTTAAGTTCAGTTAAACACCGCGGAGCTTTTTCTTCCATATACCCGTCGTTTATCTCGATATGCAGAATCCTCAACCATACTGAGAATCTCAAAGGGTACCCTCGCAAATGGCTTGACGATAACTTGAAGCTTCTTGAGTCCAAGTCCCAGTATATCTCTAGAAGATCTGGTGGTATACCGTTCTTGATAACTGGTATTCTTATTGCGGCAGAGCCCGAATCAAAGAACCCTACTACTTCACGAGAATCTTTGATGCAGGTGGCATTTGAGCAGCTATTTCGCATTGCAAACCAGCCCAGTACTCATTTGGCTGACCAGAAAGACGATATTCCACCTGTCCATGCTTTCAACTGTATCAAACAAATATTCAACGAAAGTGCCCTTGCAAAGGAAAGCTTGGTTTATGTAGAAAGCAGTCTTGGTTTGTCACTCGAAAACTTCCAGTCTGCCAATTGGTCCGTCCGGAACTGTGCGGTGATGTTGTTTGGTACCATACAACGAAGAATATTCGGTACCAGGAACGCAGCCTCTTATCCATCCAAACTCTTTTTCCAAAAGTTCCCGGAGATTGATCAGATTTTGTCCAAACAACTCGCTGATGCTCACCACCGAAACCATGACAATTTCGAGAACAACCAGATCATGTTTCCCATATTAATAATACTATTGAGCTTGGACACTTCTTTGGCTCAGGACGACAAAGTGTTGATCAAGTTCAAGACAAATCTACTAAAATTCCTAAACAATAAGTTTTGGAAGATTCGTGAAATGGTTGCAAAATGTGTGGCATCTACTTTTAGTGCTCAAGAACTATTCGAATTTACCAAGGACTTTTTCAAGAGCGAGACATGGAATAAAAAGACAGAACTCAATAGTATTCAAAGTACACTAATGATAATGCACCAAGGATACCCCAAAATCCAAGAAATCTGTCCCCAGGATGCCCAGGAATTGAGCCAGCTCATTCTGGATAATTTGCTTCGTGCACTTGCATTTAAATCGCCATATATAGTTAAGGCATATGTCGATGCCTTGGAAGCTTCGTCGCCAGACTCGATCATTTCCCCGAAACATAGCTCTATTTTGGGCAACTACTTTATAGAGATGGTGTTGGAGGATTCGAACAAGTTGGACGGAGGCAAGCAGGTATTATTGTCAAGAATCAACCGGCTCATATTAAATAGTTATCTCAAGCATTATGCTTGCGAGGAAGTGAGGGAGGAATCGATTGTTGATTTGATAAGACTCGGGCTTGGATGTTTCGATATGTTCAAAGTTCAGTTGGCCAATATTGATTTTATCCTTGACAATTTCGAGTGGTTCAAAACTTTGAATCAAGGTGTGCTAGCATCATTGGCACAGGATATATGGGCTTTGATTCTTGAACGGGCCTGCTTCGATTACGTTAAATCCAGAGCCATGGAATTATTTTCAAGAGTATTAGAGTTGAGAACTGTTGATCTAGTTGTCGACGAGGTAATTGATAAATTGAAGCAGTTCCTATTGGTAGACGAGGAGAATCTCCAGCTCAATTCTTTGAAGTGCCTTGGTGCTTTCGCCAGTCGATTATCGTCTGAATCTCAGGTCGATTTCTTGAAGCAATGCGACACTATCGGCAATGAAGCCAACTCCGTCAAGCATAGATTCGCTTCTATCAAGGCACTTATACATGGACTTTCGAGCTACGATACGCACAACCAAAGCGTCGAGAAATCAAAAATGGAAATGAGATTGGTATTCAGAGGATTATACGATGACGATGAAAGAATTCGTCTTCTAACTGCCGAGTTCTTATCACTGTACTTGGAAATGGATGCAACTATTAATCCACACTGCTTGGCACGTTTGAGCATAGACAAGTTGAAGAAGACATCATCCCATTTCGAAGAGGCAGTCATAGAATGGTTTTTGGAGCTGCGATCTGGTGTAGAGTTGGCGGAACTAAATGCCTCGCAGGGAGAGATTCTTTTCGACGTAGAGAACGTCAATCTCTATGCGAACCAAATTGATATCGCACGAAATTTAAAAAGGGCACTATCAACGATTAAAAACTTTGGTGATCTCAATACAAAAATTACAAACGCAATTGGTGAATTGTTGCAAGCATTACCTAAACTTGGCCAAGATGGAATACTTGGATGGTCTAGAGACCCAAGACTATACAACTTGGTGGTGGTGACGATTCTCGATGCGCAAACTGTACTAGAGTTGAACGACGACGCCATGCTCAAACGAGCCTATAGCGACTTAAAAAATACGCTTCAACAGGCCCACATCGACCTTTCCGTTAGCCAGTTTATAGAGGCTCTACTTATTTAGGCCTAATGGAAAATTGTGAGACTCGCACTCCGGGTAACCCTGCGACGAAAAATATATAAAACCGGCTTTTCGCTCGTTTTTCACATTTTGGGTAGTCACCAAAGCAAAGAGTATGTAAAACCATGAGCATGCAATGGAAGTTACTATGATGAATAATTATAAACTACAACGAATTTCTTCACCTGAACACCCGTGTAGAACAAAAATAATTTCAGAGCTTTTTAACACTGATTCGTAACTTACATCATGTCATTACAAGCCTCGATACTAACATTACAGATAACGTCACAGACTTATTTAGTTCAATAAATAATTCCACCGCCACTGACTTGTAGTAACACGTTTTCACTCGCATTACGTAGGTTTAGCCTGTAGTAAAAGTAACCGGTTACAATCAAACTTTCACGTAATGGTGCAGCTCATCGGAGACCCCATTGTTCACGTGACCAGACAACTACATCACGGTGGCCAAGTCATTAGTGAAAGAACAGAAAGACCAGAGAAAGCAAAGCAAGATGAGCGAGGAGAATGCTACGGAAGATGCGTTTACGATATGTGACATGTGTTTGGGCGACTCAGCGCATCTCAAAATGATGAAGCACAGGGACGGCGAAGAGTGCAAGTCATGCACGCGGCCCTTCACGGTATATAGATGGAACAACAACCAGTCATCACACAAGGCCAAAAAGACTATTATATGTACCACATGTGCCAGAAGCAAGAGCTGTTGTCAAAGCTGTATGTTGGACATCAACTATCACATACCATTGCACATAAGAGATACAGCTCTCAAGATGGCGGGTCTTGACAAAGCCCAGCTAGGTTACGATCCTGCCACCTCCAAGAACCGCGAAATCAAAGCCATTCTTGCAGACAAGCAGGAAGCGACTTATGCCAAAAACAACGATTCCGCGCTTGACCAGCAGCAGCAACGTGCGCGCGAAATGTTGGCCAAGTTGTCAGCCAAACTTAACGAGCGAGGCACCACGTTCAAGAAAATCACCGGTGGCAGCGAGGCCGCAGACGCCAAGCTCGGAAATGTGGATGTATCAAAAGTGGTTGCCAAGTTACCGTTTGGAGGCCTGTTGGACACGACCGCCAATCCAACGGGAACGTCATTTTTCGTGTTTGGACTTAACGATGACGTACCCCAATACTTGATCAGTAATGTCTTTGCCCAGTATGGCAAGATCAAATCCTTGACGGTTGTGCATCGGTCGCGGTGCGGGTTTGTGAGTTTTGCAACCAGGGAAAGTGCGGAAGAGTTTGCGGAAGCTGTGAGTGCGAACGGGCTCAATACCAACAAAAGTACTGCGGGACTTTTGATACTAGAAAATAAGTATCCCTTGCGCGTAGCGTGGGGCAAGCCGCAGCCTCTCGGCACCAGCAATGAAGAACAGGCCAAGATCAGTGTGGTGGTTGCAAAAGTGATGAAGCAGTTGGCAGAAAGAGACCGCGACTTTGAAAAGGGCACCGAGAACAAGCCCGCTAAACTGTCCAGGTCCACCGCTAAACCGTCCAAGGTCACCAAACCCGCCCACAAGTCGCTGTCTAAGGCTGCGGCCGCCACCTCGTACCGTGCTGCCAGAAGCGACTTTGAAGTCTAGCGCGGTGCGCGGCGCGCGATGGTGCGCTGCGAGCTACGGTACATCATAGCTATCAAAGCGCACGATGAACTACGAAACCAAGCTATGTATCGAGGTGACACTTACAGCAAAGAAGCCAATATCAAGATTTTTTTTATTGGTATCGGGTGGGCATACGGGTTAACTGATGCTCATGTTAGCCCAAGTGGACATTTCCGAATTCAGCAGAACAGGTCGTTTTGTAAATGGGCCGGAACCAGCGCGCCTTTGGCATATGTCTGACCTTAATGAAATATGTAGGTTTGTGCAGTACCGGGAGTATACGTAGAGAGTCTTGCTAGGGTCAATCTGGCGAGTCCTAATGGCAAGTTGTTGCTTCCTATTTTTAAGTCAGGTTTATAGTGCAGTGGCAGCCACTCTACTACAAGCACAAGAGAGTCGAATATTATGGGATATTGATATAGAATATAGAATGGGAATAAAAATCAAGAGTACATTTGAATACGCAGCGTAGATCCGGCTAGACGTAGTAGTCAACCTCGTTACAACATGCTCATCGCTAGGAGAATAGCGACAAATGCGAAATAGTGAGAGCCGTTGTGTCACCGCTGCGCGTTGGGACTTCTTGTCGCAAAATTTCAACACGTGAAGGGCTGACTTCCGGCCAAATGCCCTGTTTGACCCTCTTTATCTCCTACAGGGTCAACTTTGGAAGGCCGATATTTTACTGGTAGACTAAGAACTTATTCTTGTACTCTCGTTAACCTTTTATGCTTATTTTTAAAGTTCTTGAGTGTGAAGTATCTGAGGCCATATCGTCTGACCTTGGGAGGTCGGAAGTCAAAGATCCACGTGAGGAATCAACTAAGCATAGCCTGTCACTATTTTGCCATCTCTACGACCTCCCTACGACGCAGCAGACCTCTCGAGGTAATTCAGTCTCATTCTCCCTACCGCCTCCACCTCAGTCGAAATGTCTACCATTTAAAGCCTCACTTCTACTCGTAGAGCCACTCAGCTACTCATATTTATCACTCTACTACGCAATCCCTGCCCTACTACGCTAATCTCCGGTAAACTCTAAACTCTATGCTGGCGCGCTCGGTAGTTCTCGCAGCCAAACGTAAGAGAAGAGCTGCTGAGAGAAGCTGAGGAGATAACTGCTGCGGATGAAATATGACCGGTGGTAATACGTTTAACGGAATCATAGACGAGATTCCGGGTATAGGAATCGACAAGTTCAACAGTGATGCATCCGTATTTCTTCTTACACATTTCCATGCCGACCATCTAGCAGGCCTCGACTCGCAGTCGTTTGGCAGCAGAGTATACTGTTCTCGAACCACCAAACGACTAGTGGCACTAAATCAAAAGTACGCGCATGTTCTTCCATACCTCAAGGAGCTAGACCCTGGAAAACACCGCATTTCCGTGGGATCCCAGCTTATCGATCTTATTATGATCGACTCGTACCATTGTCCCGGATCAGTGATGTTTTTAGTGGAAGGACACGGTAAATCGGTGCTTGTGACTGGTGATATTCGTGCCGAGACATGGTGGCTAGATACTTTGGCTAAAAACCCGTATTTGTTTCCGTATACTACGGGCCTAAAAACATTGTCAAATATGTATGTGGATACGACTTTTAGCTATAGAGGCGAGCCGTACGTTGAAATGTTAACCAATAACGACTGTACCAATGCGGTAGTTCAGCTTCTACGATCTTATCCTATGGAAAATGACGACGTGCAGTTCTTTTTTACCGATTCCACATCTGGCTTCGATGAGCCGTGGCTGCAAATTTTGCAAACTTTCAACGGTTCTTTAAACCTTGGAAAAACTGTTCAGCAACGGGTAGACGCATTGAGCAGTATCGAAAGTGTTTCGTCCCTTTTAAAGGAGCTGTGTAGAAGATATAATAATCCTCGATTTCATGTTATTGAGCCTGGCTCGTCCGCAAAAGTGCCTGAATTCGCGGTGGTGATACGACAGTGTCTCAACTTTAATCTAGTAGACTACTTGGCAACGCTGTTTCCGATTCCACTAGACAGCATCACTGATAAAGATCTGCTCAAACTCTTGTACTGCACTTCTAAAGGAAATAAGGTGTACGAGTTCAGGCAACGCAAATACTTACTACCACTAGGAGGAACAGAGTTGCTTCCTAAAGAGATCAAGCTAGTATTTTCCCGTCATCTGTCTTATACCGAAACCTGTAATTTGGTTTCTATGTTCAGGCCAGAACAGGTCTATCCGATTTGCGAGTCTAGAACCACCTGGATGAATGGGTTTTCTATGGCACGAGCGTTTGGTCGATACTGTAAACTGAGCAGTTTCACATATGATAAGATAATGAAACTCAAGTATGGCGATCCTTTGAAATCGGATGAACCTGTTGCAACTGTACATAGATGGACGTTTGAAGGCTGTAGAGAAGAAGCCAAGTTCGTTTCAAGGGTGTTATGTGAGAACATTGTTCCTACTGGATTTTTAGACAAAGAGGTAGAAAACCCATTCAATTTCAAAGGAATTCACTACTTTGGATCCAAAAAGAAGCCTGGGTTCGATACCCAAGGCCACATAGGAAGAGCCAAGGATTTCAGCTTGCAGAAGCTATTTGCAGGACGTAATGAAGAGACGTATCGTAGGAAAATCGATGAGTGCCAGCTGTTGTATTCGGGGGATGTATATAGAGAAGTACGACAGTTGTTTGACAATTACGACCAGCAGAAAAGAAGTGAGGACAGCTATAGTGAATCACAAAACTCCGATTATTTACTCAACAGCAGTCCATTATGCTCGTTACGAAACATTAATCAGGAAGACCAGCATGGGACCAAGCTAGCTAAAGAAGCGGAACCCGAACATAATTTGACCGCATTGTCTAGTCCAACAAAGAAAGAGTTGCCTGGTTTATTACCAAAGAAAGAGAGTAAAGACGGTATTAAATTGTCTGGTCCAGAAGTTAATGAAGATATGCCCAACCTGTTAATCAAAGAGGAAAGCCAAGGTTGCATCGAGATTCCTAATTCAGTAAAGAAAGAAACGTCTAGCACAAGAACAAAGCAAGAAATTACGAGTCAATTTTTAAAGGAAGAAAGTCACGAATGTATCTCCATTAAAGATAGTGCTACGGATGTATTAGTAAAGGAAGAGAGTCAGGAGTGCATTTCCATTCAAACTAGTGCTATTGGTGTCTCAAAACTAGAACCAGAGTCCATTTTCATGAAGCAAAATTCCCACAAGTCTATAGATAGGGAGTTCAAGTATGAAGGCACTACTGGACTTAAAAGCAGTTTTGGGGTGCAACAAGGGCGACCACGACTCAAACGGCGAAACCCTGCTGGTGCCAAGTACGATGCTTTACGACATTTAAGCATGTGGGAAAAAAGAGCCACCAGCCAAATCGGCACTATCAGTACAGAGAAAATCGACTTGATCTCACAAACACTCTCAAAAGATCCCAACTCGTGGTTTTCATTTACATTGAACTCGGTGAGACCCTCGAGAAAAGAGCCATCCAGATAGCTCAATAGCCTGGGTAATTCATTAAATATTGTATATTAAGTCTATCGTACATTTTATCATGAGTCTAGGATTAGTTTTCTCTCCATTTTTCACCACACTTGACACATTTGTAGAAAGTGGTCATGGGCTCATCGGCGGAACGGATCTGTAATTGGTAGAAATAAGCCTTCGTCGAGCCACACGAATCTACAGGACACTGCGTGGCCGTTTGGTCCACATTGTCCCAAAACCCTTCACCTCCTAGCACGTCATCTACCTCTTTACGTGCCAACTCTTTACGGTCAAACATCTGGAAACCGTTGATCTTGAACTCGTATGGACAAGTTGTGCAGTAGAACTTGTTGCACCCGTCGTCCCCCAGACGAATCAACAACATGTTCGAGCAGTTAGGACAGAACGACAACATCGTACCGTGTATCAACTGGTATGTCTAGGAAGTTGATCTAGCGAAGAGGTATTTTTCAGTCACGTGACAATGATGATAGTAATCAAGATTCGGCTAGTACTGGAGATGGAGATTGACTAGCTGATGAGTGTGAAGGTAAATGGACTGGAAAACGCAATTGACAAAGCGTCACCGAATGAAAGAGATGTTTATACTAGCGTATCGCTGAAAAAAGCTCAGTCCGAGAGTGAAAATCTACCGGTAAGTCCATTTAGGTCGCCCTCTAAGCGAGGAATCATTAAGCTAGAGTTTGGCAGTGATAGAGGATTAAGGTTTTCGCCAGTCAGAACACCCAATGGGCGAGCCGGACTGTTGTCTCCGAGAAAGAGAGCTGCACAAGCAAATCATTCAGCTAGAAAAAGAGCCGTCAAGTCCACCAGCATCTACTCTAGGCTCATGAACGAAGACGAAGATTCGGAAGAGGAAGATGACTATTTGAGGCGTCAAGATATAAAAATCGCCGAGTCGATTCTTCGTGACTCTAGAAACGAAGTAGTACGGGATTATGGAAGCGATGTCGAGTTCGAAGAGGACGTTTCTGAACAGCCCAAGAGAAGAGGAAGGAGAGCAAAGAAGCCGGTGAAAGTGGCTGAAATAGATGAGCCAGAGTCTGAAATGAATAGCGATTCGAGTGTAGAGTTTGAAGATAATGGAGAGAAAGTAGATGAAGATGAGATGGAACTTGAAGAAGGTGAAGAGGAAGACGAAGAATCGGAGCTCGAGTCTTCGGATGAAGAGGTAAGGTTTGGATCCCCCAAACCAAAAAGTACTAGAGGAAGACGTACTAGAACCAGGTCTTCTCTAGCATCAGAAATAAAAGAAGAAAACGGTGAGATTATTGCGGAGTCTCCAACTAAAAGAAGGAAATTCGGTGGTGAAAAACGGAAAGCAGGCAGGCCTACGAAAGCCGAATTGGTGATAGGAAGCATCAAGAGTATTTTTCAGCAGGATGACGAGACGATTTTTCACGAAAACAAGGTCAAAAGTGAGACAAAACCGAAGTTGCCTGCGGCTAGCTCCAAATCGTCACCAGCCGTGCTATCGAGGCTCAACGAGAGTGATTTTCCAGCACCTATAGTGTCAGGTATACCTAAAACTGACGAAAAGGACGAAGCCGTTGATATACCTAGCACTTTTGTACCGTTTCCAATACCCAAAGCCGAGAAAAACGGCACCATTTTGGACCAGGAGATTCTTGAAAAGTACTTTGGCGGTGTTCCCTTACAGGAGAAGCTAAACGGGCGGTTTTTGGACGAAAGAGCTTTCTTTTTAGAAGGCTCAGAGGGGTATTTTGAGCAGCACAGTATCAGAGCTAAGCCCAGTAACAAGTCGTTGACGCAACTAGCACCTTCTGTAGAGTATGATTCTTTTATTAAGCACATAGAGATCAGTAACCAAAAGTGCCTGGCCGAAAAAGAAGCTCTCAAAGAAGCCCATCAGAAGCTTTATGCCCAGTGGTGCTTTGAGCTCAGCCAAGGGTTTAACCTTAATTTTTACGGGGTGGGATCCAAGATCGATGCCATTAATGAGTTTACTCAAAACTACTTGATAGACTGGTGCGATAGTATGTTTGAAGCTGGGCGGGCGTTGCCGCATATTATGGTGGTGAACGGATTCAATCCCACCATTAAATTCAAGAAAGTGTTGCAGGATATTGTGACTGTGTTTATTCCGCCTGAAAAGCGTAAAAGAGACAGCATTCGGTTTCCCAAGCATGTATCGGAAACCGTGCCGTTTTTGATCAACCACATCGAGCATAGTCGTAAGCAAGAAGCAACTTCGCCAGGAGCAATAGTACCGTGTAAACTCGTGTTGGTGATCCACAATATAGATGGCGAAGCGTTCCGAGAAGAAAAGATCCAAAACCATCTCTCGTACCTCAGTTCGCTTCCTGAAATATGGATGGTGTCATCGACCGACAACATCAACTGTAGTTTGCTCTGGGACCTGTTCAAGATCAAGAATCTCAATTTCGTATGGCACAATCTCACCACGTACCAAACGTACACCACGGAAATGTCGTTCAAAGACGTGCTTAATCTTGGAAGATCCAAGAAGTTTATTGGTGACAAGGGTGCCAAGTTTGTGTTGAGCTCGTTGACGTCCAACGCCCGTAAATTGTACAAATTGTTGCTTGAGAAGCAGCTTGAAAACATGAAGACGTTTGCACCCACAAAGACGGCCCGAAATGGGCTCAAGGGCTCGCTCAAGTTTGGAATTAATTTCAAGACTCTTTACGACTGGTGTTCTCAAGAGTTTATTACGTCCAATGAGATCACATTCCGTACTGTTTTGGGAGAGTTTGTGGAGCATAAAATGAGTACTATTGCTAAGGACGATGCGGGAACGGAGATTGTGTTTGTTCCATTTAACTATGATGAAATGGAAAAGTTGTTAAAAGAAGAGTTTTAAAAAGCTGGATTAACGAACTAAGAAAATTGAAAAATGGCTACACCAAGTAAAATTCAAGTGAAATACCTTAAAGACTGTATCAAAAATACAAATGAACTGTAAATATTGCTAGTATATTGATGTAGAAAGTAATCGTGTTAAAAGATTGAAAGCTGCTAATTTCAAAGTAATGCCATAACAAATGTCATCAACCAACCAATATATTGATATGTACTAATGAAGAAGCACAATTTTCCCTAATAAATTTCAAATATTTAAACAAAAAGTATGTGAGTAACAGCTGTAAGATACTAAATGGACAATGTAATATAATTTAGCAGGTACAATAACTTTATACCTGAAGAAGGAATTATAAGACAATTCAAATCCAGCTTCACATTAATTTGAAAGAGACATAAATGATATATTTGTGACAAACTCAAAAATAGACGTCTGGAGCACTGGCTCCCTCAAAAAATAAATTTGCACCCAAAAAAGTACCATGAAAATAACTTCAGTAAGCTCACTGAAGTTGTACCATACCTGTACTGGTTGGATATTATTCTAGTTCTATGCACAGTGTTCGAATATGGTGACTTCAACTCTACTACTCATATTTTATTCAAATTCAATACACAAGAAACTACAAGGTTTCGTTTAAAAACTCAGTTATCCGGACCATGCCAAAGTACTCGTCGCGGGAAAGCTGGTCCAAAGACAAATTTGGATTGTCTCTAATCTTGGCTAACAAAGTCTGTTCCAACACCAATACCGCATCGTGAACACCCCATGGCTCTACATAAACTCTTACATGTGGAGCGTTGGGGCCGCGCTTTCTGATGTATGAGTGCTTTTGGGGATCGAATACACCCTTGGAATCACCGTACGAGTATCTGGAAGCCAAAGGAACGTCTAATGCAGCCTCGGCCCATTCCAAGATGTCGTCTCTAAAAATTTCATCTTCTCCCGCGATAATGAAAACATCGCTATTGGACTCTCTCAAAGTGGGAATGTCATCATAGTCGGATGCACGTAATGGTACATTGCCCGGAGACACAATAATGTCATTGTACGATTGATCCCCGATAATTTGAGCCCCCTTGCTCAAAAAGATCGCCGAGTCTATCATATCTCTCTTGGCATTATCGTGATAGGACTTTCCAGGCTTATACTGGTAAGGTTCTGGAACCAACTTGACCCACGGACTGACCAAAAGTACCTTGCTCGGAAATAACGAAGCTTGTTGCTGCTTCAATTTTAGCAAGTGCGTAACAGCCAAGTGTCCGCCCGCAGAATCTCCAAGCAAAAGTATGTTGTTAGTAGTCTTGGCCAAGCTCTTGTAAGTCTCTTCCAACTGGTTAAGCTGGGTGGGAAACATGTGACCGTGACATGCCAATTTATAATCTAAGATGAGAATAGAGACATTTTTTTGCTTACAAGGGTCTAAAAGTTTATAAATGGCCAAGACGCCCTCGACCTGAAACAAGTTGACTTCGGCAATGTATGCACCTCCATGAAGGTATATCAAGACTGGGTCGGATACAGTACGATTTTGTTTTTCGACCAACCAGATGGAGTTTCTGTCGTAGCGCTTACCGAAGTTGTTCAATTGATCAGTTATAGATTTGTGGTATTTTGGAACATAATTTTTGATCAAAGACTCCGCCGTGATGAGCGCTGAGAATTTTGAATCCAGCGGTTTCAAAGCGGATAATCTGCGCACTGCCGTGAGTTTCGCCGCTTCAACAAGTTTGGTTTTGTACTTGCGGTAAGAGCACCCAACTGTGTAGTAGCGGATTACTTCGTAAATAATTTCAAAGGGTAGTATGAGTAAATTGAGTATACCTCCTAAGCTGATCATTGTAATTAAAAAATAAAGGTGGCCTTTCAAGAGGCATAGAGATCTACGGTTTATATAGTGGTGGCTTGGATTTCACAAGATAAGTAATATAATGATTATGCGGGGGGTCTATTGCCAAACGTGGAGAAGATCTCGCGGATATATACAGTACCATTAGCCCTCTTCAGCTAGTGAGCACTAATTATTATGTGGTGCCACTCTGTTCGAAAAATCTAGAATACGCAAAAGTAACAACAAAGATCCACACCAAACGGAGAATAAAACGAAGAAACAGATCTAACGAACATCAATAAATTTGGTCCGTTAAATTAGCCCTTAAAAAATTGGTCTTGATTTTGAAAATATTTGTAAATTGTAGGAAAACATCGTAAAATATTTAGGAGAATTTGGAAAAAGGGTGAAGGAAGTTAGTCAGAAACAGTAGTTTTAAAGAAAAATAGCGTCAGAGTACAATATTGATAGTATTAGTTAGTGTTGTGGCAATGTCAGAGCTTCCAACCTGTGGTGTTTGGAGTTACCCAAAAAAAAAAATAGCGGCAAGTTTACTCGAATCTCAATAGCAAATCACTAAGAAAAGTAGTCAAGATAGTACAGTCTCAGTTATTTAATGAGAAATAACGTCCTAGATGTTACTCCATAGAAAAGAAGTAATTGTATGCGGAAGACGATGCTACTAGATTCAAATGTCAAGTGCGAATATTGGCTCACTATCGATTACATCACGGATCAACTCGTATCTCCCTGCGCCATCCTTTTGGCTCCAGCTCAGCACCGACAGGTCCTACACCAGTGCTGCTCAGTAACCAGTATATAGTCAATATATAGTCAATATATAGTTCCTACATCTGTAGTATACTTCTACTTGGCACTCCTCACATCTATCTCTCCCTGACTGCGCTTTGTCGCCTCCTGACCTCGCGCCCCTACATTCTCCCGTCGTGTCAGAAGCCATTTCTCACACATAAAAAGTAGTTGAGTAAAGGTGACTTATTGGCTAACCACGGCAAACAAGTTGAGTCAATACGATCTAGAGGTGAAGACCTGAGAACATCAATTGGATCAGTGTATTACCATATCCTTGCCAATCAGCCGATGCAAAGGCCAGGCGTCAAATCTCATTCATAAAACTACAATCGATAATCATCATATATATCTACAGCATACAGTCAACTACAGTCGTAAATTCAAGTATACTTCCAACAAGTGCTTAAAGAATGGGGAACTTTCCAAAGCTACAGAGCGGTACCGAATTGACCGTCGGAAGCCACTCGGTCACCATTCTCGAATACCTTTCGGAAGGGGGATTTGCCCATATCTACAAGGTGAAAATAGATCCTGTTGAGAACGAATCGGAGATTGCGTGCTTGAAACGAGTCATTGTTCCTGACAAAAACGGATTGAACCAGTTGAGGAAAGAGGTCGATGTCATGAAGGTGTTGCGGAACAGTAGGAGTATCGTCAAGTACTATGATAGCCATGCCGAGCGCTTGGAAGACGGCACGTACCAGGTGTTGGTGCTTATGGAATTGTGTCCCAACAAGTCGTTGTTGGATTTCATGAATGCCAAGATCAAAACCAAGTTGGCGGAGCCGGAAATTATCAAGATCATGTTTGACATTCTGCTTGGAATCTATGAAATGCACAGACTCAAACTAATCCACAGAGATATCAAGATCGAGAACGTCTTGATCGACTCCAAACACAACTTCAAGCTCTGTGATTTCGGCTCTACCTCTTCACCCATCCCTCCTCCCAAAGACCAGCACCAGTTCCAGCTCTTGAGCCACGACATTCTCTACCAAACCACGCCTCAGTACCGCTCTCCCGAGATGATTGACCTCTACAGAGGATTTCCCATAGACGAAAAGTCGGATGTTTGGGCCCTAGGGTGCTTTTTGTACAAGCTCTGCTACTATACGACGCCGTTCGAGACTAACGGTGACATTGCCATATTGCATGCATCCTTTCAATTCTTACCTTCGCCGCAGTTTCTGGGCGACTTGAAAAACTTGATCATTATAATGTTGCAGGAAAATCCTATGCTTAGGCCTAATATAGTGCAAGTGCTTATGTTGGTAGCTAAGTTGTTGGATATAGACTTCGCTGAGTTGGGTGTCGAGGACTTTTATAAATTGGGTCCGTACAACTTCCATGCTCTTCACGAGTATCAGAGAAGAATGCAGGAAAAGTTGATCAAGCAGCAGCAAATGTATTATCAACCCCAACCTCACTCACCTGCACACCAACCAGCAAATATTCACCCAGCACAGGCACATCCAGCACATCCAGCACATCCACCAACTCAACCTGCAACTCGTCCATCACAGACTAAATCCTCAGCACCACCACTAATACCAGCTCAGGCACCTTCACAGGTGCCTCCAATACCACCTCAAGTGCCACCAGTACCAGTTCCACCAGCCCGATCTCAAGTATCCCCTGTACCTTCGATGCCTCATTATGCTCCACCAATTCCCACTAGTCCTGAGCAAAAGTCGTTTGCTGGGATTTCCGCTCAAAACTCTTCTGGAAGTGTGCTTACTGACAAGAGAAAGAGTGTATACGATGATTCGGAGCGAGAAGAGGAGCCTCTCAGTCCTGCTATTGATGATAGTTTTGGTGATTTGGAAAATTTGGATAATGTAGAAGAAAGGTATCCTTCACTAGAAGATATTTTGGTGGATTCAAAACCAAAAGCATCTGAAGACGCTAAAGACCATAGAGACCACCATCACGTCAAACCCACCGCTCTCCCTTCGGCAGAAACAGGCTCTCTCACCAAAGAGCAACTTGACAACTACAACTACCAGGACCAGACTTATAGACGTGACCTAAACCAGTACCAGTACCAACAACAACAAAATATTGATAGCAAGAGTCTGTCATACCACTCCCAACGCTCCCATTCTCAGCCTCCTCCACCTCGTCACTCCTCTCACTCTTCACGTAGTTCGTATGCTCCCCATATAAATGAAGGCACGGAGTATGAAAAGAAAGAAGCCTGGGAAAGACTGCACTCGACCATCAACAAAAGCGCCGAAAAGTTGGTTGACGATATCTTTTCTGACTCTCCCCAAGCTCCCCAGAAGACAGACCAGAGCGTTGTATCTGATATAGCCCAAAAGCAAGAGCCAACTGAACCAGTTCCTACAACCGAAGCCTACAAAACTACTTCTGCTGATGGCGAAATAACTAACAGCATCAGTTACGAGGACCTTATAAACTTTGAAGAGTTGAGTAAATCTCAAAGTAAACCTGAGGATGTTGTAGAAACTGACCCTAGAGAAGCTTCTAAGGAAGTTCAAACTGGCCGTCGTTTTAGTGCTAGTAAGTTCCCTACTACCTCACATGTGCCTACCATATCATCCAACAATTTAAAAAGTGGGGGAAATCAACAATTGGTGACTCAATCTTCGACAGGAGGCCATCAACCAAAGAACAATGGTGGATCTGCAAACCCGTTCCCATTCAAGCATCCCAAGCATTTCCAGCAAATCACTGATGATCTGAGCAGCAGCCCACCTCAGAAGAGTGCCAATCCTTGGGGAGAGTATAGGAAAGGGCCTACATTATCTAAGGTGATATCCAACCCTATACCAATGCAGTATGCACTTTCTGAACCAAGTACCTCAGAGCAACCTATCGAAGACTTCAATATCAAGACCCGTGAAGATTCCATAGAACCCAACTTGATAGATTTGGAAGTAGGCTTAGACTCGTCCAGCTCGTCTTCGGTCACACCTGTGCTTCGTCCTAAGTCCAGTAATCCCGGCAAAGAGATCTATAGTTTAGGAAACAACTTGTCCGTATTGGAGTTGGATGGTAAGGACGAAAGAAAGGGATCAAATGGAGAATCGAAACCCCAGTTCAAAAAGCGAATCTCATCGGTACAGAACCCGTCGCAGTTTAGCTTTCAAGAGGAGGTCATTGACTTTGCCTCGGATGACGAAAACCCCGAGAATGGTTCTCGCATGAACCGTTTATCCATTAGAAATTCTCTCAAGAAGTCTAGAAAGCCTTCTTCTGATAGCAAGAGAGGCGAGAACACCACCAGCGAGCCCAAAAAGCGCATTTCCTTCTTTGGTGGGAACAAAGAATAACTACATACATTATATATTGAATCCATGAGTAATTAGAGCGACTGGCTTTTGACAAGAAAAAGGTATGACTTCTAGCTTTCAATTAAGAAATTTAACTAGTTGCGATTCATCAATGTTAATCTGATAGTTTGATGAGTAAGCTTCCCCATGTTACACAGTTCCAACATTGAAGTATTGGAAATTTTGGTTGAGCTGGTCAATTCGCAAACCAGGAACACTGGAGTACAATACATGAGTCTACAGATACGTATAAGTAGTTATCATCTTAATATCATGAGAGGTAGTGTGGACTTGGAGTAGTGTAGAATTTGTGCTAATATGAAGTGCACTAGATCATCGCACGAATTTTTTGGAGCAAGACGAACACTGTACCTATTGTACGTGAAACTACACTCTAGTACAGGTTAGTTTTTGTTGGTTAGTCCCTGTACATTTACTAGACCTTGTTCATCGGTATACTATGTCTGCGTCTGTAAGACAGTACCTTAGCCAGCTTGTGTTGGCGCTACCAATTGAAAAGTTTGAAAGTCCGAACGATGCCTTCTACAACAGTCTTGAAGAGCCCGTCAAGTTGCTTCTTGGAGGAAACGCTTCGGAGCTCGTCAGCAACTCATTCTCACTCATTCTCACTCAAAATGCCAAACTGGTCTTGTCCAAGTATCCTCAGCAAGACTTGATCACCACGCTCGATTTGCTCTGCGATGAGATCATCGTAAGCTACCAAAACAAGTTCCCAGATTACGAGATATGGGCGCTTCAAGTCCAACTTTTGGCGGTGGCGTTGTTGCAGACGTTTATTCAAGTCAACTACACTGGTCCTGGTATTAAGTTTTCCACCAATGAACTATTTTTCAGCCACGTTGATCCCCAGACTCTCCAAGCAGATGCCACCAAACTTTTTAATCTTGAGGGCCAGCAGACTTATAGCTTGACCAACGAGCCTGTACTTCTAGCTATAGCTGCCTTATTGTTTGAAAAGTTGATGGGCATTACCAGAGAATCGTCCTTGGTGGGTAATGCTGTGCCGGCTTCTATTGAAGATTTGGTGCAAACCACCACTGAAAAATCCGAACAAGACACCTCGCCTGCAATGGCATCGCTTAGATGGTGGAGATCTAGGTTGTTGCAAGTTCACATGTCGATATTATCGGAAATGCCCTCGGTGTTGCCTACCATTTCGTCGATCTTGTTGAACCCATCGGTGCCCAATACTTTATCACCAGCAAGCGATTCCAGCCCCGAAATACAGAAAAACATCCAGTTGATCTACTTCTTGGAATGTGCCAGAGCAGGAATCCACAGTCACACCGAACATCTTTCTATTCCGTTGTTGAATAGTGCCCAGGGGCTTTCCAACTTGGACTTCGTCTTATCAGGAGCCAAGGCCAAAAGAACCAAGTTCCAGAAGTTCTATACCTCGTCATTAATTGTGCTAGCCAAGTCGAACGAGACCTCTATTTTTGACCAAATTAATAACGAGACCTCGGACGATTTCCAGCTCGACTCTGATTTATTGTTGGAAAAGCCGCAGTTCGAGTCATTGGACGATGTCCAGCTTCCTGACGAGCCCAGCTCCAAAAAACTCAAGTTAGAGGGTTTTGAGGGTCAGACAAATGATAACCAGACCATCTTGCCTATAGCGTTGAGACAGGAAGATATTCCTGTTCAACTAAAGGAGTTGGACCCAAACAACCAGCCTCCGTTGAACGATATCGATAACTTACAGCTTTTGTTGAGACTTACTACATTGAAGCAGACGTCTCCATCGGGCAATGCCTTGGTAGAGGAAGAACTCTTTGCGTTGGTTTCAAGAGTGTTGTACACTGGCGACAATAAGAAGATTAACTGGACCATCTTTTCCAGAGCATTATGGGAAAGGTCGATCTTGGAAACCAACAAGAGTAGAACTATCGAAAGAGGTATCTTGCAGATGACTTCACTTATTGAAGAAATCGGGATTAAGGTCAAGAATAGAATCATTCCTCAGGCCACAGAAGATACTACTGGTGGTGTGATTGCTTCCAGATTGAGGTTTATCCACCAGCTTCCATTGATGACCCAGTGGTCCATGGATGTGAAATTGGCCGAGAAGTACATGTCGTTGGGAGTTATTCGGTCGGCCATTCAAATCTACGAAAGATTGGGCTTGGCGTGTGAAGCGGCCTTGTGTTATGCTGCCACGGAAGATGAGAAGCAAGCCATCAAGATCTTGAAAGAGAGGATCGACGAGCATCCCGATGACGCCAGAGCCATTTCCATTTTGGGAGATATCACTGAAGATCCTAGTCTTTGGGAAAGGGCCTGGGAGATTGGAAAATACGCCAAGTCCAGGTACTCTATGGCCAGATACCACTACAGTCCACCAGCCTCTTCCGGGCTCACCAAGGACTTGAGCCAGGCTATTCACTACATGAACCAATGTTTGACTATCAGTCCACTTAACTACGAATACTGGTTCTTCTACGGGTGCTGTGGGTTGGAGGCTGGTCAGTTTGACTTGGCCTCCGAAGCCTTCACCAGATGTGTCAGTTTGGACGATACCAATTCACATGCGTGGTCCAACTTGGCATCGGCATTACTCAAGCAAGACAAAGACCGGCCAGCTTTCAATGCCTTGAAGAAGGCTATCAGTAATAGCGGAGACGACAGAAGATCGTGGAGAATCTACGAAAACTACTTGATTGTAGCAGCCAAGCTCAACGAATGGAACGATGTAGCCATAGCAGTGAGAGAATTGATTGATATCAAGAAAGGCAGTGATGGAGAAGCTTCTATCGACTTGCCTATCATTGAAAAATTGGTTGAAATCTTGTTATCTTCGGAGTATCCTCCTGACGAATCTGTTAGGTTGACGTACTTCCAAAAGTCATGTATTGATTTGATCTGTAACGTCTTACCTACGGTGATAACCACTTCTTCCAGAGGATGGAGAATCGTGGCCAGAGTGGAGCTTTGGAGGAAAAGGCCATGGGCTGCGCTCGAGTGTCACGAAAAAGCGTACCGTGCTTTGGTGCATCGTCCTGAGTTGGAGTTCCAAGAGAGTGCTTGGAACGAAGCTGTAGATGCATGTAATGATTTGGTAGGAGCGTACGAGTCTTTGGGAGAAAGGCCTGGAAAGCATGGTGCTGGCGATGTAGTGTGTGCTGACTGGAAGTACAAGTCCAGAACAAGCATCAGATCGTTGATGAGTAAAGGTAAAGACATGTGGGAGGATTCCGAAGGATGGAACCGTTTGGTAGAGTTGAAGGAAGAGGTTGCCAATCAATAGATATTTAGTATATATTCAACGTATATGTTAGCTATCGTTCTCTACACTAAAAGAATCAAACTCTAGTGAAGCTACTCGATCTTTCTTGGTCACAGGCGGGGGCAACGTTTGGAAGGTTTGCTTGGGGTCTGGAGGACGGGACTCAAGCAAAAAGGACTCTATATTTTTCAAGTGTGATACACCACCAAGATTATTTCTCAGTAATATATAGTAGACCATTTCAAAGAGATTGTGCATCGAGGTTTTGCAAACTAAGGAAGAGTCGAGTCGGAGACACCACAAGAGAGTGTAGATCGCAAGGTGCGAGTAGCGGTGGTAGAACCAGGCATCTTTGGCATAAACCAACATGACAAAGTAGTCGAAAGTCGATGCAGCGACCAATAAGTCCTTTTCCAAGTAATTGAAGAGCGGGTTGACTGCTTTGGTGAGTGTGCTTGACGGGAAGGCATCGACTATAGAGTAGGTGATTAAGTTCATGAACGAGTATATGGCAGAGGAGAAAAGCTTGAAACATGACCGGTTCGAGATTGTTCCAAGTACAGACATAGCCAACAAAATGGTGTTTTCGGAGCGTATGATAATGGAAAATGGGTTCTCGAAGTGGATGGCGGTATTGGTATTGGTGATTCGCTTTTGAGAATAGTGCAAGAGCAACACATGACGATACGTTACCAATACGTAGGTTGACGCCGATGCGGCACTGGCCATAAAGTATAGCGTAGTACTAGGCTCTGATGTCACCGTCTTGTATGTGAATAACATTGTAAAGACCAAGTTTAGGGCATGGGAAGTGATCCATGAATACTGGAGCATCGCAGTGGCCCGTAGCCGGCCGATTGTCTGACTAAAGATGGTAACAAGTCTTTCAAGACAGAATCTGAGACACAATCCATGGTCGGACTCAAAGTCGTAGTCTTCTGAAGCCAGTGATCCTGGCCACACACACTTACCAGTCTCTGGAGCCTTTAACATACTTGCTGGGTTTTTTTTGCACCCATTGAGGTGCACAAAAGTGACCCTCCAATTCGGGAATAAACATGTTCTGTGCACGCCGAGCCCGCGCCGAACCTGCACCCACACCCGCGCCTGTGACTTGTCATTTCAAAGAGGCTTAGAGTTAAGGAGCCAGAAGCCAGGGAACTACAAAACCTACGCGTTCAATGGTAGTGGCCACGGTCGGGGTAGCCAGCAAACCGTCCATAGAAGTGGGACTTCAAGTCCTTCATAGCAAACATATAGAAATGTACAGTGGTCACAGCGTACGCGGTATTAGCCACTTTCTACCGCACTTGTGCTTTTAGATTCGTTTTCTGCTTCGCTGCTTCTTTGGCTGCAATACCTGCGCGATCTGCTGCGTCCGCTTCGTGCAGAAACCGAATGTTGTTGATACTTTGTGGTTTACTACGAATCAAACTAGGAAAACTCAAACTATAATTAGGTTAACAGTGGGGTATATTTATTAGCGTGTATTATAGAACGATTTTTATAGTATATTATCGTGATTATCAGTTATAGTGAGTTTTAGTGATTGTGAATCGTGAATAATTGAAATGATGGAGGACAAGTATATTGGGCTCGCATTGGCCATGTCATCATCTTTGGCTATAGGTACATCATTTATTATAACCAAAAAAGGACTTATGGATGCTTCTGCACGGAGCGGCAACAATCAGGTCCAGGGCCATGAATATCTTCATAGTCCCATCTGGTGGGCAGGCATGCTTACCATGGCGGTCGGAGAGATTGCAAATTTTGCTGCTTATACATTTGCGCCCGCCATATTGGTGACACCATTGGGGGCTCTTTCGGTGATTATCGGGGCAGTATTGGCTGCTATATTCTTGAAAGAAGAATTGGGCACTTTGGGTAAAATGGGGTGTGCCATTTGCTTGATGGGCTCCGTCATTATTGTGCTTCATGCTCCTCCTGACAAAGAAATCGAGACTGTTGATGAGATTTTGGGGTACGCCACCAAACCGGGCTTTTTGTTCTATTGTTTCCTTGTAGGTGCCTATTCCTTGTTTATGATCTACAAGATAGTTCCAAAGTACGGAAGCACCAATCCCATGATCTACCTTTCGATCTGTTCCAGTGTGGGTTCCATTTCGGTGATGTCCATCAAGGCGTTTGGAATTGCTTTGAAATTGACTCTTGGCGGGAATAACCAGTTTACTCATGTGTCTACTTACTTGTTTCTTTTGGTGGTTGCGTTGTGTATTTTGACGCAGATGAACTACTTCAACAAGGCGTTAGATCAGTTCGACACTTCTATTGTCAATCCGTTGTACTATGTCACATTCACCACCTTCACTTTGGTGGCCTCATTCGTTCTTTTCCAGGGCTTCAATACCTCATCTTCCATCGATATCATCTCATTGTTGATTGGGTTTTTAATCATCTTTAGTGGAGTGTATCTTTTGAACATCTCAAGAAAAGACAATGAGGGAAGATCAAGAGAGATTTTTGGCGTTCATAATGGAAAGGATATGGCTCCTATGGATAATGGCGTGGGCGGGTTCTCTTCCATGAGAAGATCTATGCAAATTAACAGATCTGATTATGAAGAGGAGGAGACCGTGGGATTGAGAAGATTTGATAGTTTTGAGTTGGGTTCGGGTGATGAGACCAACCACAGAAATTGAAGTAAATTCCAATTCTAATCTTCATCGACTTTTATTACCAATATTTTGGTATACTACGTGAATATGATAATTATTGTGACTTTTCATACATCAAAAGATCTTGTTTTACTAAGGAAGATCCAAAGAATTTACCATTATACTTTATGGGATTTTATGGGACTCATTAAAGTATTGTTTTTGGTAAAATCTGGCGATTTTACCTTTTACCATGGATAAGTATCATCTCCTGTATATTATCGGAATCTATATAATGACATTCCAAATAGAGAATCAAGCTAGACTAAAAATACACTGTATATGAGACAAATGCATATACCTTTAACATCAACAGTTGACAAGAAGATCGCTTGAATTCCTTCTATAAATCTGTAGACTAGAAGGCTGGGGGCTTAGATATCGTCGATATCCAACTCTTCGTCATCTTCGGAATCGTCGTCGTCGGCACCAAACTCGAAGTTGACATCTTCGTCTTCGTCGGCTCCGAAAGTATCGGTTTCGTTAATCTTGGCGTTTTCTGGCAATTCGCCCATGTTCTTCAAAGTTCTGGCTTCGTCCGAGTTGAACTTGTGGACAACGTCACACTTGTCGTCCTCGAAATCTCTTAACGAGACCAAAATGATGTCACCTTGGCCCATCCAGACCTTCTTTCTCAACTTTCCTCTGATGTGTCCCATTCTCTTGATGGAGTCGAAACAACTGACTTCAACTCTACCGTTACCCAACATCTTGGCGATTTGGCCGTACTCTTGGCCTTCTTCTTTCAAGATCAACTCTCTCTTTTGACCACCGTTGTCGTTCTTACCTCTTCTTCTATTCTTTCCTCCTTTTCCTTTACCAGATTTACCCATTTTGATATACTGTAAGTACTTCTTTTCGTCTGCCTATCTCTTTATTGAAATAGTCACCAAAAAAATTTTCGCCTCAAAAAAATTAAGTAAGGGATTATGTAATTCTCATAATCACATAATTATTCAATCTTCTAGAGCAAACACTAGGTTAGAGACAATTTACTCAGTTTAATTTGAAATGGACTCGTTTGAGGCAGCGACGCAGTTTTCGCAGATTCTTCGGGGCCTAACCCCTTCCATGCAGAATCTCATCAAAGCAGCCCACTTCGCATTGAAACACTCCGAATCTGAAGACTATCTTTTCCCATCTATCATAGACGTCATCACCGATGCGACCGTGGAAATCAACACCAAATCCAGTATATTTCAGTTCATTGAAGTGCTAATCAACGAGTCTTTCTACTATTCTCGCCAGCCCAAGTTCAATTATCCGTACGTGCAAAATCTCAAGAGCTCATTGCCCACTATTTTATTAGAGGTGTTACCCCAGTCCAACAATATAAATATCCACACTGTTTTCAACAGCTTAAAGAACATATCCAAACACTTCAAAATCGATTACCTGGAGTATATCGAGAAGTTCAATGCCCCAAATCTCTTGACTGAACAAGACAAGCAGGATATAGAGCTCGACATACCGCACCCTGAAATAGTGATAACCACCTCCATTCAAAGTGAGGATCCACTTATTACAGCATGGGACTTGTTGGTCCAAAAGAGAAAACAGTCACAGTACGAAAGACTTCGGTTATTGAAGAATGTTCCTGTGACCCGAGAAGATGTAGAAGAGAACGAGCTCTTTGAAATAAGAGGCAAAAATGATACAAATACAAATACGTTGTCGAAACGTCAAATTATCGCGCGTATGGAAGATGACAGAGAGTCGCACAAGAGATCCAAGGAGAACTTGTGGATTGTGCAGCGGCCCAAGGATGTGCCTTTTATAACGGAAGAAGAGTTTCTTAATCATTACTGGAACAAGTGTCATGTATTGGACGAAAAGCAAGAGGCTGCGTTTTTGGAACAGTTTGAAGAGCTTAATAAGTTGGTTGCTGTTAGTTATAAAGACCCGCAGTTTTAAATTAAACTATCAACATCAATAAAATAAACATATTAAATGGTAAACTTATTGTAAGAAATTTATTAAATAAACTTATTATCATTTGAAACTTACACACTGAGGATTAACATTTCTTATTACCATTTTTTGAAATCCAAACTAAAAGTCTAGTATATCTATAGATGTCTAGATATTAGAGGACTTTGACAAGACTCTCAACAATTCATTGACTCCGTTAACTCCAAAGTTGGCCGAAGTTCTCACATCGAGCTCGTTGCCTAAGATTGCTACCGTAGAAACATTGTCGACGTCCTTTTCCTTGTGCAATTTATTACCGTACTCGTAGTTTGGTTCGTCAATGATAGTGGTGGCACCGGCAATAAACACCGAGCTGAGTCCACTCGACTGTGGGAAGTTGCTTGTCTCACAGTCTTCTGTGGTAGTTGGAGATTTAGTATCGTTCTTCTTTGAATTTTCCGGTATTTGTCTCACTCCAAACTCCTCAATCAAGCTAGCAAGCTTGTGTTTTGAATTATATACCGAGGTAATGAACTGAATAGCCCTAAGAGACAACTGGTTTTTTTGGACAATCACCATATTCTTGATAAGAGAAGCATGGACTCCGTCGGAATCCTGGAAAACATCGTTGACATGCTGAATACACTCACCCATGGCATCCAAAGTTCTCTCTCTATTTTCAAGGAAAGACTTACCGGTGTGGAATCTGACGGTACAATCTTCGATTTCACAGTGAGAGCCTGGTAATCTGTCGACTTTCGATTGGATTAACTGGCTAACTTGAGGGATCCAAGAAGAAGAGTCAGACTCGTCCACTAACGACACCCAGTTTTTGGAACCGATGAATTTGATGTAGCCACCATTTTCGGCTATCAATCCTAGTCTGGGGTATCTTCTATATAACCTATCGAGATCGTCTCTTTTTAAGAAACTGGTAAGGTATATTTGGTTTCGAGGGTCTTCAAGCAAATCGTTAAGCAACGCCGTGAGACGCGAAGGCTCGGTATACGCGCTTTTACCACTAGTGATTGAGGCCGTAGATGGTTTTTCATCCCCGATAGAGAGTGTGGTGATGGAAGTTTCAAAGTTAAGTAAGAATAAACGGTACCCGTCCGAAGTTTTACCGGCATAGAACTTATCAAACTCGTCAGAACTAAATGGAATGAGATTGTTCAAGTTCCTTCTTTTGTTTTTCTCCCAAGACTCGTTAATACTCTTCAAACACGAAGCTACCCAGTTTCTTGAATCGCTGGTAGTGACTATTTTATTACAGTTGGTCCATCTTTCCAACTTTTCAGCTGGACTCATAGTCAAAGCACGCTTGAACTGTTCTGAAAAACTCTTTGTATCCCAAGGGTTCATAAGCAAAGCACCTTTTCCTCCACACTCAAGCAATGGCGAAGATCCGGTGAATTCAGACAAAATCAACGGAGACTTCTTTTCGCTGGTGGCAGTGATAAATTCATGGCACGTCAAGTTTAAACCTTCCCTCATGGAGGAAACTACAAATACATCGGCTTCACATTGCAATGCCACGTACTGGTCAAAAGCTATGTCTTTTTGTAAGAACACCACTGGCTGTGCCAACGTTATGTTTTCAGGTAGAGAGTTGATTCTGTCAACAATATGCATGATTTCAGTTTCGTAGATCGGATCGTGGCACTTGTCCATGCATATTTGAATCAATACAGTATTATTAATGTACTCTGGGTTGGAAATAAGGAACTTTTCGTACGCCAACAATTTCTGCTTGATTCCTCTCAATTTATCCAACTTATCTCTGCTTACGATCAAGTGCTGGTGTGGCCATCTTTCTTTGATGAGTTTTCTCCAGTCAGTCACACCTTGAGAATTAACCACCTGGGTCATGGAATCCGAGTCGATACCCACTGGAATGGTATTGGTCTGGGTGAAATTTCCCTCGTAACTTATTCCATCGTCGTTGACATCGGCCAACAAAAGTCTGTTACACGTCTGGGCAAAGTGTCTGACGTACTCGTGGGTTTGGAATGAGATGACATTGGCTCCCAACATCCCCTTCAAGATATCATTTCTCTGGGCAAAACACCTAAAAACTTCAGAAGATGGGAAAGAAACGTGCAAGAACAAGCCTATTTTGGCGTTGGGTAGTTTCTTTCTGACCATTAATGGCACAAGCAATAAATGGTAGTCGTGGATCCAGATCATATTTTCAGGGTCTTCGGGGTCCACATTGGCGTTTTCACGCTGGTAAACCTCTATGATTTTGTCAGCCACCATTTGGTTTAGTAATTGGTAATGGCCCCAAGAATGGTCTTCAAAGGCCTTGGATTTGGGGTCGTCTGGGATCTGGTAGTGGAAAGTAGGCCACAAGATCTGCTTACAGAAGGAAGTATAATGGCCCTGGAACACGATATCCCCGGGGAAAATGACTTCGGAGTTGTACTCTGCGCTCAATTTAGCAGCAATATCATTAGTAATATGCTCAGGAACTTCGTCACTGGGCATAGCAATGGTTCCTACCCATTTTCTGTTCTTGATAATGTTGTGTTCGGCCGAGAGTTTGACTGCTTTGGTGACAGAAACGTTCCCCTTTTGAGAAAAGACAATATCCCAGTCAGCAGTCTCGAAGATGTTAGACTGGTCAAACAAATTGCCTTTTGTATCGTTCGAAAAGCCTCCAAACTCAGCAAGTTTCTTTTGCGACGACAAAAAGGCTCTATCGCTGGTATCTGTGTCCAAGTTGTAAGGATACATGGGGTCCGATCTTTCGTCTTCTTCAGCAATAGCCAAGGAATTGGTGCTGCTGTTGCTATGAAGGGTCAATCCCACAAAAGGTTTACTTAAAGACGATCTTGTTCTCACTATACTAGGGTGGAGGTTCAGAAGATTGCCGTCGGAAAGGTTGGTGGTGGATCTGTTAATCTTAAGAGCTGGCAACCCCAAACCATCATCTTCACGTTTGACTTCCACCACCGAACTTGATGGTGGAACTCCGGCGTACCTCGATTTGGGCTGGATATAGTGAGGTCCCATCTGGTCTGGGAGCTGAGAAATACTGGCATTGGACCCGAACGACTCGAATGCCAGGCGCTTGAATTTCTGGTTGTTGTAGAAGAAATCGTGGGTAGCATTGTCAAGAATAGAATCTGTCTTTGGAGAATTTGCCGTGGGGGTCTGTTGATTTGAGTTGGCCATACTGAGCGAGGGTAAGATGGGGTTTGAGACGGGGATGGGCACGCTGGGCAGCGCCAGAACCTGGCGGGAAATTGAGGGTGCCGCCAGACATGGTACCGGAGCAGACGTTCTCTGAGATTCCACCGGCTCAAATGAGTCGCTCTGTGAAGTATCGTGAGAGTTGACCTCGAACTGAACTGTATAAGGTAAAAAGCTGGGGTTAGTAAAGACTCAGGCAGCGTTAAATGTGAAACATTCTATGATAGAATGATAGGGATGGTACTTACAGTGATCCTATAATAATCGTCATGGTGGTATATGGTGGTATAGAATGGAAGGGAAGGTGGGTATAGTTATATATGATTAGGATTGCGGAGTTCCTGCGAGCAACTGCAAATTAAAATGCCACGACGAATCGCAGCGAAGCGCAAAGAAGCAACAAACGGTGGAGCGAGCACCGCGCGAGCACCGAGTGGTGTGAGCCGTGCGAATTACGAGACAAAAACAAACAGATTGAGCAACTAACTGAGGACGAACAATTGAAGTTGATTATGGTCTACGTTTTACCGGTGATACTCTTGACTACGTGTTACTGTTTACTTCAAGGCTTGTACTATATGTTCTCGAGCTCGTCCTCGTCGGAGTCCAGGTCTGCGGCGACCACGGGCTCCAGCACGGGACCCAGCGCGGGCTCCGGCACCACATCGGAATCTTGCTTCATGGCTGCTTCCAAGAAGTCGTCATCCAGCAGTAGATTGCCATCGTTGGAAATGTCATGAGTAATTGGAATGTTGATTGAGGGATCGATTGCATTATTATCATTGTTATTAATGGTAATTGAGCCATTGCCATTGATGTTGCTATTACTATCAAAGTCCATGTCAAACTGAGGAAACTCCTCGTTCTCTTCCTCTTCGTCTGAAGACGGCATACGATTGAAATTGAACCCAAACTCCATTTTGTTTCTCTCATTCTCTTCCATCCGCTCCTTATGTGCCTTTTCCTTTAAAATCTGCTCGATCCGCCGCTTCTTATTGGCCTCAGCTAGCCTTACTGACTGCACTACCGTTTTGAACCCTTCATTTAACACTTGCTTGAAGTAACTTCGCACTTCTGGAGTGTTGCGCTCCGTGGCATACGGCGAAAAGTGCCGTTCTGCCTTGAGATATATATCTGCTTCTCGCGCGTGTTGCTTTTCTATGGCGCGCTGGTGCCTTCTCTCGATGATCTGCTTGCGTTTTTGCGCGTATGCGACGAAATCAAAAGAGGTACTTATTTTCTTTGGATCTTCTGCTACATTCTCTTTTTCTGTATCTTTTTCTGTCTCTTTGGGCTCTTTCTTATCTGTCTCAAACTCTAGTTTATCCACCTCGATTTTCTTTTTCGCAGGCTCCTCTTCTACCTTCATCTGGTTCAATTCACTCTCGAATTTTTTTCTCCACTGCCTCTCTTCATCCTCTATCAAGTCATAAAGTGACTTTTCCGTCATCCTCGACTCTTCCACCAACTTCAATCGCAACTGCTTCAAATCTGTGAGTGTTTCCATGTATTTGGGTGTGTTCTGATACGTGTAGTCTGGAGGTAGTTCGGGGAGATACGACGGTATATAGATGGGTCTTTTCGACTGTTTGGGCACGAGCTCAGCAATCTCATACTGTTCGTTGCCAAACGCCGCTGCTACGTCGTCTTCTCCAACACTCTTCTGAGCCTGCAAAATCTGCCTCGCTTGTTCGCGTATCTGCTCAATATAGCTTTTTGATTCACTGCTGACTTTACTACTGCGCACCATCTCCTGATACAACCCAGAAGCATCAATGCCTTGTGTTCGTAACATCACTTTGGTGTCGCTCAACGATGGGTGTCGCCTTCTTTGTAGCTCGGTGAAATTGCGTAGAGACACCACTATTTTACTGAAATATTCTATCCCTAACTCTGTGATCTGCTCAATGTACTCTTGTGTCGGTGAATATCCGCTAGAATGCAACAATACTGCTATGGCCTTGCTGAGCTCGATTTCGAGAGGACTGGCATTTGACTTCTTGGGAACAGGCTTGACCAGTATGGGAAACTCATCTCGACTGGCATAGTCCGAAGTGATGTTCCTGGGTGTGATATGTATGTCTTGTGAAGAACTGTTTTGTTGATGGGTGTCTAGCGATGCCAACTTGTGCTCGACATTGTTATCATTACTGATGCTTTCTGAGGTTTTTTCTGGTCCATCTTGTTCGCTTCGTATTGCATGAGCTGGATCTTCTCTATGATCCTCTATACTAGTCGCCATTACAATGCTGGATTGAGTTAGTTGAGTTAGTTGAGTTTTCGTTTCGGATTTCGCGCGGCTTGTAAGTTAGCGAGAGCGACTGGGGAGAAAAGACTACAGAGATTTAGTGCGAACAAACTGGTGATAGAAATGAATTAAATCAATAAGAAACCAAACATTATATTGTCAAAAAAGAAGCAGATGCTAGCACGAGAGATTTTGTTTGTCTATGACATTTTTAGTAGTGGTGCCGTTATCGTATAAGGATACTCTCATTTATCATTTCAATTAGAGTGAATGTCATTTAATTTTAGCTAGTGAGAGTTAGCGAGAGAAGAATACGAATGTACACATGGTATTTATTAAATCAATACTCTACAGCTTATTCATTATTTAATTACCTCCCAACAACTGCTCAATGGCACCCTGAACACTGCCTCCAGTTCTTCTAAGGGCCTCGACGTTACGATCAAAGTCAAAGAATCCCATGTCGTTGAGTTGTCTCAACTGCGATTCGTATCTTTCTTCTGGAGGTCTGTTGTCGGCAGGAGCAGCAGTCGCACCCGCTCCGGCGCCCGCACCGCCACCAAACAAAGCAAATGGGTCGACTGGGGGAACTCCACCAGGGAACAACGATGCAAATGGATTAGCAGGAGCATTACCAGTGTTTGGGGTGTTGGTGTTGGTGTTGGTATTCGTGGTGTTGGTATTGGCGTCGTTGTTGGTACCTTCTACGTTAGGATTGGCTCCTGGTGCTGGGAACGCACTTGCACCCGCGCCAGCCCCGCCAAGCCCGCCGAGACCACCACCCATACTTCTGCCCAATTCCATCATGCTTCTCATGGCTTGGGGATTAGACAACATTTGTCTAAAGTAGGGGCTCTGTAACATTTCTCTAGCCTGCGGTCCCATGGCAGCAAGCTGGGGATTCTGGCTAATCATGAAATCCAACATTTGCGGGTTCGACAACATCTGGTTCATACTCTCTTGAAACATGGGGTTGTTCATCATCTGCTCTATCAGCTCGGAATCGGGCATTCCATTCATGCCACCGTCTGGTCCAAACATCGAGGCTGAAGGAAGCTGTGAATATCCGGCGTAACGTGCACCTGTCAAGTCCGATAATGGGTTGAACGAGCCGGTGCCGGCAGCGATATTAGACGGAACAGCGGCGGCAGCAGAGTCTGTGGTGTTGGAAGTTGTAGCGCTGGGCTTAGAGGCCGACGCAGCGGCACTCTTGACAAGATGGACGGTGTGGCCACTTTGTAATTTGTAGCTTTCAACGGTGGCGGTATCTTTCAAGACTTTGCCGGAGTAGATAAGTCGTTGTCTGGAGGCTTCTATGCCCAGTTTCTCGGCTATGACTTCCTTCAACTCGAGCACCGTGATAGACGGTTCGATACTAACTTCATACTTGGTGTCTCCTGACGATTTGATTGTGATATTGAGCGACATGGTGATTGATTAAGTTACTTGGTTGATGCTCGTGCTCGTTTTAATCATATCGCGAACTTCGAGAAGGTTCCGCGATAGTGCGAATTAGTAAGGGCGTGGGGGAGTGAAGTAGAAAATAGAGTATAGAATAGCGACAGAAAATAGATACACGAACTAGTACTAGACTACGATATAGTTAGATCGAATTATTATAGTGATTATTATAGTATTATTAGTTCTATACTTAGTTATTAGTTGTCAGTATACTTGAAGTTAGTTAATTGTATACTTATTATAGTAAAAGGTTATGTGTTTTTGTCATGAGGAAAAACGAATCAGCCGCACTTTTGATTTTAAGGCGGTGATTCAGAATCATGAATTAAATAAATGTGCACTACGATTTCTTGACTTCGACTCTCCAGCCGCATTCGAGACAACTATGGCCCACGACTCCGTCGTCAAACGTCATTTTGCCCTTGCTTTGCATAAGTGACCATTCGCCCTTGGCAGGGATCTTTTTGCAGTTTTTGTTTAGACACCTGGCCGAAGTCTTCTTGTACCTCAAACCACATGAGTTACACAACTGGCCCTCCTTGACCGACCACGAAGGTCTCCAGCACGGAGATTGTTCGGATCCGCACGAAATACACACGCGCGGGTTGTGCAGTTGCGGCTTGGGAGGAGACTTGAGGAGCTCGGAGCGCGACTTGGACTTGGACGACTGCGGCGAGATGGGGATAAACTTGTGGTTATGTACTTGTGGAGGGGTTTGGTCGATGGTTGGAGTCAACATCACCGGTGGCTGCAACTGAGTTTGGGCCGTCTCATAGCTTTGTCTTCTAGAGGGAGGTGCAAATCCGTTGTAATGTGTAGGCTGGCTGATGCTAGGGACACGCGCGGCGCCAGATCTGTTGGGCGAGGTGAACGCGCCCTGCGGAGGCAAGTAGTAGTGCGGGGCGGGCGCGGTGGTGGTGATGGGCGGCGGCACCGCGGCAGGAGTGAATGGCATCAGGTAGTGGTGGGGCCGAGCGAGCGAGGGGAGGTCGTGGCGCTCGAATGGATGCTCGCCATAAGTTTCAGGCGACGGCGGTGTCATGGGCTTGAGCTTTGGTTGTGAAAGCTGGATCAACGACTGGGCGAGTTCTAAATATTCCGGATATTTTTCCACGTCCTTCAAGTAGGTCTTGTTCAAGTACGTATAACTAGATTCATAGGGGAAATTGATTTTTCTTTCATGGTGGATGTGATTTATGCTGGGGAGTTTTGGTGGGTGGGCGATTTTTTTACTGATGCGAGAATCAAAGCTGGGCTTGTACAGCGCGAGCGAGTCCATGCGATTGCTGGACGGCAAGGGGACTTGCTTCGTGGGTTTATTCAAGTATTTGTACTGATCCAAGTTGAAGTGCTTGGACCCCCGATTGATTGTGTCTAGAAGCTCATATCTCCAGTTTTCGTCATTGGGCTTGTATGTGTCAAAGTAGTCCAACAGCACTGTAGGCGCAATAGGCTTTAATTTATTGTGTTTAGGGAGTGCTGAGTTTAGGACTGACGATATTCCCGGAAGCCTGACGCGGCCATTTTGTTCTTGTTGCGACTTATTTGAATTCTCGGGAGTTGTCACCGGTGACGATTTGGGAGAATGCGAAGGAGAAATGGGGTTGAAAAACCGCCTATTGGGAGATAATGAGCGCGAACGAAGCGACCGCGAGTATTTGGTGGGCTTGATCACCATAAAAGGCGACTGCGACTTTGTGGCCGGAACCGGCGATGCTGATTCGTATGGAGGCGATGGCGGCGATGGAGGGGCCGTTCTAGATCTCTTCGATTCAGACGATATCGCACCGTCCAAGTGTCTCTTGCCAAAAACTTTTGGTTTGGTGGTGGAAAGGGCAGCTTGGTTGGCAATGCTGGTGAATTTTGAAACAAGTTCATTGTACGACGGGGACCGAATATGGCCCGATGTAAACTTTTGCTTTTCTAACATGGCTGGTTGTATCAAGCTCATTGGGAAGGAACGGCCAGTGGGTGGATGGTTAACGAGCGGAATTGTATGGTGTAGCAGCTCACCCCCTAATTACAAAAGTTGGTTTTACGTAGGTTACCACTATATTCAATACGAAATCAGTACCTTGAGTCAATTGATCCAAGATCCAGCGAACTATTTATATCAGTAGATCATGCCTCTTGCTAATCCTGATCCAGCACAAAAATTACTCTTTCGGGACGCAGCCAGCCCTGCTTGTCGATCTAGTTATCACCGAAGATGGTAGTGCGCAGGGGCAACAGAAGCTAAAATCACCAGCATAAATGTGACAATTCTATTATTGCCATAGTCCCGGATTGTGGGTCAATTGGGTTGGACTCTTCGGGCTTGTCCAGCATATACCACTCATAGCTACAATCGTATTGTTCGTCCAACACTCATCTCGCACCTAGCACCTCTGGGTCGTGGTTGCGCGCACAGACTCATCGCTCTATTAATTGCTATCTTTACGATCTAGCGAGAGCCCGAGGAAGCTTACGACTGACGACGCTTACCACTGTGGTTAGCGTCGGCTCAAGCCTTCTGTCGATCCTACGTAACTAGATACACCGCGATTGTTCCTTCCATATGCACAATTTTTGGGTGGGGCTTTATTCTTGAGCCCAGTTTAGTCTTTTTCCGGCCGCATTAACCAGCCAAGCGCAAAATCCAGTGCTGGCATATGGCAGCCGCAGGGCTGGCAGATCAGATCAGGATTGATCCATGCCCGTTTCTTGGCAGATCGGCTTAAATGTAGTGAAATTGTTCGCGTCCATGCATATTGCCCCATCGAACACTTTTCAATGCAACACGCCCCACGGATGGAACACCTTCCCGATATTATTTTCTCACCACTTCTGAAATTTTGTTCCCAATGGAACATTTCTCCAACAGAATACTTCTGCTGGCGCGATAATAAATAGCACCACGCGGCTTGAGTTGTGGCTTGCCATAAGCTAAGTAAACCACAAGTTGTCATAGATAGTAATTAGTGCCATTTCCATTCGGTACCTTTCTCGAATTGTTCACTCGCACTGTTCTAAATTCCTACGCAGTGCTCCAGAAGCCTTCCGAATTCCCTCACCTCACCTTCACCTCGCATTCAGCTTCTTCTTTGCTTCACCTCTCCTCGCCTTTACTCTACATGTAATACTCGTCACTAATATATTCACTACTTAATCCTTTTTTTCTTCCAATTTGTGTTCAGCGTCGTTGGCAGCGATACCACCACCAATTCCTCCGGCAATGTGACCCACATTACCGAGGTGCAATTTATCAGCAACCTTGTTTCCACCAATGGAGCCAGCCACACCGACGGCTATGTCTTTGGCCATGTTTGCATTATCACCAGGCATCTTGAAGTTTGTTTGTCGATGAGGATCTTATCTCGAGGAAAGCCTGGTATTTATAGTTGGTCCCTCAGCCCCCACATCGCCATGATTGCGATATGATTGCTCTAGCCGTCCTGTCGTAGAAGACCACAAAACGAAGTCGCACAAGCTATCACCGCACATTCGCCCTCGCATTTCATTATCTGTGACGTAAAAAGAAATGAGTGATGGAGTTATGAGTGGTTGCGATTGTGCTGCGTGTGATGTTTTATTTCTAGTGGTCCTCAAGACCATACGTGAAGAGTTGTGAGTCGCGTTTCGCAACATAGGGTCCTGGCACAGTGTCGTTGTCAGAGTATTACATGCCAGACTCATAACCTTTGTCAGTGACGGCCAGTGACACACCAACACTGACACTGGCAATTACTTACAGTGCACTGCATCTGGCTATTTTTTTTCTCCTGCCATTCTCCTGGTTACTTCGCTTGCACCACCTCGCACTTTTCCTTGCGCTATTTTCCCACCACTATCTCTTCAAACACTGTTCTCTAACCTACTTCGCGATGGTACTATTTGGTCCGATTGTTTTATCACCGCGAGTCTAAAACAGTTTAAGCTCCGGACCATCCGAACAAGATACAAGGCCCATACTCCAACAAGTATAAATGATATTAGTCTACTCTCATATATGTTGTATTGTTAAATAGTACCTAGCCACTGGTAAAGAAGATCTCTTCGTCACCTTGTATGTCTTTCCTCTGTTCCTTTTGTGGGGTGGATCTAACCAAAACAAAAATTACCAGTGCGTGTTTTTTTTTTACATAGTGAACAACAACCGAGAAAAAGAACAGGATTGAACACGAGATATTTTGATTGATCCACCAGTAAATCACACTATACACACTATACAAACCTTCCTTGACATTGTGAGCCCGACTTTTTGTGAGTTGAGCTTTGAAGTCAGCGCTTGTCTTGTTTCCCCTTGATTCACCCTAATGTCTTCGGCAGACGAATTCGAAGATGCCACATCGTACGATGCTGAGCCATCTCTCGCCACCACCACCGAACCAGACCCTGCTGTGGGATCCAAAAAGAAAAACAAGAAAAAGAAGAAGAATAAGAAGAATTCTTCAGCGGCCTCTGGCGATAATGGTTCCACCACCTCCCTAAACGACGATTTGTCCAATTACTCCGAAGAAACAAATGAAAATGAAATTGATTTGAATGCCGAAAATACTGAAGTTCCGGTGGATTCCACACTAATTGAGGAGGAAGATGCCAATGTAACACAAGAAGCCAATGACACATTTACTAAGGAAGAGGTTGCTACGAATGAGGCACCTGTTAATGAGGTCTCCACTAGTGAAGTGAAATCTGGTGTAGCTGTTTTGGGCTCTCCTGCCAAACCAAAAGGCCTTTCTACCTTACCCAACCGTAAATCTATCCAAGACTGTCTTCGGCTTGATCTGCAAGACACATCCCCCTCTCAAGCATCTCCTCCTTCTGTCCAAGACTTGGATACCATCTCTTCTACCTATGATAAAACCAGCTCCAATTATCTTCTTCAGTCCAAATTTAACCAGCTAAACTCCAAGTTTCAAGCAAAGGATACCAGGTTGAAAGAGTCAATTAATTCTGGTACGGAAAATATCAAGAAAACCTTTAATGATATCAAAAACACCGTAGGAGGATTCAGCGATAGGTTTGGGTACAAAATCGACTGGGAATTCTGGACCAAAATAGTCAATGACTACGAATACGTCATCAAACACGAATCGACCAAATTGGATAAACTAATCATGTCTGGTATTCCCAAAGAGTTCAGAGGTATTATCTGGCAACTTGTGTCTAAATCCAAGAACTTCCAGCTCGAAGAGTTTTATATCCAGCTAAAAGCAGAAACCTCCATCCACGAAAAGTCTATCAAAAGAGACCTCTCCAGAACAAGTTTCTTTACCAACGTGGAACAAGTAAACAAAGGTGAAGAATTGTTTAATGTTATTAAGGCATACTCGTTATTTGATCCTGATGTGGGATACACCCAAGGAATGATCTTTATCACCATCCCTCTTATAATGAACATGAGCGATGCCGAATGTTTCTGCTTGCTAGTGACCCTTATGAAAGACTACAAATTGAGAGATTTGTTTAGTCCTGAGATGAAAGGTCTTCATTTGTTTTTGTATGAGTTTGACCGTTTATTGGAGGAGTGCTCTCCGGAGTTATACAACCACTTGGTAAAGCAAGGAATCAAATCTTCCATGTATGCATCTCAATGGTTCTTGACATTCTTTGCCTATAAGTTCCCATTGGATATTGTGTTAAGAATTTACGATATCATTATAACCCAAGGAATCGAGTCGATTCTCAAGTTTGCAGTCAACCTAATGATAAAGAATAAAAACAACCTAATGGCTTTAAAGTTCGATAAATTATTGGGATTCTTGAAGGACAAATTGTTCAACATATACATCAACGAAGAGTTTATTGACTTCAAAGATGAGTCTACTTCCATAAATAACTCGGCCAATGGAGGACTAAAGAGGGCTTCGAGAAGGTTTTCATTGCTTCCAGGATCGTCCAAGAGAAATTCAGTGGTCGCAGCTTCCTCTGGACCTACGTGTTACTATAAATTGGATGACTTGGTGAATGATTCCATGGAAATTAACGTGGAGCCAGTCGATTTGACGAGATTCGAGAGTGAATTCGAAGAGATTTACCAACATGAGCTTGCTAAATCTGAAGATATCGAGAAGATCAAGGTTGAAAATGGCAAGTTGAGGTATAAAATCAAAGAGTTAGAAACAAAATACAATAACTTGAACCGCGATCACATCGACATAGTTCAGAATATGGTCGATATCAAAGTCAAACTCCCTGAAGTACTACATGATAATGAGGAGCTACAAGAAAGAATTGACCAAATAAGAGTCGATATCGAGGAATTGGAATCGAAGGTTGTGGAATCACCCCAATTATCAGATACCTCCGTCAATTCAATTAAATCGCCCCAATTGCCTACCAGTATCGAGAATAACATTCAGCAATTACTAATAGAGAACGCTCGGGAGACAGAGAAGTCTGCTGATTTGGAGTTCGAATTAGAAAAGTTGTTGATTGAGGATGAAAAGTTGACAGAACAACTCAAGGAAGTCGATGGTAAGAAATGGTTTAAATGGGGGAAGTGATAAAATATCCATGGTTGGTTGAGCCAGTTGGCTTTGCACTTTATACTTCAGGTAGGTAATACAAGAAACAAACTCAAAGAACAAAAGGAGTAAGAGACCACTACATAGAAAGCAAGTATTTGGACTGTTTGCTGTATCTATTGACTTGTGATGAAGTTGCAACTGCAATCAGTAGTGTATATACTTTAGTCACGTGAAGACTGCCTTTTTAGGGCTTGCGCCCCGTTGTCTAGTTAATCTTCGCGAAGTGAATTCTGTGTGCAGTACTCGACCGTCTATGCTTCCGCTAGTGAAAAATTTCAAAGCATAAGTCTTCACGCTCTTTTAATTACACTACATCACTAAGCAAAAATGGGTAGAGGACCAAAGAAGCACTTGAAGAGATTAGCAGCTCCATCCCACTGGATGTTGGACAAATTGTCCGGAACTTATGCTCCAAGACCATCTGCTGGTCCACATAAGTTGAGAGAATCTTTACCATTGGTCATTTTCTTAAGAAACAGACTTAAGTATGCCTTGAACGGTAGAGAAGTCAAGGCTATCTTGATGCAAGAACACGTCAAGGTTGACGGTAAGGTCAGAACCGACTCTACCTTCCCAGCCGGTTTCATGGATGTCATCTCCTTGGAAGCTACCAACGAAAACTTCAGATTGGTTTACGACGTCAAGGGTAGATTCGCTGTCCACAGAATCACCGCTGAAGAAGCTTCTTACAAGTTGGCCAAGGTCAAGAAGGTCCAATTAGGTAAGAGAGGTATCCCATACATTGTCACCCACGACGGTAGAACCATCAGATACCCAGACCCATTGATCAGAGTCAACGACTCTGTCAAGATCGACTTGGCTACCGGTAAGGTCACCGACTTCATCAAGTTCGACACTGGTAAGTTAGTCATGGCTACCGGTGGTAGAAACATGGGTAGAGTTGGTGTTATCACTCACAGAGAAAAGCACGAAGGTGGTTTCGACTTGGTCCACATCAAGGATGCTTTGGAAAACACTTTCGTTACCAGATTATCTAACGTTTTCGTTATTGGTACCGAAGCTGGTAAGCCATACGTTTCTTTGCCAAAGGGTAAGGGTATTAAGTTATCCATCTCTGAAGAAAGAGACAGAAGAAGAGCTCAATCCGGTTTGTAAGTAAGCACATAATAAACTAGTGTAACATATAACTAATGTAGACAAAATTTCCAATATCACACATACCCTACTGAGTGAAGGCTCTGTAGCGTTACCGGTAAACATCCTAGCACTCATATCGAAACATCCTAGCATTTATGCTAATCCCGTCTATTTTCTTATGGTTAGTGAGAATCGATAGATGAGAATTCTTGGTAAAGACTTGATGGTAAAAATTTTGTAGGTCGTGGTTAGTGTGGATTCGTGAATCTAGAGTAAATGTTGGTCTTTTCTTGAGTTTAGAGTTAATTGGGTTCATACTTATTGTTATAGTGTACCAATTGTAGCACTACTCAGTCATTTGGTTTTGGTGAGCGCGATGTCTATTTTTCAGGAAACCTCTGTTATCTGATCTAACGCACATTAAAATTTCAACAGTAACAAGTACAAGATGTCTACCGGTTTAACACAAGATAATAGTAAGTATATATGGATTGTATCATGTGCGACTCCTTCTAACGTGTAGCACAACCTATTGAACCGTTCCTCAAAGATTTCTTCTCCAGTTTGGACTTGCAATACCAAGGGCATCCCAACGTAGAAGCATATGCTACTCAGTTCGCCAAGCAGTTGAAGCAGAGTAGTGCTGTCATCATCAATGGGGCTCCGTTGATTCCAACCACCAACAACGATTCCAAGTTGGAGTTCCAAAAAAAATGGCTCTCAGTTCCCTCTTCACAGCATCAACTTACCAGTTACGATTGTCATTTAATACCAGGCACAGGCACCTTTATTATAAACCTGAGTTGTAAGGTGAGGTTTGATGAGAGTGGAAGGAACAGATTGGGCGAGTCGGCAGATCTTGTTCAAGACCCACAAAGCTCCGTAGGAAGAGTTGAAAGACCTATCTGGGGATCATGGTTCGGATTGAACATGAACTTGGTGGTGGACGAGATGGTGTTGAGTAATAGCTCGGCAGAGGTTATAAACAGTCTTGATTATAGAATAACCTACAAGCCAGAGCATACTGTTATACAATTATAAAGAATTACAAAAGAATACCAAAAGATACATCACATTGTATCACATTGTATCGTTTGACTGTACAAAATAGGTTCACTTAATAGCACAGGTGGTCAAGGTGTTGTGATTGCTCTATTCATGATTCCATTCCGAATTTATTTCTTTATGGTATTTAAATATGAAGGATTACATCTATAATATCTTCAGGAATTACGTTAACAAAATTAAAAAGTATATAAAGTAAAATATATCGATTTAAACTAGTCTTGTAAAGAAATAACTCTGTTTACTATTGCAAGCTCTGAAACTTTGAGTAATCCAATAATATGAATATTTACAGTAAATTGATTCCTCTTGCATTGCTAAACACCTGTACAATATCGCACTGTGGCATGCTTGTGTTGACCACTTTCCGTACATACCCTATTTAAATATATGGGCGTCTTTTAATTATAGATGAAATAATACTATTTCATGGAGTTTATATTTCAATAGGTAAGGGTGGAGTTCTTCTTGATAATTACTTGAATTGATTATTTTTAGCTTCTAAATTTCATAGTTTTGGATATACTGATCTAATAACGTACCCAAGTACACGTCGGAATATGGCTCGACCTTGGTCTCGTTTGGGTAGCCCAATTCACTCAATGCTGCCAAAATATTGGAGGTGATGAAGTCGTAGAATACCAAGTCCACCAAGGTTTCATCAGAAGAGTTGAGCTGCTGGCTTTCCACCACACTAGGCACTGGAAAGTTCACCACTGGGCGATGAAGCGTATCGTCACCATCATGTCCAAAGTCATCATGAGTAAGATACCCTTTTGAGAGCTTCTTTTGGTGGGCTACATCGAGAGGGTGGAGTGAAACACTGGACTTTAAGTTGTACTGGTGTGGAGGTAATAACTCCTTGTTATTAACAACCTCTTGATAGTGTTGCGTGCTAGGATTTTTAAGTACTTTTTGGTCTCTTTTGTCAATTTGGTCATTTTCTTTTTGCTCTTGATTTTTGATAATGTAGTCGTTGTTATTCAAAGTAGGAGCAATTTTTATTGCAACACTTTTTGGAAGAACTATTCTGGACCAATCGTTTTCAAATGGCGACACAATATAATGACTATCGACAGTATAAGGGCCCTTGTACAAGTCGTATCTTATGGAACCAGTATTGATGATAATAACTCTTTCAGCACTGGGATTCTTGACCTTCGGCTCAAGAGTTGTTAAAACCTTGGACGTGAGCAAGTTAAAGATGTTCTTGTGGCTCGATAAAGGCACGTAGTCGACGTAATAATTGTTGTTGACGTGGCCAATAGCACGGCTCAAGTTGAGTTGTTCTCTGGTGGAGTTGATGAGAGCAGCGATCTCGTGGCCCCGTTCAGTACGGAGCTTCAGAGGGGAAGTTTGGGCATGGTAGGCGAACGTATCTGCATTGAAGTCGATATAGGTCCGTGAAAACACCTTTTTGGCTTTTTCTACTGCCCCATCAAAAGAGTCAATGGTAGGTATCTTTTTTGTAGCCTTTAAGTCCACACTAACCCAGCCTACTGTTTCACAGTACCTTCCAGCTTGTATGGCAGTGGCTTTGCTGTCGAGTACAGAAAAGTCTCTAATATGGCTGTGGCCACCAAAATACTGGATGACAGTGTTTGGAAAGTATTGCCTTAAGTACGCATTTAAATCGTACAATTCTTTCCAGCGATGGTCAATTGGAACATGCGCTGCTACTACTATGATATCCACCTTATTAGGCTGCGAATATTCCTCGACAACTTGCTGGAACCAGCCATTTTGCTTAATAAGCTTCTTGATAGGAATGACCCGAGTGCCGTCGTTATACTTGCTAAAATCAAAAACAAAACCAAAAGCCAATACTTTAGCATGAGTATTTTCGGTCTCAAAGTACCGATACCTGTTTCCAAAAGGAACAAACGTGCCATTGTCTAGCTTGAATTCCACGTTGGAACTGACATATTTGTCTTTGTAGTGGGCTCTGACAGTCTCGAATTCTTCTTGTGAAATGTCCTGGCGGTACAACTCATGATTACCTACCGTAATCACATCATAGTCTTGTTTAATGAATATAGGAACAGATGCAATGCCATTAGGTGTGGTGGCATCTGATAAGCCGTTGCCGTCATGGCGGTCTCCACTGTCAATTACTAGCAAATCCTGGCCGTTTTTAGCGGCAATCTCCTTCAAATGCTGTGTCAATGAAACAAAATCGGCCCAGCTGCCCAGGTATATTTTCTGGTTGAGGTGCCCCGCGTACCACCCATGGGTATCTGTAGTCAGAAGGAAGTTGATATCGCCCCAAGTCAAGTCTTTGTATGGGTGAGAAATTTGTGGGTGATTGAGTGTTTGGTAAATGGACACAATGGCCACAATTGCTAGTATTAGCCCAGAATAGAGTGACTTCGACATGCTGGTTAAGAAGTAGTCTCAGTTTGAATGGAGATAGCGATATTGGAGGTTATCGGCACGTGACCCTACAGTACACAGTTCAGCACTCCACAGTTTAGCACTCCACAGTTAGCACCAACATGGAAAGACCTCTCCATTTTGTTACATGTAAGTATTGGTATGTAGTGGTGGGCATACAGTGGTAGAACACGTGGAGTCCTCTCTGGTTGTTAATTGAATTTCAAAAGTTGGAATTTTGCAAAGCATCGATGATATTTAACAAAAAAAGTGATAAACTTGGAAAATTGACGAATTTGGGTAATAGTTATAGAAATGGAAATAGATCAGATCCGGCGAAAATAATGTCACTTATCAGCCAGACAACAAGAGACTTAGAGAAGCTTACAAATTGCTCACTTTTATAGGACTTCTATAGTAGGCACTATCGATATTATGAGAATGGCTGCGAAATATGCGAGGTCAAATTTCCGAAAGTTGAGAGATTTCTCAATATAGCTTAAACTAAATGGGAATGAAACTAATAGCTCTATAGGATCAAAACCCATAGTGTCCAAATTAAGTATATCTTTGGTAGTGGAAATTGGTTTCGTGCTTTTTGTAGAATAATTGAAAAATCATGCAAAATTAGCGAACCAACATTTCATGGCTCATTCATCCGCCTGCATTCTAACGTAATTACAACCTAGCTACATACCAATTGTGCTCACCAAACGAATGTATTAAGAGAGGATTTGTTGGTCTTTTTTACTCTGACTACATCCCTACTAATATATGTTTAGTTACTGTCTTCTACTGATCTACATTTAAAGATCTATTTTTTTCTTTTTTTGTTGTCTTTTATTCTAATACACATATCATAATTCATGCAGAAATCCAGTACAGTTCATCTGATATGATTGTTGGATACACATTGGTTTGGGGTTCTTCGGTAAGACGCACGATTGCGTCGTTTGGCAAGGCATCCAACAGCTCCGAAAAGAGTTCCGAGTCTTGGGTCTCGCTAGGAGTGGTGTAAGAATCGTCGGAGTTGAAGAGAGAGCTCAAGATATCGTTTTGGTCAATCGAAGAAGAGGAGGAATATGAAGCAGTGTTAGCACTGGTAGAATGAGGAGCAGCAGCAGTGGTGGTAGCAGAAGTGTACACGGTGTCGGAAGCTGCCAGAGCCTCGTTTTCAGGAATGTCTTCGTAGATGACACCACCAGTGATGTTCTTTTCTCTGCACAAAGCCTCCAACTTGGCACAATCACAGTTGGCGAAGTATACTCTCAAGACGTTTCTCTGGGGAATGTACTTGATGGGCAACTCGCCAAGCTCAAAAAGATTGGTCAAGTCTTGCTTGAAGCTACGGAGCTTTTGCTCAAACACTTTCACGCTAAAGAGCATTTCGTCCAAGATCTCTTCACTCAATAAAGTTTCATGAGGAATGTTGAGGTTGAAGGTGATGGGAAACTCAATGTAGGATCCATAGTGGATTTCTTGGTTCAGGTCTTGTTTTTCTTGGTGCGTAGCTGACGATTCTGTGCGGGCCAAGTTGAGGGTCAAGTGGTGTTGGGTGGAGCTAAGGGAGAGGTTAAGTTTGATGGAAGGGTGTTTGAGTTTAGGGGAAAAAGGAGCGAACCTAGTTTTGACGACATCTTTGGAGTCCAGCATCCCAAACTGTTGTTTGAGTTGGGTCACCAACATGGGTTTATAGCTGAACTTGAACTTGGGCAGATGGAGCTTCATTCTGTATGTGTTTTGATATGTTTGGGAGAAGTTGTGAAACATGGAGCCATGGCCAAAAGCCTGGAAGATTTTGGATGCGTTGGCGGGTTTGGGAGTGTTGTAAAAACGAGCAAACATCTTAAGCTTGGTGAAGAAATTGGTTTTGCAGTTGTTCATGTTTGTGAAGTGATTGAATGGCCATGACCCGGTAGAACTGCCAGTAAACGAACTAAAGCAACGGTGTGAAATTACACATCCCTGAAATCTTTGGAATCTTTGTCTGGTGCGGTTTCTTACTGGGACTCTTACTGGGACGGGTTCGGGCTGGTTTGAAAGCGATTCAGAAAGTTCCTGAAGAGCTCTTTGGATGCGCCGCGACACGTTCCTTGTCCTTAAGGAGATAACATTTCTGATACGGCCCAACATCATCACATAGGGCTAAAGAAGAGAGTAAGGGAGTTTGTTGTAAAAATGGTGACCGAAAAACGGGGATATGAAAATGGTAGGGGCACGCCAGCATATGCATGTAAACAAGGTAGTGCGATACAATTGGAGATATGTGGAAGTGCGAAATAGTGCGAATCGGAGCCGCCAGGGCGCCGCAGGGCGCCGGTAGTTTGCAATGTTGGTGGCTATGGTGATACTGTTTGAATTGTAGAAAAAGATCATGGTCTATTAAACAAGAGAAGGTACATAAGGTCGTATAAAGTCGTAAATAACAAAAAGCTAGACATTGACGATGGTAGAGTCGTCCATCACATCGTCAAATATAAGGTCGTAGTTGGTGGACTCACTAAAGGTGTCGCTCGACAAAGAGGGTCTAAACTTTTTGGCAGCCAAGCCATCGTAGTCCAGTGCGAACTTGTCGAAAGAGGCCAGCGGGAACGAATGTTTCAAGTCGAGCGCGTCGTCGTCAGGAGCGATATTGAACGAGATGGGTTTGCGCGCGAGCGAGTTGTCCTGGTCGAGATCGGTGTCTTCCAAGCCAGTATCTTCCTCGGCGTAGTTGTAGGAGCTTAAGGAAAGGAGAGAAGAAGGGGAAGTGAGCGAGTTGTTGCCTGAGGTGGCCACAGAGTGGCTGGGGAGAGATTTGAACACAGAGGGAGCAACAAACTCAAACGAATTGGGGTGAGGTCTTTTCTTGGGGCCCGCGGCAGAGGAATGGAGAGGCGGCCGCACAATGGTTTTGGTGGAAGTGGGGATATTGTTGAGGTAGAAATCAGTGATGATTTCCTGTTTGATTTTATGCTTGTCGATTTTGTCCACGCCAAGCTCGCGGTCCAAGTCGTAGTCGAAACATGTAGACTGGTTGGAGCACGATTGCCGGAGCGGATACATTGGGTCGTCGTTCGAGAACACCGACTCCGAGCACGGCGAGTTGGCCATGGACCCATTCACCGGGGACGGCGTCACGTGTTGCTTCTTCCCGGCGCCAAAGTGGTTGGCCAACACCTGCTTGTGTTCGTGTAGGGTACCCTTGTAGGCGTCGTTTTCAAGCAAGGCGTCGATATCGCAGTGGTCGGGCAAAAGAAACTGGATCATATCTTGTAGACTGGCCACTTTATTTTCGACTTTGGTGAGATGGGCTCTGGTGAGGGGTGAGCGCACGGTTCTGGGGCTGTAGGTACAGCACCAGCTGTGCTGAATACACTTGGAGCAACGGGGCGATTCTTTGGAGCACTTCAACTTACGCTTGCGGCACGAATCGCACGCTTGCTCAATCTGTGAGTTTGCAGGGTCTTCTGCTAATTGCACCACTGAGGCATCATCGGGCTCTGGCTTAACTGCGGGAACACTAGACGTTTGGTGATCTTTGGTGGTAACCATGAATACAATTGGATGTTTGAAAAGAACAAAAGTTAGGAATACAAATGGTTGATATTTTTCAAATCAATGCTATTACAGCAACAAATGATGACTGACACGAGCCTCTGACCATTCTGAGATAACAGCAATCAGTGCGAGATCTATATAGCTGAAAAATGGCCGTGACACAAAACGCCCGGCGAAGATATTTTTTTGAGGGTTCGGAGTACAAGAAATTGGACGGGAACTTCGGTAGTGCGACGAGAGGGGTAGGGGGTTAGGGAGCGAGCAAGTGACCTCGCCAACAAAGCCACTCTCCAAATGTGGATGTACCGGGTATTAGCTCTGCAAGCTCTTGGATGTCTCTGACCAGAGGCTGGTCAGATTCTACGCTGGCCGTTGGTGAAAAGTTCTCGCCAAGCACCACGAGGCCAATTCCCCTCACCAGTTTTGTTGAGACTGTTTTGGGATTGCACTGTGCAGTATGATGTAAGTCATCGCTGTTCCCCTCTTTTGCAGGGCGGCCTATGCACGAAATGCGCCGTTTTTTACCACGTCGCCAATTTCGGCGTCGGAGTTCGGCATGGCAGTTACGGCTGAGCCTTGACTAGAAATAGATCTACTCGCCGAACATATGGACTATTCGAGGTATCGTAAAGACATATACATACTATATGATAGGTTATTGGATAAATAAACTGTAATGAATCCACCACTGCACTCATCGCAGTCGCACTTGCTCTCCCGCGAGGGGTACTCTTGGGCCAATCATCTTTTCGCCTGCCAATCGCTGGGATTAACATCGTCTGGTGATGCCGGAAAAATTATCTCCTTTTTATTTTCTTTTTATTACTCGTTTCTATTTGCGTCATATCTAAACATCATCGTCATGGTACATAAAACTCACCAGTTTGGGATTGAGTGGTGCGTGCTTCACGTATTTTGTGTCGTCAGGTGGTCTTTCGCATAATTGGTTGGATCCAAGCATGGACTGAATGCTCAACACAATTGTTTCGATCGTGCATGCTGGAGTCCAGTCGTCGCCTAACAAATTTAAGCATATATGGCCATTGGAATAGATGTGTGGATGTATGGGGATCTTGACATCGAGCTGTGGCGCGTTGTCATCATCAAGACTCTCATATTTGATAAACTGTACTCGTGGCGAGTCCACCGGATACTCGTCGGTGATCTCTACACTCAAATAATATCCGTCGTCACGTTTGTAGATCGGATGATTACTGACTTCGATCCGGAAAATGTACTCGCTCATATTGTCGGTGTGGTGCACCATGGTGACGCCCTCCAAGTTCGCCTTGCATAGTGAGCTATACTCTTTGAGAAGTCTTCTTTGATATGGATGGCCCCCTGTACGTTTACTCATAATCTCCACCTGTTGTGTGTCAAGATTAATTTATCTATCTAAGTTTAATGCTAGGATGTTTGCCTATCAGTGTTTTTTTGTCGTGCGCATACCGACCCCAAGTATAACACACCACTTTACATCGGCATGGCTCGGACCATGGGCCCTTGCGATGGTCTCTTTTTGGGGCGTTGTGACTTGGGCTTGTAGCTTCTCTTGCGTTTGTACCCGTCGGAAGTGGCGACAGGGAGGGTATTACCGGAAGGCATTGTATTTCGTAAATTGTTTACTATTGCCATATCTTGCTGCGACACGTTAAATTGGTTGGAACCAACAGGGTTATTCTGTGATACCTGAGTTATTTGGGTGTGCGTTTGTTGAGTTTGAGTCGCGCCGCCCTTTTTTCGCTCTCTAGCAAGGGTTCCAAGCAATTTTTTGAGGTAATTAAAGTGGTCGAGCTGGTCTTTGCGAATCTCAGAAAGCTTGGCAAACTCTCGCTTATTCGTAGGTAGCTTTATCGACATATCTGTCAAAGTTATTCCGGTAATAAATTGGTTGATGGGAATGCCCAATTCCGACAGGATCTCGATGCGCGCTTTGTTGAGCTCACGGTAGCAATGCTCGATGTGCGCCTTGTGCTGGTGGCTCTCTACTTGGGCCCCGAACTGGTTTGCGGGTAAGTTTATGATGTTACTCAGGCCATAACTGTTCAAGTCTCCATTGCTCATTTGTCTCGCTGTAACAAACGATTCCTGGTACCGGAACCCATTGAGGTTTGGTGCGGCACCCACGGGACCCCTACCGGTCAAGGCTGGGCCCGCTCTACTAGTCAAGGCTGGGCCCTTTGATGTAGTGGTTTCGGAGCTGGCTTTGCTACTGAAATTTATACGTATTATCTTCTCTCCTCTAAGCACTTTGGGTCCCAACTTGCCTACACGGACATAATTGGATGCAAATCCCCCTTTCATAACTTGGTACTCGACCAAGCACTCTTCGCTGAGCAAATAAAAGAAGATTCTCTCTACATCGGTTTTGTCTAGGTTCTTTCCTCTGCCATGGAATGGGTTGTTGTTGTGGCCCATCTTGATGATTTTGTTGTAGTTGGAGCCTTTAAACACATCTTGACAATGTAGCACGGTGACCTGGTCGTCTTGGATCGACTGCACCAATTGGATGATATCTTTGGCATATTGGGTGCAATTTTTTTCTACGGTGGTGATGCTGCTTGAATTGAGGCAGTTGTCACATCTCTTTTTACACTCAGCAGGATTGAACGACTCGTTGAAGTAGTGGAGCACCTGCTTTCTTCTACAATCGGTGGTGTTTTCACAGTACTGCACTACCTGGCGAAGCTTGGCCAAGTGGTTTTCTTTACCCTCTGGCGTAAGCTCTTCGTCTCTGTGGATCATATTCTGTAGTTGTCGAGCGTCTTTGTACGAGTAGAACATTATACAGTCAGAATTGAGCCCGTCTCTGCCAGCTCTTCCGGTTTCTTGATAGTAACCTTCTAAGCTTCGAGGAATGAACAAGTGGATCACAAATCTTACGTCTGGCTTGTCAATACCCATTCCAAATGCAATAGTAGCACAGATAAGCTGCAACTTACCGGTCTGCCACATGTTCTGCACCGTGAACCGGTCTTGGGGCGACATTCCAGCATGATAAAACGACGTTTTCAAGCCAAAGCTCGAGAGCTTGGCGCTGGTTTGCTCGCAAGACTGCTTCGAATGACAATATATAATGCCTGTTTTACCGTTGTGGTTCTGAGCGATATAGTCTCGGATCCACTCTACATAGTTGGCCGATTTCCACTTGATTTCGTAAAACAAGTTGCTCCTATTGAAACTCTGCTTCAACAAAACTGGCTGGGTCATTTTAAGGTGGTGGATAATATCCATACGTACCTTTTCGTTGGCAGTGGCCGTCAATGCCATGAGCGGCACCTTGGGATACTGTTGCTTGAAAAAGCTCATTCCTTGATAGTCGGGCCGGAAATCATGGCCCCACGAACTCAAACAATGCGCTTCGTCAATCACTACACGAGCTAGCTGGTTATTATCGTAGAGCTTGCCTATAATCCGCTGGACCATCGACGATTTGTTGGCTTTTTCAGGCGACAAATAGACGATTTGGAGAAACCCGTCTCGAAACAAATTGAGAGTCTGCTTGTTATCTTCGGTATTGGCTTTGGAACTGATCATTCCGGCCTTTACATTGAGCTTTAGAAGGTGCTGCACTTGGTCTTGCATCAACGAAATTAATGGCGAGATTACCACTGTAGTACCTTTAGTTTTTCCCCCTTGTATTAATGCTGGAAGCTGGTAACATAGCGATTTTCCTCCTCCTGTGGGCATAAGAACAAACACGTCTTTGCCCTGTAAACTCGAGGAAATGGCTTCTAGCTGGTTGGGTCTGAACGACTGGAGCTTGAATATCGAGTTCAATACCTGGTATATTTCTCCTATGAATGCTTCGCTTCCTTGGGGAGCCGGCTCTTGTTCTACACTTGGGGATCCAGAATCCTGGAACGATCTGATTTCTTTATGGTTATTGAGAATATCCATAAGCTCATGGTCGTCATCGTCACTAAACTCCATGTCGCTTTCAATAAATAGCTCCGTAACTTTACCTTTTGGAGAACTCTCATTCTTTGGTTTGTTCTCTGGATTCTTTTGGTTGTTCTCGTTGAAGTAGGTCTCTTCTTCGTCAGAGATCTCGATAATCACATCATCATTAAGCTCTCTTTCTTCATTTAATTGTGTAGTGAAGTCTTCGATTTCTTCGATTTCGTCGTCATTTTCTTCTACATTTTCATCAATTTCTTCTATCTGTTCCGTCTTTACGTCGATCAGTCCCTCGTCTTTTTGGGTCAGAATATGGTCGTCAAGTAAGTTGTTGTCTGACGTTTGCGAGTACTTAATGCCATATTGCTCTGCTACATCTGGAGATAATCGTATATCTTCTAGTTCGTTTCCATCTACTTTTACGGCGTAATTTTGAGAATCCGAATGGCTAGAAGTATACGACCCATCATCACTTAGAGCTGTATTATCGTCAATAAAACTGCCGAGATCATCCTCGTCGTTTCGTTCTTGCGTTGGTGTCAAAAGTCCATCCATGGTTCTGTCGCCAAAATGGTCTTCTTCTACTGAAACGTCTGCTTCGGGCACAATATTTCGAGGCTCTGCCCTACTTCGAGCCTCAGAAGCTCGATTTTGTACTTGCACTTCTTCTATTTCTAGATCAATGGGAGCATTAGGGGTTTCTGGCACTTTAAATACTGAGTTATTGGGGATTATCGCTGGGCTACTAGACCGTGCTCTTGGTATACTGGCTATAGGATTGGCTGCTGCAGTGATAATGGCTTCGTCGTCATCATCCGAAAACTCGAACGTATCTTCCTCTATTTTCTCGGAATATTGGGGTATTGAAGAGTTTCCTATTTGTGTCGATGTGGTTCCTATATGCGTATTGGATGCTGATAGACTGGCTGCTTTAGCTCGTACTGCTGCTATTTCTTTATCAATGCTAGCGAGGCTGGGATCAAACTCGTTTTTATAGAATTTAAGCTTGGAATCTAGTGAAAGTGACGTCGATTCACTGACCTGAAATCGTTGCTCATATAGCTCGATCTTGGTATCTTGTAAAGAAATTAAAGTGTTAAGGGCAGAATTTAACGCAGAATGCTGCTGGCTCAATTTCACTGAGCTTTCTAATCTTGAAGGAGTTCTTACCGATTTAGATGGTCCATTCGAATTTGGAAAGAAGGCGCTTTCTTGCGGCTGAAGGGAATCTAGAACGTTGACTGTTCTCGGCACAGCAAATTCTTGCTCTTTAGATCCTATTTTTGTCGTTTTTGACTGTGTTTTTGGCTGCACAAAGTTGTTAGCGGGCTTTGGTTTGATAAAGTCTGCTGTTAAATCGATTATATCATCGTCGTCTTCGTCGCCAAAAGTAGAAATACTTTGACTAATGTGACTTTGAGATTCCTTTCGTGATCTAGGCACCTCATTTGATATGGTTGTATGACTTTTTATGGGTGGCGAATAGCTCGATGGTATTGAATCTGGTACTGATATTTGGCGTGATTGGAACTGCTGATCTGGGCCGTTAGTGGAGCTTTTTTCGTACTTTTTTAACGCCAATGAGACTAGATGTGGATCAGGAACTTGGGGCGAAGCACTTTTGAGCCAGTTTAGATGTACCTGGAGGTTATTTGAATTGATCATCAGCCTCTATACTGTCACATTTGAGGTACGCGTAAAAGTGATGTTTACTTTAGTCACGTGAAAACATCAAAAACAAAGCCAGTAAGTCAATCAAAACAATCACGTGCAACGTCACATGACATACGCTTAAGGGCGCGGGTCCATCATCTTATACGGCTGAGGGCCAAGGTTTGGAAGAGGTGTAGAGTGTGGTACAACAACGTGAATTCCACCTTGCTACCAGCAAAATTAGTTTCTATACGAGCGTTGGATGGAACGCATCCACTCCTTTGCGAATAAACTTTGAGCTAAGCGTACACCCCAATACGGTTCAGTTTGCAATTGCCGGAACCCTCACGTGACTACTCCACTTATATCTCGGCTACACTTGCATTATCTAGAGAGGGGAACACACCAGCTCTATCTACTTTGTTCGCCGGAGGATTATTAGAAAAGAACGCGGAACGTTGGCAGGTACGAAAGGATTACAAACCCATTTTATTGTAGAGAGGAGTAGATCGGGGTCGGGGTTCTGTATCACCACAGAGATGGAAAAGTGGGGAATGAGTAAGAAAAATATTTTGATGAGACGAATCTCAAAAGGGAACTCAAAAGTAGAGTAAGAAGAAAAGTGCCAAGATGATGGGGCTTGGAACTGTTGTAATTTCCATATCACTTCGTCCACAGGGGAAACTGTCATACAGCCAATAGACCAGATAACCGGAAGTCGCGAATTTCTCCACCCATCGGAAAAAAGTTGTATTGGCCACAAAAATGATGTATCATATCACTAGGCGAAAAAAATAGGGGGAGATAGACCAAACTTTAGCCGCTTATAGGGTATATTGTAATCAGACTACATGAACCTTAATGGTTCAAAGATTTGAATTATTAAACTGAGCTACAAGCTACGATTTACTGAAACTAATTTAGTAACTTTAAATGTTCGAAACCAATCCCCTCTCGGGGAAATTCTCCGAATACATCGCCCGTTTTTTGGGGTGATGCATCAGTTAACACTAATGTTACATGGCTTCCGAAGATCGGAGGCACTGTGCAGGACCAGACCAACGCAATCATTTTTAGCCAAAAAATTTAGTTGGAATAGTCGCAGAACAAAATCGCAGCCCCACTCACCCCCCATCACCGGCTTGCTATATCGGGAATACAAGATACAGTAGCAAGAATAGGTATACAAACCGGGAAAGCTTCGGAACTCACGCCAGGCTAATCCCGGAACGGCGTAGACACTAATACACACTTGTACTACAACTTGCTACCAATATTACAAAAGACTCACACCACTAAACCCACAAAACCTCTAAACCCACGCCACTAGACCCGTGCCTCTTCTGCTCGCACCACTCCTGCCCGTTAAATAACACCTGTCCTCAAACCCGCGTTCTTTTTTACTCACTTTTGATATCCCCTCTCTGGTCTCTTTCCCCCTTCACAAACAAAAAAAAAAAAGAGAAAAAAAAAAAAAAACTCTAAATTACTTAGCTTGGCCACACTTAGCATCACCTCATACAACATCACCTCACTCGTGAGGCCGGTTAGATTTTCGGTCGCTTAAAAGCTGAGACTCACGGGAGTTTCGACCCCTCTCGCACGCAGATATCTCCTCTAATTTGTTCCGTACGGACTCGCACATTCCCACCGTACCGCCCTAGCCACAAAACCAACAAAACTTTGATCACTTCCCCTCCAATTAATCTTACAACCAATTCCAAATATAAACAAGTGGATTTACACCAGATTGGTGGCCAAAGTTAATTTTTCTTTACAGAGATCAAAATCGATTGACTATTGAAAGTATACTATATACTGATCAACAAACCACCAAATTGACCTCAAATTGACTTGCTCCATTGTATTATCACACCACTCCAAAGTCGGTCGATCTTCATCTAATTTTCTTAGCGCCTCGCGATTTAAATTAGTTTAATTCCCGCCTACAAAATACGCCAGTTGCTTGATAACTTTCAGGTCTCAACTTCAACATTATCTAAAACATTATTCTATCATTCTGAATCTGAATATGTTTCTTCATCAAAATCATCAAGTTCCCTTGAGAGTCTTGCCATTGGAGGTTTCTGGCAAGCAAGATTCGATATATCCGCACTCGGTGAATATTGCGGCTTCAGGCGAGCATCGCGCCATGCACTCAAATGTTGCCCAATATGGTGGTGTCACTGAAAACAGGGCCCAGAGACATTTTGCTATGCCCTCTAGTCTTGCTTCATCGACCACCTCGACCTCGTCGTCCACCGCCGACTTGGCTGGCGAGTTCCAAGGCGAGTTATTGCCTGAATTGTGGCAGACCACCAGTTCATCTTCCACTTCGCTGTCCAACATTGCTGACTCTTTGACGATTTCGCCGGCTTCGACTGTTACTCCGAACTTGTGGCAAGGAATGGCGCCATCGCCCAACCAGCGTCTTAGTCTTCTGGCTTTTCCTCCAAATTATGCGAGAGACCCATTTGATTATGCTCAGTCGCTTTTACCAAATAACTTGTACTCAGATATCAACATCAAGCCAACTCTTAATGCTCTAACCGAAGAAAACTTGTTGTACAATACTGAAATGCCGACCGAGTACAACCAGAAATACATCTTTGAAGAAAATGAAGAGCTTTTCAAGTTTGAGCAACAGCAACTTCAATACCAACAACAACAACAAGGTCTTACTCACAAGTACCATCCTCAAAACATCATTCACAACGCTCCTTCAAAGTTGAGTCCTCCTCGCAGCTACAAAAATCCCAACTGCGTTCCCGAGACAACCAACGACTCCTACACCTCCAAACTCAACCAACAGAACCAACAACAGCAAATTGTCAATACTCAGTTGTACAAAACCGAGCTTTGTGCTTCGTTCATGAAGATGGGTCTTTGTCCATACGGCAACAAATGTCAGTTTGCGCATGGAGAAAACGAGTTGAAGGCAGTGGAAAGGCCGCCTAAATGGAGATCCAAGCCTTGTGCCAATTGGGCCAAACACGGTAATTGTCGTTACGGAAACAGATGTTGCTTCAAGCACGGTGCCAATTAAACAGGTTTATACCATCACCACTATTATTTATTTTGTTACGACGCTTTCTTGTTATGAATCATGAACATTGGCCACGGGCTTATTTATAAATCTTGAAACTAATTCAACCTCAATTCAAAAGTTATTGCTTTATTCAATTCTTATATAGTTATTCCCTTAATAATACAACAAACTATACAAAGCACTAACTAGAAAAAACACCATAAATTGAAGAGCTTCAACTCACTATAAATCGCTTAGAGGTTGAAAAATCTGATGCACTTTTAGACAAAACCTAACTAATATTTGCATAGATAAGAGTCTTAGAGTGAATAAAATTAGTTGTAGAGATTTTCATGTACTTCTGGGTTTGGAACAAACTTGAGCCTCGGTAGGAGCTATTGTGTGTTCAGATGATCGTCGCCTGTATTTGTGGACTGATATTTAGATTGCAAGGCTTCGAATCCTGAAACCTTCCAGAACATCGCGAATTTCACAAGATAACGGAATTTAGCACGTGCAGGACCAGGTAAGAGAAAGACTGTGGAAGTGTTTGGCCACTGTGGAGTAGCTTATACCCTCGGAAGCAGTGGAGATTCAAAGTGCGGTCGGGGTATCAAGCGAGTCTCACTTGCATCCGAGCAAGTGCAATGGTATTAGTACAGAAGCAGACGTTGATAAAGAAAGTCACCTGCACCGAATGGAAGGTGCAGGATGTTTCGTATGCGACCAATTTGACGTGCCAGCATCCCAGCACTTAGAGGGATACATCCTAGCAGCTCGTAACTTTCAATTCACACTGTCTACTTAGCATACGTCACCAATGAATGTAAGCTCGTGGATTGTGTTTTGCAGCCGTGGCTGCAAATTTGGGGCAAATTTGGGGTATCAGAAATTTTAAGAGTTATTTTTCAACCTCACGAGCACCCATTTGTCTAGGATGCCATAAAATCCCATCATAAGGTGGAAGAGTATAAATCGTATGACATATAGTATCTGTGTTATGGTTAGTAACACCTTATTGTCACAATTCCATCTTTAAACTACAGTTCTACAAGATTACCAGTGTGAATGTCCACTTTCTATCATACGCAGATGATTGATTTTTATCAACAGCAGCCTCAGATGGTTCTACATCATTGAGTGTGGTGAAGACCTGATGTTTTCCACAGCGCCCGAGCCTCGTACGAGGTTCGAGTCACGGCATAGCCGTTTGCTGCAACGGAGTGAGTCATTCCTCATCGGCTGTTATAGTTGATACCGAGCCAGCCCAGAATGTCATTTCGTGGGGTTTATATAGGCGGTCGCGCGCCGGGTAACGCTTAAGACTCATACTTCTGGGAGCTGAAAATTTTCATTTTTGCCTGTGCACGACCGTTCTGCAACCAAGCCAGTATAGCGAAGTTGATTGGCACAGAGAGCCGTGTATAAAGTAGAAACAGCGCTGCATTGACAAAATTGGCGCCGTCAGAACAACGAGACGGTCTGAGAGATACATCTACCGCATATCATAGCATTTTCCGGAGCATCCCAGAACGAGATCTCCCCAGATCAGCATCTATTCATTCTGACTCATTGACATACTCACTAGAAACGAACTCACATTCGCAGTTACATCCAACAATAACAACTTCACAGGTATCATGAGCACTCAATGGGACCAGATCAAGCCCAATTATGCCAGCATTCTTGCCGATTCGCTCACCAGCAGGAGAATTCCGTTATTGCAACAACTCCAACAGGTGGTTTCACAGGGCCAAATCGACGAAGCTGAGTTGAATGGGGTGGCGATCCGCATTCTCAAGACCTACAATTACTATCAAGATGTCAATTCTCGTAACGAAGCCCTCAAAACTTTGGAAGCTTTGGTCAAATATGACTCCAAGTACTTGGCCGTATTTGTCAAGTATATCAATGCGCAGGTGCTTCAGAAAGACGTGACCATGGCCGTCACCGACTACCTCACCTTACTCAACTGGATAAACCGTTTCAGTATCTTGGCATGGGGCTCTTCCGAATCAGACTTATTGGGCGTTGTGGTCCAGACTCAAGCGGCCATTTTAAACCATGCCATTGCCCAAAGCGCAGATTTTTCAGAACACCACAAGCACAGAGTGAGAGTCCATCACGCTGTGTTGGTTTCCACTAAAACCTCGATTGTAGAGTCGCTTCTGGCCAGATACGGCGACGGCCTGAGTGATTTCGGCCACGCTGACACTTATTATACCGCTCTTTTAAAGTCGACTTTATCGCCAGATGTATTATTGACGTACTTTGGTGTACTCACAGATGCTCTCGTGGACTTATCTGCCACGAGGCCCGGATTGGTTGAGTACTTGACCAAGAACTTGGAGCCTTTGGTGTTGGAATATTATACTAATAACGGCCTTTTGGGCAAAACTGCTCCTTCAGCACACGCTTTATCAGTTTTTGGCAAGTTTGTCAATGTACATATCGACCAGACCGATGTTGAAAGTCTTTTACCTCATATCGAAAAGGCCATTTTGAGGTCTTCCGACAACTCTTTGGGCACAGTTTTGCCTTTACTTTTCCAAAACTTATCCGAGAATATTGTAATGGACAAGACGTTAATAGAGTCGAAATTGTTGGGATCTATTCTCACAGGCCTCAAATCCATTAAAGAACCCGTCAGAATCGGAGCTTTTAGCTCATTAAAGTCGATAGTGAAACACTTTAATTATGAGTCTGATGAGCTTATTGAAAAGTTCATTGATGAGGTGTTTAAGAGCTTCAAGTCTACTTCCAATACAGAGTACAAGGCTTTAATTCTCTCGTCGTTATCGTTATTATCCAGTCCAAACGTATCAACTAAGATTGTTCTGGCTTTATTACCATTGATACCTAAAGACCAGAACGAAGTATCGCTTGGTGGACTAGTTGAGGCATTTGCTAAACATTCTTTCCAATTATTGGCCAGTGATGTTGAAAAGTCGGTCGTGGACCAAATTGTGGGCCAATTAAAGGCTGGTTTGGCAGACAAAAAATTGCCTTTAAGACGGATTTGGTTTGATATTGCAGGTGAAAAATTGTACCTGTTAAACCAAGTAAATGATAACGTAGAATCAGTGGTAAAACAGATCTATCCTAGCCTTGTAGCTTCGCTCGAAGAAGCCCAGCAAGCTCCATTGCCCACTGTGACCAACAAGGGTATAACGAGTGCTTACGTGGCCATTTCATTAGCTCAAAAGTATAAAAATACCATAGAAGCAACAGAGAGTCTATTTATTAATTCTTTGAAACCTTCTGGCGAGAGACCTCTGCTTATTGACTCGAGAGTTTATACGAAATTGGCCCTAAACTGCGAATTCAAATGGAGTATCAGAGCTTTAGCAGCTACTGCCAAGTACATTGAGAGTTTAAGTGAAGAAGAGAGAATTAACTATGGCCTGGCATGGATCTACTTTATTATTTCTGCCAATGTTCCATACTCCATTCACCACCAGGCCATCGAAGCTCTTCGTCAAAACTTACATGATGAAAAACTTAGTGAAGTTATTATCAAGAGTATTTATGAATGCTTGAAATCACAAGACGAAACACTCAAGTTGAATATCAAGAGCATAAATACCATTCTTCCTGTATTGACCCAAATTCCCGGTCAACAGCAATTGGTAGAACAGAATTTGACCCAGCTTCTTGTGGTGGCCAATCACCCTTCTATTACTATCAAGAGTGGCTGGGTAGGGCTTGTGCAAAGAAGTGGATATTCCATTGATATTGCGAAGCTTTTGAGTGAAAACCCAATATTGGAAAGTATTTTGCAGTACACCAAGCTTGATCGTAGCAATGAATTGTACCAGGCAGCTGTAAAGGCTGTTGGAATTGTAACATTTATTATTCCAGAAACAGTTTCTCCTGAAGTAGCTCGAACCATTTCTGATGATATTAATTTGGAAAAGATCAACGAAATCGACTCTCAAACAGTTCAAATCTGGAATGGAACCGAAGGTGAGTTGGTTGTGGACGTTTTGAGCCAGCCAACGGGAAAACACCAGGATAAGAACACCAAGGATTACGAGATTAAAAAGTGGGAAGAAAGTGTAAAGAAGGAGCTTGAAAGTAAAAAGAAGCCCAGAAAATTGACCAGAGAAGAACAGGTGGTCGTGAATGAGCAGCTCGCCAAGGAGTCTGCTATACGTAGAGACACCCAGGCTTTAGTAAACCAAGTAAAAAGGGCTTTTTCGCTTGTCAGAGAGCTTGTTCAGCAAGCTGTCCAGGTGGAAAACGGCGCCAAGTACTGGTATCCTGTTGCTATCAGTAAACTTTTGGATGTTTGCAAGGTGCCGAATGTCCAAGAACTCTTTGGAACCGAGCCTGTATCGACATTTGTGGAGCTCAGTAAACTTGTATCGCCCCGTTTGGGCTCTTTAAAAGAGTTTGTCGGTATTGCTACTGTTCGTATCTACAATATTGGTGGGTTAGCTGAAAACTATTTGGAAGAACCACTTTTAGACTTGGTCAGCCGTCTTTTGTTCAGAGTAAAGATCTTGTCGGACCAAAAACCACTTGGATCCTTGACTTTATCGTACATTTTGCCGTTATTAACGAGAGTATTGGAGATAGGAAAGGAAGTGGCTATCAAGAACTCGTCGAAACAGGCCGTTACTTCTGAATTCACTGAAGAAGACCCTGAAGAAGAACAATTGCTTTTGAGTATCGAGATCATAGCAGCTCATGCCGAGGCTTTTGAAGACGATAGTATTCCTAGAACCAAGATTTTGGCCGTGCTTCTTTCCCTTATGAAGTTACCTTCCAAGGCTAAGCTAGCTAAAGAATGTTTCTTGTCAATGTGCCAGTACATTGCTCCTACTTATAAGCCCGACGACTTGAAGATGTTGTTGCAGAACATCATGACACCTAATATCTTTGTGCGTACGGCTATTTTGGAGGGTATTGACTCCGAATTCGACTTGACGGGCGATATCACTTATTCCAACGAGATCTGGATTGCTGCTCATAGTGAAGACTCCAACTCTGCTGAGATTGCTTCGACTATCTGGGAAGAAAACCAGATGCGTTTGGAAGAAAACTCAGTAGATAACTTATTGGAATTGGCAGGATCGGAAGACGGAGGCTTGAGATTGGCTACGGCGAAAGCTATTGTAGGAGCTACATCTCCAGACAATTTCGAAGCAACTCTTCAATCTCTTATTAATCTTTATAATGTCAAGAAGAACCCACCAGCTCCTATTCTTGATCGTTTCGGCTTGGTAGTTAAGTCTTCGCTCGACCAAAAAGATACCTGGGAACCCAGAAGTACCATTGCTCTCGCCTTGAAGTTGCTTGCGCAGTTCTTTTCTTCTAGTAATTCCATTGAAAAGGTGTTTAATTTCTTTGTCAACGACGAGGCTTTGGGCGATAAAGACGAGTTGGTACGCCAGGAATTGCAGGATGCCGGTATAGAGATTATCAAGGTGCATGGAGCCCAATACGTAGAGACACTTATTCCTATATTTGAAGCCAATCTTGGAGCCAAAGACCAGCGGTCGAAAGTCCAGGATAATATCAAGGAGAACGTCATTATCTTGTACGGAGCCTTGGCGCAGCACTTGAGTGCTCTGGACCCCAGACTCGAGAGTATTATCGAGAGATTGCTCAAGACTCTCGATACGCCATCTGAAGACGTTCAGTACGCTATTTCCAAGTGTATTGCTCCGTTGGTGAAGTCGTTTGAGCTGAAATTGCACCAGCACTTCGAGACCCTTTTCGACACTTTGTTCAACGAAAAGAAGTCGTTTGCTGCCAGAAGAGGTGCTGCTTACGGTATCTCTGGTTTGGTCAAAGGTGTAGGTATCAAGGCGTTGGAAAAGTACGATATTATCCGTACTCTTACCGATGCAGCCGACGATAAAAAGAGTCCTGTGAAAAGAGAAGGTGTATCGTTTGTATTTGAGTGTTTGGCACTTAATTTGGGCCCATTCTTCGAGCCTTATGTCATTGAGATCTTGCCAATTATTCTCAAATCGCTCGGTGACACTTCAGCTGAGGTCAGAGAGGCTACCGACTCAGCAGCCAAGCAGATCATGAAGAACACCACCAGTTTTGGAGTCAAGAAATTAATTCCTCTTGCTATTTCTAATCTTGATGAAATAGCTTGGAGATCCAAGAAGGGATCAGTGGAACTCTTGGGGTCCATGGCGTACTTGGATCCTACCCAATTGAGTGCTTCTTTATCGACTATTGTGCCAGAAATCGTAGGTGTCTTGAACGATACTCATAAAGAGGTGCGTAAAGCGGCCGACCAGTCGTTGAAGAGATTCGGAGAAGTCATCAGAAACCCTGAAATCCAGGCCATCGTTCCGGATTTGATCAATGCTATTGGTGACCCTACGAAGTACACTGACATTGCGCTTGATAAGTTGATCAAGACGCAGTTTGTGCACTATATCGATGGTCCTTCGCTTGCCTTGATTATCCACGTCATTCACAGAGGTATGAAGGACAGATCGGCCGGTACAAAGAAGAAAGCTTGTCAGATTGTAGGTAATATGGCCATTTTAGTCGACTCCAAGGACTTGAGTCCATACTTGGGTCAATTGGTAGCCGAGCTAGAGATTGCCATGGTGGATCCTGTTCCAAGCACCAGATCTACAGCAGCCAGAGCATTGGGATCTTTGGTAGAGAAATTGGGTGAAGAAAGGTTCCCTGATTTGATTCCAAGACTCTTGGATACCTTGAAGGACCAGTCGAAGCAAGGAGACCGTTTGGGCTCTGCGCAGGCATTGGCCGAAGTTATTTGTGGTTTGGGTATCAACAAGTTGGAGGAATTATTGCCTACGATTTTGGCTTCTGCCACTTCTACAAAGAACTATATCAAGGCCGGTTTCATGCCATTATTGTTGTTCTTGCCCGTCTGTTTCGGAACCCAATTCTCGCCGTACCTTAGTAAAATTATTCCACCTATTTTGGGTGGTTTGGCCGATACCGACGAGGATATCAGAGACACCGCTTTGAGAGCAGGACGCTTAATTGTCAATAATTATGCTACTAAGGCTGTTGACTTGTTGTTGCCTGAGCTCGAAAAGGGTTTGAGCGACACCAGCTACCGTATCCGTCTTTCTTCCGTCGAGCTTACCGGAGACTTGTTGTTCCAAATCACCGGTATTTCAGGTAAAACCGAGCTTGACGAGTCTTCTGACCACTCTACCAACGAAGTTAACAAGACTTTGGTCGAGATCTTGGGCCAGGAAAGGAGAGACCGTATTTTGGCCTCGTTGTTCGTTTGTAGATCCGATACTGCTGGTATTGTCAGAAGTGCTGCGGTGGATATCTGGAAGGCTTTGGTAGCAAACACTCCAAAGACTGTCAAGGAAATCTTGCCATCTTTGACATCGATTATCATCAAGAGATTGGCATCTTCTGAAGAAGTTCACCGTACAATTGCGGCACAGACTTTGGGAGAAATGGTCCGCAGAGTCGGCTCGGGTGCTTTGTCTCGCTTGTTACCAACCTTACAAGAAACCTTGGCTGCTTCTACCAACGATCCAGTATCCAGACAAGGTATCTGTATTGCCTTGACCGAGTTGATCAAGTCTACACAATATGAAGGTCTTGTCGAGTATCAGGACGTATTTATCTCGATTATTCGTGAAGCTTTGGTCGATTCCAGTGCTGGCATTCGTGCTAGTGCTGCTCAGGCATTTGAGTCATTACAAGAAGAATTGGGTAAGGTGGTTATTGACGAGATCTTGCCCCACTTGCTCAATATGTTGCAAGACACTCAAGGCTCTTCTTTGGCATCGGAAAACGCTTTGGCTGCCTTACAAGAAATCATGGCTTCCAAGTCCGATATCATTTTCCCGATCTTAATTCCTACGTTATTGACCCCTCCTATCGACTCGTTCAAGGCCAAGGCCCTTGCATCGTTGGCTTCTGTAGCGGGAAGTGCTTTGTTCAAGAGACTCGGCTTGATTATCAACACTTTAATATCTGCTATTCTTGAAGCAGACAATAAAGGTGATAAAGAGGGCCTGGATGATCTTAAATCGGCCTTTGATAATATCTTATTGTCAATAACCAGCGACTCGGGAGTGCATCCTCTTATGCAACAGCTTCTTTCTTTGGCCAAGCACGAAGACTCTGCCAAAAGAGCCATTGTCTACGGCCGTTTGGGCAACTTCTTTACCCACACCACTTTGGATTATTCCACTTATACCCAAGATATGGTGTCGCAGTTCATATTGTCGCTCGGTGATCCTTCGCCAGATGTAGTCCAAGGTACATTTGAGACGTTAACGGCTTTGGTAAAGGCCCAGCCTAAGGAATCGTTGGAAAGATTGGTCAAGCCAGCATACCAGGCTTTGAGACTTACCGGTGTAAAGAACGAGGAATTGCAAGGGTTCAAGATCGCAAGAGGCCCCAACTGTATTCTCCCTGTGTTCTTGCACGGTCTTATGTATGGTAATGCTGATCTTAAAGAAACCAGTGCATTGGCTATTGCCGATATAATCGACAAGACTCCTGGTGCCAACTTGAAGCCGTTCGCTACCACGATGACCGGTCCTTTGATCCGTGTAATTGGTGAAAAGGTTCTGAGTGACATTAAAGCTGCCATCTTGAAGGCACTCAACAACTTGTTGATCAAGATTCCTCAGTTCTTGAGACCGTTTATCCCACAGTTGCAAAGAACCTTTGTGCGTTCTTTATCGGATGTTTCCAACCAGACATTGCGTGAAAGAGCGGTTGTTTCGTTGGGAACGTTGATCAGTTTCCAGCCTAGAATCGATTCTTTGGTCACTGAGTTGGTTGCCGGTGCTAAAAACACCAGCGATCAAGGTGTAAAGACGTCGTTGTTGAAAGCCATGTTGGAAGTAGTCAATAAGGCCGGTAAAAACATGAACGAATCGTCCAAGACTTCGATCATGACCTTGGTCGAAGACGAAATCACGGTTGTTGACGACAAATCGGCCGTTTCTTACGCCAGGCTCATTGGATCCTTGGCCAACACTTTATCTCTTGACGAAGCTGCCAATATCATCAAGTCGAAGGTGCTTGAAAAACCCGATGGTTCCAACGATAAGTTCTGTGTTTTGGCCATCAACTCATTCTTGCGCTACTCACCAGTGCATATCTTCAACACTGGCTTGACTGACGCCATCGTGTCGTTTGTAATTGACTGCTGCAACTCGTCAGTGCCTTATATCACTGACAATGCAGTTGTTGCCGTAGGGAAATTATTAATCTTGGAAGGTCTTACCAAATCGCCTAAGGAACCCGAGTCAATTGAAAGCGAGTCTGAATTTAGATTGGGCCACGAAAACATTGCTCGTTTGGCTCGCCAATTGGCTATCACAACCGTTCAACCGGCATCTTCTTCTCTTGATACAAGAAGATTATCGTTGGTAGTGATCCGTACGATTTCTCGGTTCAATTTCAACGACGTCAAGGCCAACTTCGATGTGTTGATTCCAAGTATATTTGTGTGTCTTCGTGATTCGATTATTCCTATTAAGTTGGCCGCAGAAAAGGCGTATTTGTCTGTATTCAATTTGGTTGAAGACGTAGAAATGGCCGAGTTTAATGCTTGGTTTAGTGGTAAGGAGAACATCACTACAGTGACAGGCGCTTCCATTGTTCCTAGATCTATTGGTGACTACACAAAGAGAGTTGCTGCCAGATTGGCTGGTGTTGAGAGGGAAAGAATTGAGGCTGGAGGAGATGCAGAAACCATGTTTAGTGACAGGTTCGAAGACGAAGAAGAAGTCTGGACCGTGGGTTAAAAAAGTCCTTTAATTTCATAGTTGACTATAAAATTAATGTAAAACGTACTAGAAATTGAAACTCCACTTGTACTTCAATGTAACCAATATATACTATAAATGGTATTAAAATGTATTCAATTGCTTTGATAAATTTGTACTTTCAATTTCTCTAACTATAATGTAATGTACTACACAGTATACTAGTAACTACAGTATAACTTTGCTATGCGGTTTATGCTAGTAGCCGTGCAGTGAAGATTTCATACACTTCATTAACTAACGTATATGTCAATTATAATACACTTGTAGTTGGGTAGAAACCTATTCTTCCAATGGTTCCGCCAAGGTCTAGGCCGGTATTTTTTTCTAATGGTAGCTTAGCTGGTCCCAGACAGCGCAAAGCACGCCCGATCCAGTCTAAGCTTGGAGGTCACCATAGCTATGCTTAGTTGCGAGAAGTGAATAACAAGTATATTGACTCGTATCTACATCTCGCCAGCTCTTTTCTTGCTAAACTCTCATCGTCCTCTAATTGTCTTGTCTAGATTTAGCGATGGATGCGAAATTAACCAATTAATTGACACTCACTGGATAACGCTCTATAAGTAGCCTAAGTAATTATTCTTCACTAGATAAGCAGATTGCATAGCTACGGGAATCTGGTACCTACTAAATTTCAGGTGTTACAGCTGTCTTTCATTCATTATTTGGACATAGACTTCAGACAATGTAGTTGAAAATGCTCTTTATTGTCTAATATATACTAATTATTCGCAATTTTTGCACCCAAATAGACTCCTCTTGACATCTATGGAGGGGAGCTTACAAGAAAATTCAAGAGAGTATCAAGCGAATAGGAAAATGCTGAAATAGCCCCGACCCAATTGCTATATCAATGTGTTTCGAGATTAAGCCAATTAATGGTGAAGAACTACGAATGCGTTATTTATCTATTCCCCTGGTATTTTTCGCTCTACTAAGATACATAATTCAAGCAAGCTAGTTCAATTCTTCAAGCATTCAATCAAATGCTACTTACACATCACTGGCACGACTATCTGATTGCGTAGGTGTTTAAGTATACTAATTGTGTGTGTCTTTTTATAGATTATATCTGATCTTTCCGTTCACATGTCCACCACTGCGTGATGCAATTGTAAATTAACCCAAGTACATTAAAAAGTTTACTATAGACAATATACAAGTTATATATTGATAGTTTCCCTAGTGGTTATTCGACTGTACAGTTCATAATATTCCTAAGCTTGTCTGGACCAGCTAGCTCAGCGGATGTTAATATTCAATTAATACTATTCTCTCCTAGTCTGTTGGTGCTATAATTATTCTACTATACAGTATATTATTACCCTACCTATTAATTGTTAAACAATTAGTTATTATCATGCATAGGTGTATCATTATCTGAGCCTCTTCTCTTCATAAGACTCGGTGGAGGTACAAACTTATGTGCCTCTTTGAAGTAATCTCTCGATAAGCTAGGCATCGATAGGTTTGTAGGCAAATCGAGATTGAGGCTTCGTAAAGACGGCAACTTGCCATTGGAGGGTATTGGAATTTGTTTGGAATGTCCTCTTTCGGAGGAAGGGGATGTTTTGGGGGATTGTAAGGATGTTAAAGGAGGGGTGGTTGGGTCATGAGGATGGTCTTTGTGAGTGGTGGTATTCCTGGTATTATGATGTTGTTCGCCTGGATTTGAAGTGGTTCTAAACGAAGGGGTCATGAAGAAAGACGACAAGTTGGTAGAACTGTTGTTTGCCGAGATGATCGGAGTGTTGACTGCCGATAAGCCGAGAACAGGCGAGTTTGGCAACGTAAAAGTCTGGGGATTCGGGCTATTTGGCCTTGATTTCTTGAGTCTCTGTTTGACATAATCGAGATCTGAGCTTTCAAATGTCCGGTTATTTCCCGATTGTGGTTGTGGTTGGTGTATTTGGTTGGGTGGGTTGAGTGGAGTCATCATTTGAAGTGAAGATAACGAGTTCAAGTATAGTTTTTTGGAGGGAGTCAAGCTGGTATAGCTTTTGGACTTTTCTGCCTTGCTCAAGGCAGCAATACTGGAAAGGTATTGAAGGTTATTGTTGGAGGAAGATGACACGGCAGGATGATGTTCTGGGGTGCTGACAAAATGAAAACTGGCGTTCCCGTTTTGTCTAGAGGTGCTAGGGGTAGGGGTATTGGCAGCACCAAAGTAGTCGGTTAGCGATGGGAGCGATTTCGCGTTGGTATTCGACAAGTTTGGGTTTGCGCTGGACATTTCCGGGGAGTTTGTGGTGGAGTTTGCTAGCAACTTGAGTTCTTCTGTGGCGGCGCTGGCTAGTATATCAATATTGATGGTGCTGTGGTGTTTTTGGAGGGGTGCGGGTGCTTCAGCCAGACGAGGCGATGACTTGGATATGGCAGGGTGGTCGTCAATATCGCTTGAGGGAGTATCTGTTTTAGAGCTCTTGGCATCTTCATCGCTGCTATTATGTGACTTAAAAGTGGGTTGGGACTCAGGCGGAGACAAGGGACGTGGTGGAGGCGAGTTTGACGACGCTTTTCGTTTGGAAGACGACTCGTTTTTGGGGTTTTTGGGTGGCGGCGGTATGCTAATCAGGCTGGATTCGTCGCCTGAGAAGCTGGAAGTGTTTTTGTTGAGGTTTTTGTTCCTTCTTGAGTTTGGGTTGGTGTGGATTCGCAAGTGTCTGGTGAGCTCGTCTGAACGAGAGAACTTCTTGAAGCAGCCAGGAAACGTACAAGCGTGAGGTTTTTCTCCCGTGTGGGTTCTGATGTGTCTTGTTTGATGTTCGAGTCTGTGGAACGCCTTGTCACAGAATGGACACTTGTATGGTCTCGAGGCAGGGTCCTTTCTGGCCTTTGCAGCGGCACTATTGGCGGAAGTATCGTGGTCTTGGTAGGATCCGGGTAGAACCATGGTAGATCCACCCTTTGGTTCGGTAGTGATTGACTCCATTCGGTGGAATAAAGGGAGCCGCTACGTGATTTGTTGTGGTAGAATTAGCCGCCAAAGAAAAAAAAACGAACAAGTATAATAAATGGTCACTGATGTACTAAGCAGACTATATAGACACTAACGAGCTGACTGGGCTAACGTGAAAAACACTTAAAAGTAGCGTTTATTTTGAAGGTAGGATGATAACCGTGGAGAGATTGTAGTAAATGGCCGCTGCCAAAATGCATTTGGTGGGGAAGAAGGCTTCAAAATTTTCGGGAGGACACCCCGCTGTGTGCAGGGGTCATGGGGAAGATCTTCGGTGTGGAACAATTTCTTTTTTTTTTTCTTTTCTGGTTTTTTTGGGGGCCATCGAGTAACCCGCACTTCCCCGGTGCGAATAAGAAGCGACTAGAAGGGATCCCCGCAATTGAGATTGACGGATAAAGCGTCAATATCACAAGAAGTAGAGATGATGATATCCAAATGATATGCACTTCTACTGACGATACGTATTAGAGTTGTAGTTTTGCTGTTGAAGTTGGCTTAGCTTGTGCCGTTTCCCCACGGCTCCCTTCAACCCCAACATTGGCTGCTGGGCGCGCTGTCCCGCCTGGAGTGCGAGCCACTTCGGCTTTTTTCCTTCTTTCCGTTTGCTTTTATCTTTCCCCTCCGCCGCCCCTACCATATCAGCGGGATGCGGCTTGCGCTGGCCAAACACCCAGATACCCATGACACGTTGACGGGTTCCGGCCGCCCCGACAGTTTTAGCTCCTTACCGGCATCGTGGCATTATCTGTGCGCAGGCAATTGGATGCTACAAACTACTCTGGTGTTGCCCGTATCGCCGAAACATCAACCAAGTCAAGGAATCGTGGCGTTATTGTGAGCCCCGAAATAACATCAGATACCCTCTCCTACACTTGTATGCTACACGCTAATGGAACACTTAATGTGCTAGTGCTGCAAACCACAAGGGCTTTCGCTCAGGCTTAGTCTCTTGTACATCGATTTCGCCGAGGTACGTTCCGCCTAGCGGACTTTTTGTTTTCGCACTCGCCGAATACTGCCGATCAAGTTTAAATTGCTGGGGTAGTGGCAAAAGCTTGGCCAGCAAGACATCGCCATCAATAGAATCAATGCTAATAAAAAGATTAGCAATTGTAAAATTGTCAGTGAATACTAGCAGTGAGGCTGAAACTACAGATAACAAATTCAACTAATTATTGGTTGATTGCTCTGATGTAGAGCGGTCAACTTTATCGGGTAACTCTCCGCGCGATTCTACGTTTTCGCAACTGTGAGAAAATCAACCTTCATTAGTGCCTACTGTGACAAAATGGCTCTACCATGGTTTATTTATTGAGTATACTCTATTGAGTAGATAGTATTCACTTCTACCATAGTTAAATTAGTACCCAAAGGCAAAGCAAGATAACGAAAACGAAAATTTAACAAAGAAAAATTATGGGAAATGGCCCACTCTAGGTCCAAAGTATCCGCCATCAGCCAAACTGGCGTTCTTCAATGAAGTTTGACCATTGCCTCCATCGGCACCTTCCCAGGGAACGTTGTTACCCCACCAGCTAATGTTCTTTGGATTATATTGAACTGAAAAGAAGATGATAATAGCACTAAACGCAACGCCTGCATCCATGGCACTGCTGAACACATAATTGTACTTCGACCACCACGATCTGTATCTGTTCTTTATGTACCACATGAATGCAGTAGCCAAGTACACCCCACCGGTGTAGTAACCCAAGTTGTATGGGGCGAAGTTAAGCATACCGCCAATAATCACAGAAGGTTGGAAATATTTGGTGTAACGTGTTGGCACGTAAAGCTTGAACAACACACAAGGAATCGACAATAAGAATCCAATCAAGAAACAGTACTTCAAAATAGGATACAAGTGGTCGAAAACCTTTTGCGGGCCAAACACTCCCCAAATCACCGACGACGAGAAATAGGTGGTGGAGCTTGGACAGGTGAACTTGTTCTTTTGGTGTGGCTCGCAGTAGTCCTTAAAGTGGTTCAATTTGAAGTTGATGGCAGCCAAGTTGATGAAAGTGCCAATGAATAAACCCAAGATCTGGATCCGGAACAATGCTCTGGGTGGAATCTTGGCGTAGTGAGCAGTCTTTTGGTTGCTGGTGTAATTATCGGCTTGACCGTCAATATTGTATCCCAAAGCCTTGATGAACATCAATGCTTCACCGTTTCCTGGAAGAGCATAACCAATAATTAACTCAACCAACACGTTCAACCCGAAACTGAAACTAGTGGTAGATTCCAAAGTAGTCAAAGGAATCAAAAAGACAAAATTAATTCCAATAGCAAACACAATGGCCCAGACGGGGGTCTGGACTGGATAGATCTCAACACACACGATAGCGAGAACGAACGATATAAGTAAAACGAGCAAGAAAACCCAGTCTGGTACTTCCTTGTATTGTTTCATCATCATACATTGAGGATCGTCAAAGCCATCATAGGTGGATTTTCTAAAGTTCTTGATGCTGCCGACCAACAGTTTGATGGCTTTCCACAGTGTTCTCCAGGTAACTGCCAACTCGTGAATGATTGCAAATGGGTAAAGAGCAAAGAATGCACCGTAGACGACCAAATTGGCAGCGGTGTAGAAAGGAGGTCCATAAGCCTCGTACTTTGTCTTGTCAAACAAACTGTTTTCGCTAAGAATCTGAGTAACTTGGTAAGGGTCTCCAGTATTGGTGAACAAACCGTTACTGTTGACAGGCAAGTATGCGGTCCATTTATAGTTGGTGTAATAAACACCGACGATACAAAAGAATGCCAAGATCGTGCCAATGTACAGATTTATGGTAGTGTAGAATGGACTTACCAAAGCACCACTTCCAAACACATTCCAATCAAAAGAAGCAATGGGGTTCAATCCCAAACCATAGGTAAAACCGGTGATGGTTGCGAGATTGAAGTTTTGAGGCGCGATCCATGTCATCCAGTTGAAATTAGAGAGGGCCTGGAACAAATAGTTAGGAAGCCAGAAATAGAGAAACGAACTTGCCATAACTGTGAAGAAAAAGTAATATCTTGAAATGGTCCAGCCATTAATATTTTCCTTCTTCTCACCCCCAATTAAGGCCTTATTAAGCGCCAATGTTGGTAAGACCATGGGCCAAACACTTCTAGTAGGATAGACCACGAACTTCCTCAACAACCCAGCAAATCCAATACCCATGAAGTTTGTACACAAAAGAAGGAGAATCTGGTAGCCGATGTCTACCCATTTGTTAGCGTAGAAGATATCAAGCTTCTGTACCGTAATATTCCATCCAACGTAACTGTTAGTGCCAGCAAAACTGGCCATTAAACCGGCCAAGATCTGTTCTTTGAATGTCCAAGGACCAGGATTGAGATCGATCTCGTATTTCCAGACCTTGAACTTATATTTTGGCAAGATGAATTCGAGAGCCTTGCCGCAAGGATAGATAAACATTTGGATGACTGATGATCCTAGCGAAATACCCGGCTGTCTATCATCGAAGAATTGATTGACAAACGCAGCAATAGCAGTCCAACAAATGGCAATAATATAAACTCTCAATGTTTCGCATGGAGTAGAAGGATCGTCATATGGATCGGTGACAGATCTCACTTCTTGATAGGGAGAGTAGTAGGCCAACAAAACAGCTTCTAATCTAAGTTGAAGTCTCCAGTCAACAATGCTATATGGCGAGTAGTTTGCTGAACTAAATGACTCGAGCGAAGATAAGTCGTTACTTGATTCCTTTGCCTCCTTCACATTAACATCAGAATAGTATTTCTCGGATAATGCCCCCTTTGTTGGTTCATCTGTGTCCAAGTCTTCGATGTTGTGCACCTCGGCTTTCTTGATCAAAGCTTCGTAAAGATCAAGCTCGCCATTTGGGATATTGATATCGTTTTCCAAGTCCACAATTGAATCCTGGAGAATTTTGAATGCTTCTGCATAGGTGATTTTCTCGACCTTCTCGAGTATAAACGAAGCTTTCAAAGGCAATTCATGAAACTGCTCCAAACCTTCAAGATTAATTCTATTAAGAACCAATTGCTTCTGTTCAGGTGTAAGCGTCTTTCCAACATCACCGAGTGACAACGGATGTGAATCCACGGCCTCTAAATTGACTTGATGGTCTGCTTCGTCTAAGTGACTAGTAACGGCTTCCAAAGATTGGATGTGGGCCGAAGCCAAAGGGCTCTTTGTGGGCTCTAACATTTCTCGGTTGTTCTGTTGGACAAGAAATCAGAAGATCTACGCCAAAAATACCTTCTTAAATATTTCAGTTCTATCTAATCGCTAATATAAATTAACGTTCGATCTTGGAACGAGTGGCCCTTGGGACGAGTGGCTCTTTGGACGAGTGGCTCTTGTGAAATCAATGGATACATGCAACATCCACCGTACAAGCCATACTACTACTTTAACCCTATCTTTCTTATTGTACTCATTTAATTTAGTTGCAACTTTAATTTAGTTGCAACTTTAATTTCGAATATTTTTTTCGTGTTTATTTGCAATTACATTTTTTAAGTGAGAATACGGGACACAATATGCATAATTGTACGGCTCGGGCGCAACTCTCTAAATCCGGAGGTATCTCACTGATCTGAACAATCAGGAGTGGCTCCAAATGACGTATACTACACATCGTAAATTAGCGGTGTATTCTGCATCTACTAAATTGAATTTAAAAGGGCTTAACCACAATACACTTCAACCACACCTGGGACGCAAGACAAGGTGGCTAAACCGCGCTTAAAAAGTCAAATTTTATAGAATTGGCGCACAAAATGCAAAAAAGAATACCGAGATATGTGGCTCTCTTTTGGCTTCAAATACGTATTTATTAGATAGCCACAGCTAAGTACAAGCAAGGATAGGCTGAAAGGTGGTAACTAGTTGTAGCTTGGGTTAGTTTTTTAAGGTTCCCAACCTTTTTTTTTATTGTAACCTGACTACATTTTCGACTCTGTCTTGTCTTATCTTCTCTTATCTGCTGTTACTTTTTTTTTTTTTCTAACCGAATTATATTTTTGTGTCTGTCTTATCTGTCAGATGCATCACAGGCTTATTTCGATAAATTAGGAAGACCCACAGTTTAACTTGGCCAAATCAAGGCATACTAAATTTACCGATCTCTTGGTAGGCTTTGTCGAGGAGGGCTTTTTGAGAATATCTAAATTCAAGCGAGAATCCAAGTTTCATTTAAATTTTAGTCTAGTGCTTATACTGACAGCGCAAGCGAAAGCCAAGGTTTAAGATTTGACCGAGGAGTGCATTTATACAAAATACCTACAAAACTTCTTGGCAAGGTGTCAAGGCCGTGGCCTTGTTTTGGACTATTTTGTTGTCTTGGCGGTAGACACCTGGGGTTTGAAGTATTTCATACCATTATGCTTGACATTTTTTCTCTCTATGTGAGACAAATGTGATTTTAGGGGGTGAAGTATTTTCCAGGAATCCGGATTTACTTTCCGAACATAGTGATCATTATTTTTTTGATGAAGCCAAAAAAAAAAGGTGTAATTGGTATAATAGCCTTCGCGAATCTCTGACCTGACTATATTCGATCCAACAAACAATGTCAAGCACAGATCTGGGTAATAGTTGATCAGCTCAAGTAGGCTTTACCCAGATCCTAACTTCCGAATTTGACTCTGGACTTGAACAGTCGCTCATAAAATATTCTCTTATCGCATTATAGAAAATGCAATGGTTTGTTCCTTCGCTGATAAAACCTTACATCAGGTCAAAAAATACATTGGTATTTTCATTTTCGTGAATATCCGTATAATTGTGTGACAATTACCGAATTATACGATGGCCACTCAAAGCAAGAGAATTATGAAGATATCGGTAACGAGCCGTGATACTATTTTACGAAATTACACGTAGACTATAATTAGGATCGATTAACAATGCCAAGTATTATAACCGAATTGTAACTAGGCTGATTGCTTGGCTCTGATGATAGCATCCAATTACTGATCCCGAATCCTTAATAGGTAGTTTAATATCCTGGGCTATGTCGTCTTATGGCCATAGTCAAACATTGTACTTTTATGAACCAAGAGATACATGTAGATTTTGAAAAGTAGATTGTATACACCCGGATAAGCTTATTACCAGCACCGAACCCTACAACCAAGTATATTGAAAAAAAATATGATACAAAATAAATCAGTGCCTTTTGTCGTACGGACGTCCTGAAAACATATGTTTCAGCCTGTCATTCTCAGTATAAACTTGATTATTCCACATAATCTGTGGCTTATGCTAGACGTCGGCAAACATCCTGGACAGAGCACGAAACCAAAGCATAAGCAACTCTCGACGTCTATAAAATTCTGGAAGATAATAATTCAGCATTTTGCGCTTCAATATGTGCATAGTAAAAAATACGACAGATCTTGATCTCCTCCGTGCGAGCTGCTTTCGAGACACAAAGCAAAGGACTCAATGTGGGGAATTGCATTTGACGGAAGGTCGTGGGGATGGTCAAAACGTCAATCAATTTGAAAGATTACTCGATAACTACACTTACAGATTAATAGTTGTATTATCTCGTACATATTTTGATAGGGTTCATTTTATGCTAACCTAATCTATAGATAGGCTCCATAGACAAGCCTATCCTAAGAAGGTCTAAAACAGGATGTCTCAAGAAATGTGACGAGGCCCGTCCAACTGTCAATAATGTCATAAGTTCTGTAGGTTCAAAGTGTATACACAGTAGTTGGCTCTCCCCTATTGATTTCTCAGGTATGCTTAGCTAGGTACCCGACGGGTTAGACGTATCAAACCTAACAGTACCTCACAAGATTATGTATAACTAGGCTCCTTTGGTCTGTGTCTAGATTACTTATTTAGAGGAGTGCTAGGGTTATGAAGGCTGCTTTTCACAGCTGCGACATAATTGAGATTGACATATTTGTTTGGGGAGAAAACATAATTGAGAGAAAATTGGACGCCCGTTTACACCCCAAAACATCTAGATTAGGGTATAGATTAGGGTCTAAACAGCTCCACTTGTGTTAAATAAATATAAGGAGACTTAATGGTTCAATTGATAAGACGGCTTCAATGGCTGCAGGATCTGTTTATATGCAGTCCTAGTACCAGACGTACCTCACATATAGTGACTTGAATGCTTTCCTGTGACCTTGGGAAGTACTTTAATATCATTAAATCCATAAAAATGTATATCCGTTAAGCTTCCCATTCTTGCATAATTTGCATTCACGATGTTTATAAAACCGACGGCCTTTGTGTTCACAAGCATAAATGTTTGGGCTATTTTCATCTCCTTCTCGTAATCCGTTCGAGTTGAATTCTGGCAATTTGCTGTGTAGATTTAAGTGAAAGTGAAATCCCATTTTGCTGCGTGCTCCTTTTTGTATCTCAGGATATTTGATTAGAGAAAACTATTTAGAGGAAAACTAACCGCTATTTATACACTTTGAACCAACTCCTGACCTGGTTTGGGGGTAGACGGCACCACTAGTTAATAAAATATAAAGTAAACCAGCCCCAAATAAGCCATAAAACCTTATTTTAAGGAGCGCGATCACAGGGTCGTGCGATGGTCAAAGCGGATATCAATTTGAAAGATTCCTCGATAACTAACCACACTTTACAGATCAATAGTTTTTTTTTTATACACGGATTTTGATAGGGGGCATTTTATGCTTACCTAATCTATGCATGAACTAGTAAATCACTGAGTCGAAAATCAACACCCCTTTTACTGCTTATCACTGCGTAGGTCGCATCGTCTGACCCACCTCCAGCCAATGTTCTCCACAATAGATCTAAAGTCGTCACACAATCAGCACGTACGAGCGGATCCCACTTCGGTGTCAGTAGGCTCCATAGGCAAGCCTATTCAGAGAAGGTCTAAAACAGGATGTCTCACATGCAGAAAACGGAAGAAGAAGTGCGACGAAGCCCGTCCAACGTGTCATTCGTGTCAAAAACGAGGTTTGGAGTGCGATTGGGAAATAAAATCTTTCAAAACAAAAACGCAAAATTTGGGTGCGAAAAAAATAGGCCTGACTGAAAAAGCTCCATTCACGATAGAAGATATCTCTAGAGTCCCCGGGAAAATACACCATGAGCTAGATACCATAGATAGGTCTAGCTTTCTGTGGCTGCCTCGAGCTATCAAATCGATCGGTTGGAATATGAACGATGTTTCTAGAGTGGAGAATGTATGTGAGGAGATATTTGTAGAATTTTCTCCTCTTGAGGCCGAATCAGATACGGGTCCCAAAACCACTACACCTATTGAACTTGAGTCTAACATAAACAATTTCGACTGTTTTGATTCTGAAAATGAGGGTTTCGACCGGATCTTGGCCAGTAGCAGTCTAGAGACTGAAATTGACGCAATTGGTGACTTTTTATCTGTAAAAACCCCTTCGAAAGTCAATGAGCTCAATGATAATGCTGCTACTTTTGCCGAGGATTTTAATTTCAAAGAATTATTGGGTGCAAATTATTTTCCACTTGTTGCTCAGCCTACTTCCACTTATAATTTGTATCTCGATGATACAGGATTATTGTACTTGGGGTATTTTGAGAACAACGTAGCCACTTTATTATCCGTAAGTCCAAGGTCCTCCAACTATTTTCTCAAAACTTTCTTTACGCTTTCAATCACAAACGAATCTCTTCTGAATGCCTTGGCAGCGTGGGGAGCCTTGTTTTTCAATGTTGATAAGAGCGATAATTCTAACCACGAAATCGTAAATCACTATTTGAAAAAATCAAAGAGTTTGGTCAAAAAGTCTTTGCAAAACAAATACGATTACTTTTTAGTTTTAGCTTACTACTTGATTAACTTGGGAATCCAGATTTGTTCTGGAGATACCAATAATTGGCATAGCATATTTAATATGTGCTGGGACCTTTTGGCAAAGTATGGAGGGGTGCAGAAGTTTATAAAAGATTTTGATTACTCCAACGATTGCAAATTTCTTATTGCCAACTTGCAATTTCATGATGTAATGTCGTCTGAAACTTTGACAAACGGTACCAGGTGTGATTTGAGCAACTACAATGATTTGTTCCATTTGAAAAACTCTTTTGATGACGAGGATTACGGCGTGGATCCTTATCAAGGGTGTATCCAGCCGATCGTGCTACTTTTGGGAGAAATCATGAACCGATATGCCGCTATTAGGGGCGTGCTATTGCGCACTGAAGAAAAATTAAATATGGATGGAGCTAAGTCGATTGACGAGCTAATAGATGACAATTGGTTTGATCAAAAGAGATATGAAGAGCTCAACCAATTGAGAATTGATAACTTCGAGTCGATGGATCTGTCGTACAATGAGTTGAAGAATAAGGTGAGATACTGTAAACCCATACTCTCGCAATTAGATCAACTTCCCAGCGAAAACGAAAAATCCAAGCATATTAAATTATTCGAGCTATATCGCATGACATGCAACATGAATTTAGAATTGTATTTCAAGAAAGTGCAGCCGAATTCCAGTGAAATTCAATCGTTGTTGTTGAGGTGTTTCAAAATTATCGACGAGCTTATTGCTACCAATTTGATAGGTGCATTCAACATGACATTGTTGTTATGCGGAATAGCATGTTGCAACCAATATGATAGAGTGAACTTAGAGAAAAAGTTTAGGACCATATACATGAACTACAAAGTAGGAAACGTCAAAAGAATTTGGGATATTGTCAAGGAGTCGTGGCGCAGAAACTCAAACGGAACTACGTGTGTCGACTGGATTGATATATGCAATGATTTTGGATGGAAACTATCGTTGTGCTAGCTGGTTTTACAGCAACTTTAATAATAATGAATATACGATACAACTACAACACTCTTGAAAAGACTAGCTCTTATTTATTGACTGGTGGATTTATTCATCGTCATCGAAAACGTTGATCGGACTCCAATCTGGATTAATTAATCTACGTACACCTTTAACCTTGTGGATATTGTCGATTTCTTTACCATCCTCTTCGGAAAGCTGCACGACCTTGAAGTTGCTTTCGATTCTAGATGCGGTAACGGATTTAGGCAAAACAACTGTGCCTCTCCATTCGGCCCACGAGATCAAAATCGTGGCAGGAGACACGCCATATTTTTTGGCGATTTTTTCGATGACGTCATCCTTCAACAAAGGAGACCCGGTGGATCCAAGTGGGGAATATGCCTCCAAAATAATATCGTGCTTTTTGGCATATTCAAGCAATTGATGCTGAGGCAAGTATGGGTGCAATTCTACTTGGTTCACTACCGGTTTGATGGTAGTTCTGGAGTCATGAAGTAATCTGTCCAAGCGTTTTCTGCTAAAGTTAGAAACACCAATTGACTTGGTCTTACCCTGTTCGACCAATTTTTGGAGTTCCACCCAGGTGTCTAGGAAATCCCAGTCTACCAAGATGTCACGCTTTCCATTTGGCAAGGTTGGGAACTTTGGATCGGACTTGTTTTCTGGGTTCAAGGCAACTGGCCAGTGAATCAAGTACAAATCGACATAATCCAAGCCCAAATTCTTCAATGACTCGTCCAAAGCCTTTGCTGGGTTGAGCTGTTGGATGGGTGCAAGTTTGGTAGTGACGAAGATCTCGGATCTAGAAACTCCGGAGTCGCGAATTGCCCTTCCCACAGCATCTTCGTTGCCGTACAAATATGCAGTATCGATATGTCTGTAACCGGCCTTGAGCGCGGCCAACACTGCGTTGTACCCTTCTTCCGAAGACAGTTGCCAAGTTCCCAATCCCAAAGCTGGGATCGAGGTGCCATTTGAGAGTTTGTAAGTTTTGGTTGAGCTAAAGGTTAGTATGTGTTTGGCAAACGGATAATTGAATTACATACTTTTGAGTAGACATATTAGTTAGTCAATGAATTGAGTTACATGAGTGGAAATCTTGTGGCTTTAAATATGTTTTTAAAATTCGGAGCTCCCCACCTCTGGTTGTTCTCGAAACTTCCTCCACCACACCATCTCGCAACATTTGCTAAACGGTGGCAACCACAGTTGATTACGCGCACTAGTGGTTACGGGCGCAGCTCCACCGAAAATCAAAATTAAGCGTCAGGAAGGTCGAGGCGAAATTTTGTTGCTGTGGATTATGCGACCTCCTGGGCGCCACAGAATAACCCACCAGTGTAATTGATAATAATGCAATAGCTGCAACTAAGCATCTCTTTTCGTTGATACAAAAGAATTTGCAGCCATTGCTATGGTGCAGAATAAGGTGCTTAATTGCACTCAAATGAATAGTGTATCCCTTCCGTCTGAACTCCCTTAGTGTAAGTATCAATCTAGTTGTCCTTGTGGATTGGCCTTTATACACGTACAGAGTTCTAATGTGTGGGTCTTGAACCAAGGTATTTAACGTATAGATTGCTCTTGAGACCTCCCATTGAAGAACTTTCGCAACACTTTGAGAGACTTCTTTTTCGCTTAAATAATTTTGCAGCCGCTATCAAACACTTTAAATTGTAAATCTACACTTTGGAGGCAAAGGTAGAAAACTCATTGTGGTGTTCCACTGAATACTCTCTTCAATGAAACTATTCTTCAATTCATCAACAGAATACTCGCCTTGAACCCTGCTTCATCGATCAAGACACAATAGCGTAATTGATGTCAGTCCTGCTCACTAAAGTCGCATAGTTGCTTTCCTCTATCATGCAGTCTGTATTTCTTGCGTATGATTCCTTTCTGATTCTCTTGAATGAACATTTTAATTCATCTGGTCTTGCTCAACGTAGATTTACTGACTTGAAGACCTTCAAATTGATCGTTCAAGTCAATAATGAGATCATCTAATGTTCTAACACAATCTTGATCCAACTTTTCTTTTATGTCTCAAGCTTCTTAGATCTTGGTCTTCCTCTTTTTAGTTCCTTGGGTAACTTTCAGTAATTTGAATTCTCTTACCCACCTTTGTCCTGTGGCCTCATTAATTCCATGTTTGAGGGCTACCGGTGCCACTGGCTCACCTGGTAATAGCTCTACATCATAGAAATAGTCACAAATTTGCTCTGGTGTGTATTTCCTGTAAGCTTTAGCGCTGATTTTTGACCTGTTTGTCCTTGGATCTTTACGGGAAATGTCTGATAAAAAAGGTCCTTGTTTGGTCTTTTGTAGCTCCATCAGTTTCATATGTTCTGACTCAGTATCCACATCTTCCGAATCCAAACTCTGGTCTTCATCTTGGGTATCTTCCTGGGGTGCTAAATTAGTAATTGACATGTAGTCGTTCCTCAGAAGGGGCCCACTATGACTTCCTTCTTCTTGAGTGCTAGCCTCTAAGTAAGCTGGTACTGACGACGTTGTCTAGAGGTTTAAACTCATCCAAATCTCCAAAGTCAACCAGGTTACGTCCAGCTCATTTCTAAGATTACCACTCCCATCTTCGTAAACAAATGAGGATTGCATCTTTTGATTACGCTACAAGTGTATATTAAGCAGTATGCCTTAACTATGTTCTACTAAAATATATTGACCAATGCTATAAAGTTAATTCATGCCCCTTAAAATGTATGAAGATGAAAGTTCGATTTTTAATTGAGTGATCAAGATTATTTAGGGGCCCCGGCATTATTAGAGATTTGTGCGAAATTGCGGTGCAACTTTTTTGAACGAGGCCAGAAGACCAAATCAACGAGACTACATTGTAAAATTTTATGTCGTGCTGAATAAATATCCGAGGGTGAACCTGTTGTACTACTATTTAACTATAAGGTTTGGATGGTTGTCGAGTAATATTTCGAACTGATAAGCATTTTGGCCATCCCCGCGACCTTAATTGCAACGCGTTCGCCTCACATTAGGTGCTTTGCTTTGTGTCGCACGGAGATGGTCAAGATCTGTCATGTTTACAAATATTATTGAAGCACGAACTGCATAATTCGTATTTCCGGTTTCCAAAAATTGACATAACTCCACAATTATCCGTCGCTAATTACAACTTTGTAGACGTCAGGGCCTCTCATGCTTTGGTTTCGTGCTCTGCCCAGCATGTTAGCTGCCATTGAGGAACAAACAAGTTTATACTAAGGATAACAAGCTAAGACATTCAATTCCTCAAAAAGGACGCCGTGCGAAAGAAAGGCACTAATTAATTGGGCTTATAGATTTCTTCGATATACTTGGTGTTAATGTAGTAAACGCTTATAGAGATGTGCACAATCTGCGATTCAAATCTTGGAAGATTGCTATATCTCTTGACTCTTATAATTATAGTGTTTGACGGCCATAGTATGTCATGGCTCAGTATATCAAACTATCAATCATGGATTCAGGACCAAAATAGTTCTTGAGTCGAGCAATTAACCCAGTTACATATTGGTTATTTCCCCAAATACCTTACGGTAATTAAGGGTTAACAGAGGTACAAATCCAAAATTAGAATATTGCCCGTGTTGCATGTACAAGAAAGATATTATTATGAATATACAAATTTGATACACTCATTGCACGGCACCACATAAAATAAAGTCAATGATAAGAGTCTACAGCTACAAAACAATTTTTAGAACTCTCTTTGTGACAACATTTCATGCACTTTCATTCCACCAGCCAAAATAGTTTGTGAAGACGATTTTAATTCACTAAGCTCATGTAAGGTATACCTCTGTACTAGGAATGCTTGAGAGCCGATCCCGCCTCGCCGCGAAATAGCCACCTGGAGGGTTACCCCTCTGTGGCAAAAGCCCCTGGCGTGTATTAATAGTCGCACAATTCTCTCTCCTAATTCAATCCCACAATTAACTTCAGTATCACTATCGAAATACATATCATAAAACCCATCAGTACAGTACAAATAATAATATAGGAGCGAAAATTTTACTTCAATGAATGCTTAAAGTGAACTAATATCAGATTGATCGGTGTACACTGCAGGAGCGTAAGAAATAGTTCTGTCGTCCAAGTCGTAGACAACATAAGTAGATCTCAAGAAAGCGTCACCTGAAATGTCTACTTTGATTTTTGTAGTAGCAAGTAGTTCCAATAAATTGAATTGGATCGAAAATAAAATTCGGGTAAGGAACACTGATTGTACCTTCACCCAAAGCGAAAGTGAAGTTCTTTCCTCCTTGTTCACAGGGAGCAGTCCAAAAAAAACCATCAAAAGTAACATTAAGTTCTGCGTAGATATGATTGATGATGGCGGTAGGGAAACCGGCAGAGCTAGTACCTGAGTCCAAAACAATTGGTTTACCAGATCTCTCCATGGTACTTCCGTTGGCGGCCTTGATACCATCCCAGGTAAGTCCGAGGTATGGGTAACCGTGTACTGGACTTGTTTCCAAGCTTCCGTCATATTTGGCATGGTCGATTCCGGCAAAGATCACTGAACCAGTCAGAGCAGATGCTTCGTTAAGGAAAAGGGAGTAAGCATTCTTTGCAATAATCCCTTCTTGTTTCAAAAGAGCAGGGAAATTGGTGTAAGAGAAGTTTCCTGACTCTATGGTGCACGAGAAACAACTAGCATTAGGTTCTGGAACCCACGTTTCCGAACTTCTGGTATCAAGGACAGCACTGAATTGTTGCTGGATAGAACCGAGCGCAAACTTAACTAAATATGTCAAGTCAGCATTCTCAAATGGTGTGGGGAGTATAGTGCTTCTCTTCAGGTAATGAAATGGTTCCGGATTCAAGGCCAGCTCGAATCAATCAACTTTGGTAGTCGGGTTTCTAAGTACATTGAAATCAAGCTTCAAAACACCATCGACTTTATTTTTTCAATCCTCGATTAAGCTGTTGGCGAGCATAGCAAGAGCTCACAATACCATGACATTTTGGGTAAAAGAAGCACAAGAAACCATGCTTAGTTGCTTTGTATGAGTTTTGGTCATGGACCATACTAGGGAAATTTCAAGCTATTTATATTCCGTTGGAACCAACATCTCGGAAAGGAATAATTACGTCAAAAACTCGCGCATGTTTTTGCAGCCATTCGCTAAAATAATTTTTCCGTGGCTCATAATTATTGCGAAAATTATCGAGCCCTTCGACTAGCAGCGAGTCACAGATAGATGATTTTTGAAGCTACAGCAAGATCGATAGAGGTGATCTCAGTGGTTCTCGAGAGTGTTTTGACGGAGGCCCTGGTCTTCTAGTACTTCCTACGCTCTAACCTCATTTCTTTCTTGCTAGCCTTTCGTACTTCTCACCTGGTTTCTTCCTCTTTAACTACCTCCACTAACTGACTGATTTAAAATCTGGGATGTGCAATTACTTTCGCAATAACTTTTCTTCGAGTGGCTTTCTAATATCGGGTTACCCTTATCAATCTTCTTATCGCACGAAGCACGGTAGGCATGAGAAGAATCGAGTGTGGCACCGCGACGCTTAAAGAACTTGTAAAGTGCCATACAAAGCCTCGAGCTAGATTTCTCTGGTGTGGCTTAAAAAAAGTTACATTTGCGTTACATCATGATACTAACGGAATTTTTGTATACAAAATGGAAATCTATTTCTCTTTGATTTAGACTTTATACTTGCTGTTTTCGAATTTTTTTACCTACTCACACTTATACAAGATTAACTGCTCTGGAAGCATTTCCTGGCAATTTTACTCTCAAAATAACTCCTGGT